>ML799492.1:346878-369825 GCA_009831015.1 Picea engelmannii | reverse complement strand
TTTGTAGTTCATTTATGTCCCTACGCATTTCTTCACCTTCATCAAGAGTCCAATTAGGATTTTCTGGAGGCTTATTTGGTGTAGAAGGTCCCTTTTTTTGTGGCATGTTGGCCAAGTATCACTTTTGAATCTTGATTTTGAGGGGGTTCTGCTAGACAATATTTATTCTGTTTTGTCTCCCAAGTTTTGGCCTTTCTGGGTATGAAACTTTCTTTTAGGTAGTTCTCTGATTTCTTCTCTGCAATGCCACAGGTCTGATCAAAATTGGATGTGCCAAATGGAATTTACGGTAACTTCCTCACAACTTGCTGATTTTTGGCCTTTTCAAGATATCTCACTTGTATAGCATGCCCAGCACAAAATAATTGATATTAAATTCTGAAACTCACACCCAAAATACTAAATACTGTCCACGATCCAATGAAACCATTCCCACTCAATTTGAATACTCTAGCAAGAATTTATGATTATTTTACCTGGAACACCTTCTTGATACTAGTCAATAGGACTAGTCAGATACCCTATCTTACACAAGGTGTATCTACAAATTTAAGATGACCCAGAAGCTGAAATTTTTACCACAGATAACTTACTAATTTCTGTAAGTGGCCTCTTGAGTTCAGGGTTTGAAACATTACATAAATTTTTTTATAGTGAAAATTCCGCAATGACTCATTTCAGGATGATTCCAGAACCCTATCTTGTACAGGATGTATCTCCGAAATTATAAGGCCTCAGGAGATAAATTTTGAAACAAACATACCTTGATCCGTCTACTAAATATGTTCCAAGCCGTTCCTTCTAAAACATTGTAGAAAAAAATTTATAGCAAAAATTCCACGGTGTCTCAGATGTAGCAGCGAAACCCCAAGACCCTGAGCTCTTATACCATATGTTAAGAACCAAACATCAATATGGCATAGAAAAACCTCAGGAAAAGTAATCAATGCCTTGAAAAAGAGATAATTTCAGATAATAAGTCTCTTCTAGGGGGCAACCTCCTTTTACCCCACTTAAATGTTCAAGTACAAGATGATTCAAAATGAAAATGTCTCCTTGGTATATATATGAGACTAGGAGGTATAATTACAACTAATGGCCGAAAGCCGACATAAATAAAATAACATTACTAATATAATATTCCCTAATTAAGGGGTAATGAGACAACATTAGGGCTTAACATTGATAGATAAAAATATGTTTTCCCGAAGTTACTCCCAGAAGCACAACGAAGGTCTTGAAAAAGTGGCAGAGACTTGTTTTTATCATGTGTTTTGGATTTTTATTCAACACTGTGATCTGGAATTGCCAACACAGTATATATATGTGAATTAAATCTCAATACCTATCCAAGCATGTAAATTTTTCATCATTTATATCATCTGAGAGAAAGCGCAGCGTGGCCATGCTGCGCTTCTGTACATCAAAACTGTCAAAATACCAAAAATTTAAAAAAATTGCCAAAATTGTCAAAATTCCTTGCAGTTTGTTTCTAGGACTCCTTGTGTAATGGGTTTACACAATTAGTGATGCATCATCCAAGAGATCAAGGCTATATCTCCTCTTTGTCTTATTTAGCACTTTCCTTAGCCTCTTTTTCCTGTTTTTGAGCTAACTTCATAATCACTACAGTTGAATTGTGTTTTAAACTCCAAAACCTCAATCCTGCAAAGTTGAGACCCCTAATATAGATTTATGCTCATTTGAATAAATATGCATAAGTTTAAAGGGCATGAAGCATGGAAAATTAACTCAATATAGCTAGTGATCTCATTTAATAAAAATAAATGCGAGGAATATAAAGAATACTATAGTTTTAGATATTGAATATCCTTATATCTATGATCAATATCCTTTTCAAGAGAGTTTAAAAGAGATTAGGAGAATATCTAGTTTCTCTTTCAAGAATATCTTCATTTCCATAAAATAAATTCTATTGTGCATAATGATTAATATCCTTATTAAGCGGGTGTACAAGAGACTAAAATGATTGAACTTAATTAAGAACAAATGAGCATTTCAAAAAACATTTCCCAAGAGGTTCCTCCACTCATACATAGAATCAACCAAACAAAGCCTAATAAGGATTCTCACCTTTCTCTCCAAAACTATGTAGTCTTTTCTTTCATAACATAGGTTTTTGTTCCAAATACTACAACCCATTGATGTCAATATATGAACAAATCTTCAACATGATATTCCACAACTCAAAGTTAATGCCATTAAACTTTTCCATTTATATCCTTAATGTGCTCACTATTTTCTTGCAACATGATTTCCTTTTGTCCAAGGTTAGATAAAAAAACATTGTCCCTAAAAACTAGGATCTAAGGAGATAAGGGTATGCTACCAAATAAAAGGAAGCAAAAGTATAGACTATTCTTCCTAATCTAATTCACAAGATAAGAATCTATATAAAATCTAAACAAACAATCATAGAAAACAAATAACACATAAACAACCAAAAATTACACAATGATGTTTTGGGGAAAACCCTTTTGGGAAAAATACCCACAGTGCAAAGTAATATCAATTTATTATTTAGCATCAAGTTCTAATGCCTTTATAGATCTACTCTCTTAATAGATGGATGAACAAAATTCAAGTTCTAGAGAAATTATGGTATCATAATGGTACTTTCAATAAACTCTCTCTCTATCTGTGCATCCAACTCACGGACAAAGTATATATATGTGAATTACAACTCAATACCTATCCAAGCATGTAACTTTTTCATCATTTATATCCTTTGAGAGAAAGCGCAGCGTGGCCACGTTGCGCTTCTGTACATCAAAACTGTCAAAATACCAAAAATTTCAAAAATTTGCCAAAATTGTCAAAATTCCTTGCAATTTGTTTTTGGGACTCCTTGTGTGATGGGTTTACACAATCAGTGATGCATCATCCAAGAGATCAAGGCTATCTCTCCTCTTTGGCTTCTTTAGGGCTTTCCTTAGCCTCTTTTTCATGTTTTTGAGCCTAATTTTGCAAATCAGGTTCCTGGTGAAATAGTGTCTCGCCATGTTTCTCTGTAGCTTGGTGTCTCTGTTGGCCCTTTTCAAATGATTCTCCAAGTATTATTTTACTCTCCCAAGCCAATAATCCTTGTTCTTTTCAAACTCAGCTTCTTGTAGACTCATCAATGTTTCACCTTTGTCTTTTTCCTTGTTGGATGATGGATGACCTGGTGAGGTATTTTAATGCATTGCATTCAGATTCAAAAGTCTGTTCTCTTGTTTTAGTAATGCCACCATGTGATTTTCCTTTGCAAGATCATCCTTTAGATCATGTATTTGTGCTTGTTTCTCTTTGATAATTTCTTCATTTGATTTGTCTACATGGTCAAACATCTCTTGCTCATGAGGAATCTCCTCCTCAAAATGCTGCAATGGGGAGTCATTTGCATACCTAGGTGACTGGTCGAATTCTCCCTAAACTCGTTTCACCATATTTTCCTCAGGCATTTGCCTAGTTTGTGACCTAGTCAGCGTTCTAGGTGTAGACATCTTCTTGGTTCTCTTAGGGGCAAAAACCAATTTTTTTCCCTTTCTTGTAAGTCTGTGTAATCTCTGCCACATGTGTCTTTCTAGTTAACAAACTGTTGGATGAGCCAACCTCTTATGGCCTTGGTGGTGCTAATGAAGTTTTTTGACTGCTGGGTTGACTATTAGCAGGCAGAAGAGAAACTGACTGGATGAAATCCTCCCAAGGCATGTTGATTTCTGAATGTTTTTGGATGACCATGACCTTTACCAAACCATGATGAAACATTTTTTTTTGTGATATTTCCCTTTGCTTTGTACCTTTTCTATCATTTTGACCAGGATTCTGAATAAGTAATGAGCCAAGTTAAGTGGCTTGATGGCAGTGAAATGCATCAACAACCTTATGTGATACTGGTACAGTCTTGAAAATCTCCCTTCATAGGTAAAGTATTTCATGATCATATTCATCAATGGGGCATATCTATCTAGAAATTGTCTAAAAGGAAAAATATGAGTTGGAGTATCTTTATAGTGTGGTTTCAGGAAAACCTTGTAATTTTCAATGTTCAAATCCATTCCTTTAAACCAGATTTCTCCATGATTGGGAATACCTGTAGCTGTGGAAATGACATCTGTGGAAATAGTGAAGTCTAACCCTACAATTGTGGTCTTATCCTTCTTGAAATTGGTGGCAAAGAGGATGGTCAATTTATCATGGAAACCCACCTCTTGAATTCTTTCACAAAACCCTAGGCAACCAACATCTTCAAATAATTTCTTAATGAAAGGTGAGGTCAATTTATCTAATCTGTGTTGGCTCATACCTGGACACTTGCCCACCCTTATTGTACCTCCTTTTCTGATTATCACTGCTTCCAGTTTCCATGATGTGAAAATCCTAATTTTCAGTGGGAAACAGAAGGGGTAAGGTATAATTTGTGGAAACATGGGATAAGGAATAGTCTGGTAGATGGAGGGAAAGTAGTGCTTAACTGTTGTCTAAACTCTTGGGGAAATTGTGGAGAGTAGGGATTGGTGTTAGGGAGTGTATTTGAGGGCATTTAAGCACAGGATGCGGGTTTGTACAACAGGAAATGGAAAAATATGGTTGAAAGATTAAGATGTAGAGAAACCTAGGAGATGGTTTTTTACTGAGCTGTATGAAGAAAATGAAGAAAAGAAGGGTAAAGGTGGCGTGAATGTGGCCCACTTACTTGTTAATGACGATCTGGACCTGTGACCTGGTGAAGAAAACCTATGAAATGAATTACTTTGCTTCCTTTTCAAAAGCACAACACTTCTTCCAGACGCACATCGAGGGCTACCAGAAACGTAGCACCCACCAGAAACACAACACTTCTGCCAGACGTGCAACACTTCTTCCAGATGCATAGCGAGGGATTTCTATTATGTTAATGACAAATAATCATATGATATTTTCCCAAATCCCAATTGATGTGTTGTCATGCCAAGTCATATCCAAACATACCCACCGCAAACATGCACAAACATAACTTATGTGTCTAGATGAAGGCATGGAAAATAGATAACACTATAACCGATATTCACTTGACTTCTTCTCCTCGAAATATTTGTAACATAACAATATTGTGAAATCCTTCTCCCCACCACTATTGTGGGGTTCTTCTCATCCACTCAATTTTAGCCAACATTTTCATATGTCACTTGTAATGGTATCAAATAAGTAGAAGTTGGAGTTTGTACATAATAATGATTCCTTATTTGATTTGAATTATGTAATGTGATTCATTACGACACTAAATATTGGATAAACCAATAAACACCACTTGACATTTGACACTTGATGGTGGCAATGACAAGACAATGGACCAGCTGAAATTCCAAAGACAAATTATCAAGGTAAAACAACAACATTACTACCAATTGACCAACATCTGACACCTCACAATAATACAATCTCAGTGTCCCTAACTATTTTGGTATCATTACCATAATGGGTAGTTATATAAGAAGACATATGTTATTTTTAAATAACATGTCAACCTAATAGTATGTATACATGACCAATGAATGAATGATAATTAGTATATCTAAGATATGAACAAGAGTGGTTAGTGTACATGTTGACTTATGATTATTGTATTGAAATGTGTTTGGATTATTTGGGAGTTCTTCTCCTAATATTATGGAGTTGTTATTGTTTAACTCATGGTCAAAGTTCCATCAAGTTGTGCATTACCTACCACCTCACTACATGATTTCCCACATGAGTGGCAATCTCCACATGGTTGAGATGGACCTTGATGGTGAATTTCCACTTTACCAAGTTGGAAGCGCCCTCCAACATGCGATGCTCTTGGAGACCAAACCTGGCCATTGTTGCAACCCCTAAATGCACACTTGAACAAATATACCAGAAACAAAAGAAATCAACAACAACATTCAAACTTGTTGTTGCCTCATATAGATCAGTGCAGATTAGAAAGTCTCATGTCATGCCCTAGCTGTCATATGGATCCACACCCTTCTTTAAATATAGTACTAAGTAAATGCATGATACAAATGATAAAGAAAACTCTAGCTAACTGGAATGCTAAATCTAAACAATAGTTCTAAATCTAGGAAAAGGATGAGACTAGTGCATACATGCATCCTCACTTTCTTAATGTCTATCACTACAACACACTTCCCAAAGCAGACTAGTGTTGCACCATCACTATGCTCTCTCTATGCTGTGCACAAGAAACTAAATTAGACAGATATGATGTGCCATCAAGGATCTACTATGTATGGTGGCTGCACCCAGCTATAGGAGAATGCTAACTTAGTATCCAGGTAAACTCTATCAATCCAAGTTCAACTTTTTTCATCTCCCTCTTGGACCTTTATTTTTACTTTTTTGAGCAACAAAAGGGATTTTAATCCCACTATACATTCCTCCTCTAGGATTACGCTTTTGTAGATCTTGCTACTACATTCTACTTTTATTGTTTATTTCTTATTCTTAGCATTTTTGGTTGCACATAGAGGTTTTGTCCACCTACATAGATAGATTATTTATGGGTGTTATGGGTGACATACTACCAATAGATTCCAGACTTTTATACAAATGTGTACTTTTCTGTAACTTGTTGGGACTCCATATCCTTTTGGTAATTATACCAAGTAGGATGAATGGTTATGTGAGTTTTTTTTCTCCAAGGAAAAACATATTCAGATGGAGGGTGGCTGAACCCCCAACCACAATAGTAGTTGGTAACCCAATGAGACCTATTCTAACTTGAACCTTAGTGATACTAGAAAGGGATACCTCATAGTGAACTCCCCCTTGAAACAATCCGTTTTAGCTGGTTGAGCTAACCCACTAGGATAATGGTTATATGAGTTTTATGACTATGACTCAAATGTTATAAATAAAATTGGGGTCATATCTTCAGTTGTAGATGGTTTATAGTTGAAAAATATCCCACGCTCTTTTGTCCATGACAAAATGATGGGTTGGTAGCCTTAGTGTCCAAATGTGGAGATAACGGTGAGTTATCATGGTCAATGCATTGGGGAAAGAAGTCCAATACTCTTTAGCACAAGAAGCACATGCCCATATTGAATTGAAATTCCCTGCAATAGAACAAAGATGATCAGTGAACATCATCCTTCAACATTCAAAATACATCAAACACTACATCAGAAAGTGTTGTCATCAATATTAATTTATGTTGCATTAATATCACTTGAGTTAGGATTGTCCAAGACACAGTCATTTTCCAAGTATTTTCTATTGAAATATGTGATCCATAAATGGTAGGCCTATGGCCCATATATCTCATCAATATGGACACTCTATGGAAATAAACAATGCTTCTCTGCAACCTCTGTTTAGATTTGGGGTTTGAATTTGGTTCACTTGCTATTTCTTGGAATGAAGGCTCTGTTTCCTGCTTTGGTTGAATACTTCATTGGTCTGTTTTCAATACTAATTGAAGGTGCTCACATAGGATTTTCATTATGCGAACAAAGTCCAAACTCCATTTGCTTCAACTAATACGTTTACATATGTTCTACCAATCTACAAGAACTTTTCACTTCTGCCTAGATTCATAATTATAGGAGATCTGAAACAACTATTTGATAGAACACACGATGGTTGTAAGTGCCATTTTACTACACACACACCCAGAAGGGTTTTCATAGGTTTCTCACCACCTTTTGAACCAAGGGAAGTTCCCCACGTTTTGTACAAAGGTGAATGGCTGAGGTTAAATATCAAGGTTTACATCTCAATAACTACCAATGAATTAACAGATAATGAATGGTATAATGGGAACCAACCAATAATGTAGGCAATGGGGACAATTGCTATGATTAGAAGCAAACCATACTTTTAAATTGATTTAGTGCTGGAATTCAACAGTCAAACAAACTCTAACATTGTTCGCTGCTTCCACACATATGAGCATACATATCTTCTTATTCAATGGAGGTGGTTAAACTCACCAACTATTCAATAAATGACAATTTTAAGTGCTCAATTGATTCAATGCTTGGGGATTTAGGAAATGACATCCAACGCATACACTGAAGACATTGGATGTAGTATATGAATCAATAGACCAAACAATTCATCCTTTTAGTGATAATGCCAATCGATGTTGTAACTATGGAATGTAATCCATGATTCCACATATCAACAATTATGGTGCCAGTTCAATAACAAGTGAACAAAACAGAGTGTGAATCACTATGGTTGGTACATAGAAACCAAATTCTCAATTTCCTTAATGCTAGGAGTTAAAACGAATTGAAGAGAGTTCTAATACAAGAACAAGATATCAAGCTCAAGAAGACCTTCACTGATTGAAAATTTGATCTATCTACAAGAAAAAAATGTCTCCTAGTGTGCATCATCCAATATCAGATATTCAAGGAAGAAAATTTAAGCTAAAGGGTATAAAAGAAATGGAGTTTTACTCTGAAAAGAAAACAGAGTATATATTTCATAGCTCCACTAAGGAAAGAGTTACAAATATCTCAACTATTGAATTGTTGACATTGACAAATTACATTATGTACCTTTGTTTTAGACAGATGAAATTGATACCTGAGAAAGTCTATGCCAAATCTTATCTCTTTTCCAACAGAAAAATCCATTGAGGGAAATAGTAGTAAAGCTGTTGAAGATGATGTTTTCACAAAGTTTAATCTTTCCTATCTAAACCTGAAACTCCGTTATTTTCTAGTTATGGAGCCACCCTTAGTTCCAAAAAGGAATTAAAGTCTTTCAAAATTTTCGAGTTTCGGGGTTCAACTATTCATGAAGTATGATTTTCAATTAACAACTCCAGAGTCCTGATACCGAAATCCCAAAAAGGCTTTATTTTAAAAAGAAATAAAAAAAAGAAAAAGAATGTTATAAAATCCCGACGTGCTTTCACAAAGTATCTTTTAATCGTGTTTAATTAAACTCTTAAACATAATCAATAGATCATTAATCATGTCGTGATTCGGGTTCCTTGTATCAAAGTGCTATCAAAGTCTCGATACTCGAACCCCCAATTCCTGAATTCCCGTAAAGTAGAAACTAATCACTAATCTCGATTAATTAAAGGATTAATACAAGTGATTAGCACCTTAATTAATCCCATCGCGATTTCACGATTCGGGGTTTGCTTATGATATACCTCTTGGGGCCACGATCCTCGAAATTTCGAAATGAGAAATCGCAAAAGTCTTTTAAAAGCCTAAAACTAGATTAATTTGGTTATAAACATGATTAATGATAATTAAAACAATTTTTCACGTTTCTCTTTTCGGGAATTGTGGAAAGCATTCCTTTCGAAACTCCATGTTTTGAAATCGCTAATATGCGACAATATCTATAACGGACAAATGGAGAAATTTCTAACACAAATGCATATCTCCAGGCATATCTTCCCCATTAAAACATTAAATTCTTATCACCTGCATCAGTATGCTCATTGTAAGATGAGTTAAAGGTTAATAAAGGTTCTGTGTTTCGAATTTCATTCTTATTTTTTACAATCAGGAGTGAGTTGCGTTCAGCCAGGCTTATACATTTTTCCTCTACAAATAGGTTTTCATTCTAGCGCGAACATTATGGCACCCAGAAAGGCACCTAAGAAAAGTGAAGAAGCAGATATAAGCTCAATCCCGGAGGGAGATGTCATATCTGATACTACACCGCACACCATTGATTCAATCAAATCCAGGAGGCAAATTTTCGAAACCTTGGACTATGAAATCAAGAATTTCCGCCATGATTCTGATAAAAAACTCTGAGACATAGCAGAGTCCGAGCTTCACAAAGTAGCCACACGCCCACGACTCATGTCATACAATGATATGATTAGTTGGGCTTTAGAGAGAATAGACGTACATATGAGGAGCATTTTAGACAGCCAAGGGGTCGTCGTCGGCTCTTTTAGACTAGAGCATATACAAGTAATGTACAAATTGTCTCCCAATTATAAATATATTTATAATAGAGAATTCGTAAGTGAATTTCAAAGGAAAGAATGCATAGAGGCAGATCAAACATACTCCGGCATAATCAAAGACTGGTGGGGACACCCAACAAAATTCAGGGCCAATTCCCATGGTGTTTATGCCACAACCCCATTAAATGAGTACATGGTCTATGTAGCTCTGATGCTATGTAGACTCTTCAGGAAGAAAATTCCTACCCATTTCCATGTAGAATGGGTGACCCTTTTACATGAAGTAGCAGAAGGATACCGTTTCAATTGGAACAAGATTCTATCAGATAACCTGGATAAGGAGGTTATAGAGTATCAAACCGCGAGATCCAAAGGCCGACCAGTATCCTTTTACATGTCCGCATACATTATGGATGCTATATGTTTCACGACTCCGTTCCCCTTGATGAATTGGAGTTGGAACCCAACCTGCACTGAACCCATTCATGAGTATCACTCTAAGATGTGGGAAGAAAATGCTAAAGATTCATTTTATGAAATCTGTCATTTCTTAGTAATACTGGTGCATCAGATGTTGTATGGCTATACACCCCCTCGCATTTCAGAGATAGTCATAGGAAACCCCAAGGCAGTTGCCGATTGGTTTATTGAGGAAAATTTCTCCTATATCAGGGTTTTCAGATGCTCAATTCCTCCTCACGCACTTCAAAAATTCCTTCCTGATAGATTGGTGTGCAAGGAGGTAGCCTATCATATAGTAATGGGTGGCATTGGGATAGAAATGAAGATAGCTCAGAAGAAATTATGGCCAGTCTTCCCTCTACAAATTGGGAAGTTTTCGCTACTCAAATTGGATCATTCCAAGGTTGAAGCTGTAACACTAGAAGAGGTCAAGTTGGTATATCTCGAAAAAAAGAAACACAACGCTTATAAAATAGTGGGAAGTCACATGGATCACTGTACCATGAAAGTGTATGAACATGAAAAATCCCCTTGCGATGACATGTTCAAAGGAGCCAGAGCCTATGAGGAGATATTAGACAGGGTACAAGAATTATCACCCAACTTGCAGACCAGTTTTTTGACCTTCCAGAAACACAGGAAAATTTGTTTACCAAAGGTACTGTAGGGAGAATCAACAACCCCTCCTCTAGAACAAGAAAATACTCCCCCAGGTTTCGGACAAGAGGTGCAGGATAAATCAAATACCGAGGAAAATCCACCGGAGACTGTGTTATCGGACTAATCGGTAGGTGTGGACACTAACAGATCTCCCTAGATCCACCTGGATCTAGAACAAAACAGGACAGGACATGACTCTTTCCCTAAGTTTTGACCATTGAATTAGCTAGTAGGAAGGAACAAGTAACATACCTTAGTATCGCTTCCTAGGGTCTATGTTGCTCCCTCTTCACTCCGGTGCTCTCGTGAGGTCAAGACCAGACAACACAAACCAACCAAAGTGAAGATAACAAAATATATTCAACTGTCAACTTATGTGTATGATCAAGGAATTACACAATAAAGTGAGAATAGCTTTATGGGAAAGGGACATGCCACTGTATCGTATTAATTGAAATTAAAGATTACAACCTGATAGCCTTGATGTTGCAAGCTTCCTTTCAATGGCTCTTGGCTCCAACACACACACTTGCTCAATCCTTGCATGAAGAAGATCAAATCCTCTTGATAGACTTGCTAGAGTCTCCAAGCTCCCGTTCAAGCTAAGTCCTTCACACAATCTCTCACCAATTCTCCAATGAATCTTTCTTAACCTTTTCCATAAGAGTTCCATCAATATATAGGAAGAATGAAATGGTTACTTATATAAGAATGATCCCACAATATCAGGGAAACCAGTAAAAAGAATAACCATTCGAATGCCAATCCATTCTTATAGAAAATTCCCTTTTAGAACCATCGAGATTTCATCATTTTCCAAGCTTTAGAGTAAGTTCTCACCCTATCTATGTAGCACAGTGTGAGAAATTCACACCCTAGCTAAAGGCAGCCTATAAGAATGGGTCATTCTCACACTCTAGTATATCAGCAACCTGCGAACTCTCTTCAAAAGTTTGTTTTTTGGGAAGGGATGAATGTCACTTTTCTTAGGAGAAAGTTCTTATTAGGAGCCTGAGTACACCATCATCAATACATCATCAATATGACCAAAATCATGGGTAACATAATGCCCCCCAAAGTATGAGGTCAGAATCAGTGACAGCCGAAATACTTTGTAAACTGAGTGTGTGTGTATGTCGGAGACCAGGAGCGCACCTAATCGGAAACCTGCAAACAACCAAGCATCTGCAGAATATCATATTTAATTCTGAGGTAGGCATTCCCATACTCAGATCATAGACGGATGACATTATAGACATAGGTCATGGCCACCAATCATACACTGTGGATCCACGCCATCAAAATATAGCATAGCCACCAGAAATACACTGTGGATATATGCGAGAAAATTCAAATTGAGATGACATAGCCAGAAGACATACAAAGTGGATCTATGTGTCGCAGATCATGCATATCCCATCGCAACCTGGACAAAGAGATGATATCCAGGGTCTTCAATCCTGCCTCCCAAAAGTACGAATCTAACCATGTGATTACATGTGTTGAAGTCGAACATGGTAGAAACCACTTGATTACTGGTCATTGATGAAACCATTAACAAGTGCGAGGGAAATCACCATTGATGTCAATGGCTCCCAAGGTAATCTAGTACAATCCTTAAAATGTGAATAAATGAGTCAAAGTCAAACATCCGACGGAATCTTTCGATCAGGGGTCAATGATGTAAACCCATCGTCGACAGTGAGGAAACCTTCCATTGAGGCATGCAAGTTCCAAGGTACCAAAGAATTTCTAAGTCTTGTTTCTGGATAATGAGCTGGAGTCGATGGAACAAAAATCATCACAGGAGGGCCTTGATGTATCCCCCATCAATGACACGAAATGAGTAACAGATTTTGAAGGTGAAACAGAGTATGATGTAAGTTGAACTGGACACAGGGAAGGCCAACACAGAGAGAATGGACAACTGCAGATGGCCAACTCAATAGAGGTTTAGGATGAACTTCTCTTGAACATATGAACGACACGACCAATGATTTGTCAACATTGAATCAAAGATGACACAGGGAATGACCTCTTAGAAAATCGAATGAGAGACAAATGGATCTCCCAAACTGGCTTCAAACATAATGAATAGGGGGTGTCATGTTCAAGAGAGACACTGACTGCCAATTAATATGAAGATGATAACATATTTCTTTCCCAAATTTTCCCCCACCATTTTTGGCGAGTACCTCTTTATTTTTACGCAATCTTGAGGAGGATAACATATGCTTGTTGATGTAAGCTCATCCTTCAGACGAGTCCCTCGGAGTATGTTTAACGAACCCTAGGAAGGAGTGGTTCGGTTCCATTACGGGTCTGTCGATGTTTGTTTAACGAGTCCAAAGATAGAAAACTCGAAGGTTTTTCATGATTATAGAGTTTGGAAAAAAACTTAAAAGAGAACTCTCTCAGTTCCTTTTTCGTAAAATAGTCTGACGAGACCGAAAAAGAGATAAATTATCACCCACCAGACGCTTTCTTCAAATACTTTATCGAGCGTGAAAATAGCAAGATCGTTGGGCTATCTTTTCATGTTTAGAGAGTCTGAAAAGCGCTTGAAGAGGACTCTAGGGGGGTTCCTTTTTCATGTAACCTCATTGAGCCCGAAAAAGTGATAAAAGTATGCTCGATCGCCTTCTCATGTATTTTCGAGCGTGAGAATGGATAAAAACCAAGCTCAAGGTTTTATACAAAAACCATAAAAAACAATCAAAACATGCGATGGAAAAAGAAAAAAAATTATGTCTGCATCCCTGTACATGCACATCGAAGTCATTACACCTGCAAAAGTTCCACTCAAAAGGACATTAGGGTTTAGGTTTTAATCAATAAATAATTATAAAAAATTCAAATAACATGGTAAAAGTAAATATAAAGAAATAAAAACTCTTTTTACCATATCATTTTCACTTTTCACTATTTGAACCCCAAAACCCCTCTTTTACCCTCGAAGTTCGGCGTCAGATTGCAGGAGTTACGAGCATCCATTCGACGAGACGTCAGTGAAAGTGAGGTAGGATCTTTGTCCTCTACTCTTTCATGGTTTTATTTTGCATTTTCATTGGTTAAAAACTCATTTTTTGGGTTGGTTTTGTGAGCCCTACTTGCGCTCAGCCATTCTCGCAGGTGGGCTACATGGGACCTGCGAGAATGGGTCATTCTCGCAGGTGAGCCCACAACAGCCTGTGACTGTCTCACTCTGTGCCTGAAGGGCACTTGCGAGAACCGCAAAGCACAAAAGTTGTTTAAATATTGGCTCAATGGAAAAGAACCAATTCATGAATAGAGTTACTAATCCTCTTCTTGTGCTTCTTGTACAGGTAGTTGGCCATCAAAATGGTTCTAGAATGGTGTGAAAGGGAGCACAAAGAGGAAAATGCCATTACTAAAAATCATCTGCCCACTATTTTCACTTTGAGAAATTGTGGCCTTCTGAAATACTTTTGTATCCCAGGCATGAGGGCCCAAGTTAGGTTATTAGAGTACCTTGTGCATATGTGGGATCCCGATCAACAGGTATTCCATGTAGGGGTCCACACACTGTCCTTAGATATTGAGGACACTTACTTTTTGACTGGACTGTCATGGCAGGGGTACCACGTGAGCCTGACTGGTAGCAGAGGTGGTGGGCTGCCCATGAGTGAGTACTGCCGCATACACTATGTTCTCGAGGCAGAGAGGAAGAAAGGGAAAGTAGCTATTTGGGGGGTACGGGATTTGACCCTCCATACTATCTTGTTTACCATAGATCAGATGGATGGGAGCTCTGCTCCTCAGATGGTGATACAGAGTTACTTCCAGTATGCTATAGAGTGTATTGAACCTAAGGTTTTGAACTGGGTAGATGCTATGCTTCGTAGTATGAAAAATAAGTTAACCAAATGCAGACGAGGTGACCTGAAGCAATTCGGGTACAGATATTTTTTGGTGTCCTTCTTTCTCGAGAGGGTTCCATTATTGAGGCAACAGGTTGAGTGGAATCTGTCGGCTCCTATAGATCCAAGAATGCTGAGATGGTGTCAACTCATGGCCCGACATGTAGCTGGACCAATTATCAGGTATGATGATACCTTTTTCAACTGGTTGCGACCACAGATGTTGATGGTCGACGACTATGCTTATGTCGGGTTGGATTTTTGGGGAGATCCAGACTTAGTCCTGTCGGAGGATTCTCAGTGGGGGGAACTTGGTAAGAAGTACACACATTTTTTCCTTTTTAAATGTTTTTGTGAATTTTTATCATATGCAAATGTTTTTTATATGTTCGTCCAAAGACTAAATACCAGATTCATTGTTGATGAAACATATGTGGGACCTTACCGACCTCCTGGTACTTCTCCCATTCAACGGTGAGGAGAGGTAGCGCCAGTGCCACAATACACTGAGGATTATCAAGTAGTGGAACAAAACCTAGAGGGATTGACCACAGATATTCCAGACATGCCTCTTGGAGAGATTCCATGATGCGATCAACGTCATATAGTAGGAGTGTCAGAGTCCATGGGTCGACTGCTCTGGAGAGTTGCTCGAGAAGACATGTGTTACCATGAACGTCATCCATGACGTCACTTTGTAGAAGCTATAAGCTTCAGATTTTGACATTTTAGTCTTTGGACAAAACTTTTGTAAAAACTCTTTTGATCATTATATATACAGACGGCTTCTATCGGTTTATCTTGTGTTGTGTGAAAATTGATGTGATTGATTTATAAATGATCCAAATGTCTATCTAATACATAATTAGCCAATGCATCAGTTAATGTATTTAGACATATAGGAATATGTTGATATTCAATATAATCAAAATAACGTTCCAAGAGGCAAATTCGCAAATACACCCGTAAAAAAGTAGGACTTCGAATAGTGTAGACATTACTTAACTGTAGTACTACAAGCTACGAATCGAGTCACACAACCAAATGAAGAATTCCAAGTGAGATAGAATCAACCAATAATTTGATAACGACGCTATACTCTGCAATATTGTTGGTCGCACGGTCGAGACACACACCTCGTAAGGAGACAAGTTCATTTGTAGGGGCGTAAATTGCCCATGCAGCGGAAGCAAGGTTCTTAGTACTACGGCTAGCGCCATCAGTGAAGCCAATGTAAGGTAACTAAAACTCTGACATCTGGGAATCAAACACAATTTCACGTAAGGGTAGAGACCAGATAACGACAAAAGCAAGCTATAGTAACACACAAGAAGTATGATACAATAAAAATACAAGTACTTGTGCACAGGTGATCTTATGCATAGTACTTCTTCAAGTACAACCCATTTCTGGGTTCACTTAAAGGGATACCATCGTAATCTACTAACTCATAAGCTCCTTTTTCCAATACTCGTCTAACGATATAAGGACCTCCCCACATGGCTTCGAATTTTCCAGCTCCTAGCACATCTTGATCTTGTTCGTAGAGGAGAACGAGATCTACTTCAGAGAAAACACGAGTCTTGACATGTTTGTCATATTAGGCCTTGACACATTTTTTCTGAGTTTCTATGACTAGGGTAGCATCGCGTCGAGTTTTGTCTAATCGCATAAGATACAATAGATGTTCTTCCTCAGCATAAGTGCTTGGTAGGAGTTCAACAACTAGTTTTAAAGAGGGTATCTCGCATTCGATTGGGAGAATGGCTTACAAACCATAGACTAACTGAAAAGGTGTAAACCCAATAGTGGACTTGACGGATGTCCGGTAAGCCCACAATGCCGAAAACAACATTGTGTGCCAACTTGTTTTGTGAATCCCCATCATTCGTCGAAGCATAGTTATGAGAACTTTGTTAATTGCTTCGACTTGGCCATTGGCTTGTGGGTAATAGGGCGTTGAGTTTTCATGGCGAAGACCCAACTTTTCAGTAAGTTCAGACATCATGAAGTTTCAAAAGTGACTACCGTGATCAGTGACGATATCCTGGGGAACACCAAAATGAGCTATGATGTGATTAAAAATGAATAATGCTGCAGTCTTTCCAATGTTGTCAGATGTTGGCATCACTTCGGCCCATTTCGTAAAGTAATCGACAGCTACAATAATGTATCCATGCCCCCCGACCGAGTGAGGGTGACATGTCATGAAATCGATGCCCCATTTTGTAAAGGGACCAACGGAGACCACAGGGTGAAGAGGAGCGGGATGTGACCGTATATTTTTATTATAGGTCTGACAAGCATGGCATTTTTGAACGACGATTATGGAGTCGTTAAATAAAGAAGGCCAAAAATACCCTGCTCGTAAGATCTTCTGGCCAGTAGCATACCCAAACATATGACCACCACAGGCTCCAGAATGGCAGTCATTCAGGGCTTTCTCAACTTCATCGAATGTGAGGCAGCATTGAAAAACTGATTCAACCCCCTGACGATAAAGAGTATCTTCGAGGATAATATATTGACGGGCTTGGTAGAATATTTGACGTCGATCAGTACTAGACAAAGTTGGCCGGAAATTCTGGGTTTGGAGATATATAATGATATCACCATACCAAAGATCATCAGTGCTGATGAGGAAAAGGGATTCATCGGGTAATGAATCAGTTGCTACATTTTCCGTTTCAGAATAGGGAAAGTCGCATATCAACTCAGTGAACACTAAGGACTTCTTAGACTTGGCGTGTTCGAATTCCAAGTCAAACTCCTGGAGTATCACAATCCATTTGGAGTATTTTCCCCCTAGCAATTGACACATGAGAATGTGTTGCATAGGGTTGCAGCTAGAAATCACTATAGTCTTGCATGAGAGGATATAGTGTCGGAAGCGTTGGACATCTTGGACAACATCCAAGGCCAGTTTTTCGACATGTAAATACTTGATTTCGGTAGGTGTTAGACTTCGACTCAAGTAGTAAATCACATGTTCGTCGTTAGCATCATCCTCTTGGACGAGAACCATACCAATGGTGTAATCCGAGGCAGCAAGGAAAATGAAATAATCACGACTGTAATCAGGGGGAAAGAGAAGCGGAGCACACATTAGGGACAATTTCAAAGCTTCAAAATCATTGTTGGCGATGGTATCCCACGCGAACTCGGACCCCTGTTTTAATAACCGCGTAAATCCATGAGTTATCTCGGCATAATTTGGAATAAAATGACGAAGAAGGTTTGCTTTCCGTTGCAAACTTTGCAACTGGTGAAGTGTAGAAGGAGGAGGGAGATTAAGGATTGCCTCAACCTTTAAAGGATCCACCTGGATCCCTTGACGTGAAATGATAAAACCGAGAAGGCGGCTGGATTCCACGTAGAAAACGCACTTATGAGGATTCAAACGTATACGGTAGAATCAACAGTGGATGAAAATGGCTCGGAGGTGGGTTGGGTGATCGACTCGGCGCATGGAGTGAGCAGGTAAATCGTCCAGATATGGTTGGATGATGTGTTTGATATCATGGAAAGAATAAGACATAGCGCATTGAAAAGTGGTGCCAGTGTTCTTGAGACCAAAAGGGAGTTTTCGATAGGCAAAAGTACCCCAAGGGCAAATAAAAGCAGTCTTATGTTGATCCTTGGGAACAATGTTGATTTGATTATAACCAGAGAAACCATCCATGAGAGAGAAGATTTCACTTCCAGCGCAATCGTCGACAATCTAATCGACAAAGGGGGTAGGAAAGTTTTCTTTGGGACAAGATTTGTTGATATCCCTATAATCAACGCATACATGAATTGTGCCTTGTTTCTTGTCGATCGAGACAAGATTGGAAACCGAGTCAGTGAGGGCCACCGGATAAATAAAGACGGCTTTAAGAAGTTTCTCAACTTCGAGCTTGATAGCAGCTGCTTTATGTGGGTGAACAGGACGAAGGTGTTTTCGGACAGGTTTAGCATCGGGGTATGTCTTGATCTCATGGATCACAATCTCAGGGTCGATACCCGACATTTCTTCGTAGCTCCAGGCGAATATGTCACAAAACTCTTTGAAAAGGGATGTGTATGTGACGACTTCGTCAGAAAAACATGAAGCTCCGATATGGACATTTTCGACTATTCTAGGTTTGACGGATATGTCAAGGGGAATAGTGGGCGAGATATTGCTCAAGTTCCCTTCGGAAAACACATCGCGTGTGGATCCAGGAACGGTGGAGATGACGAAAATAGGTGACGGAGTCAATATCTGTTGGTAGTTCACAATGGTATGTTGCTTCAGAAAGAGGATGGAATGATGATGTCCATCGTCCCAAGGGGTGTCCTCCATGACAGACATGATCATCTCATCAGTGGGAAAAATGACACGGAAAGGATCTGGAGATAACTCACCAAGAGAAGGGGTAGAAGGGGTTGCCGATTGAATGGCCTGATAGGCAGATTCAACTAGACTTAACGGCATTACGTCACCGTAATGAAGATGATCTCCAGGTTCAGGTACTATCCAGGGGTCATGAGACACAGGAAGTTCGTGAATCGAGGTGGAGATCATGTTGATTGAAGCAATAGACGAGCGTGGAACTTCGGGCGGGGGAATGGGGAAAGTACCCATTAACAAAGAGTATTTGATAAGGCCTACACCAATGTTCTCATAACCCGGTGGGGTTTTAGCGATGAATGATACATTTCCATTACGAGTATCGGAGTTAAAGAAGGCTAATTGGTCGACAGTGACAACCTTCCCTTGATGTGGGAAACGTACCACATGGAAAAGGTTTGACACAACGTTGCGCATGGAATTGATCCAGATGTGGCCAAGTAGAAGATTGTAATCAAGGGGAGCGTCAAAGACCTCCACTTCAACTTGGACCGTTTTGCCTTCTAGCGTGATGGGCAACGAAGGAAGGACACCGTAGGTCTTAAAAATGGAGCCATTGAAGGCTTTGAGAATGTTCTGGGATTCGTTTAGAGGGGGAGAGCCAATGGCTTTGCAGTAGGTAAGATACCGGACACACGTCGAGGCACCCTCGTCGATAACGGTTCGGAGAATGTTTTTGTCAGAGACAATCACTTGGATCTAGAACGCGAGTTGAGGGGGTAACCTTGGAATGTGATCTTCCAAGTCAAAAATTATTAAATTCGTATCTATCGGATCAATTCCACCGATAGCTTTCAACAGTGCCTTCAGTTGTGAGGGAAAACCCTGAAGGACTTCGAGGGCTGACATCACAAAAGGTGCTTGGGCCAAATCTTCAACAATGCTGTAGTTCTGGGCAACACAAGCATGAGGATTGAAATCCGATTTCCAAATGATGCCCTTTGGCGGGGGGTCGTAGAACTGTGTCAAAGTTCGGTCATTCAATATGAAGAGGACCGTTGGTAGGTGGAGTCGCAGGAGAGGGTTGTACCAAAGAAGGGGGTAAATCATCAACCTTCTCCTTAGAGGGAGAATAATCTTTGGCTCGAGTGGTGAGTGCAACATCGCTCTCTTTGAATCGCCAGTACACATCAAAACATAGGATGTAGTAGAAGATGAGGGTTGGTCATGAATGACCAACTGAGCCTGTTGTTGAGACGGGAAGGGTTGGGACAAAACGACCGGTGCAGGTGGTTTTGGAGCTCCTTGAAGGAACTTAGTGACCTCGACACGTCATGGACAATCCTTCATGTAGTGATCATCACCACAAATAAGACAAGGCTATCGTGGTTTGCGCTTATCCCGATCATCAACAGGGGTAGTTTTGGTTTGCTCTGCTTGAGAAGTATTTTTTCCCTCCTTATTCTTACCCCTTCCCTTTTTAGATTTGTTTTTACCGGCTGGGGTAGATTGAACTGCATTTACCTCAGAAGTCTTGCCAGTGGGAGGTGTAGGAGATGGATCATTTTGAACATTAGAAGAAGTAGGTTTGGGGTTTGTGCTTGAGGTGGAATGTTGTTGGGCCTGGAAGGTGCCAATCACACCGTCGGCTACATGCGAAGCAGCTGAAGTAGTGGAAGTGGTAGAAGTGGAAGGACGAGGTAAGTCAGGTAATAAATTGTAAAGGGTACCCGTTTGCGAGTAAACGAGATCAAGATATTGAGCACGACTTATGGCCTGCTCTTCCGTGACTACTCCACCCATGGCAATGTCACATCTGATGTCGTTCACAAATGATTTTGTGAACCTTTTGGCCAGCAACTGATCAGGGAGTTCGAGTTTGATGAGACGTCGCCGTCTCTGCCACTCATGAATGTGATCGGATATGTGAGTGGCTTTGTTTTGTTTGAAAGAAGTCAAAATCTCGGTCCCTATGTCATAACGAATTGGTAACTGGTAGTGTGTCAGAAAATCCATAGCTAAGGTGTTGAAATTAGAGAAGAAACCTCATGGAAATTCTATATACCACTTCGCAGCAGAACCCGTGAAAGTTCGTTAAAAAAGACGTAAACGAATAGAGTCATCCATCAATGAGTTGGATGAACACCATAGGTGAAAAGTCATAATGTGATTGTTTGGGTCCTCTCTCGCTTTGCCATCGAATTTAGGAATGTCCGTTGGTAGCTTGGCTGGGATAGCCGGCCATTGGGGAGAGTGACGAATTGGATCATTTAAGATCCTTGACAAATTCAGAAGATCCAAAGTGGCGATAAAGGGTAATTGTCAATTCACCTGCGGGTACTGGTGGCTTTGGGGAGGAAGCCCCGTCGGCAAACCAGTAGGACCATAAGCAGTCTGCATAGAATGTGAAGACCAAGGCAGATTCGATGGTGGTTGGAGAGGATAGTAGCTCATGGGATTGTATCCTGGAACATGAATGTGAGTTTGAGCATTCGAGCCCCAAATAGGATTGAGCGAACCTGGATAGGGTTGGCCCACACTAGGGGGTATTACAGACGCAGCTGAAAAATGCTGCCCCCCAGTCAATGGAGAAGGATATTGTATCAACTGATTCCAATACTGGGCCAATGACGGAGGTATATTTTGCCCATAAGGTGGGGTCGGTCCTCCGATCGAAGGTGGTGTTCCAATTGGGGGTTGAGTTCCAATTGGGACTTGCCTTCCAAGAGGAATTTGCCCACTGAGAGGGGGTTGAGTCATACCACCTTGGTGAAATTGTCCACCAACTGAAAATTGGTAATTTGGAGTGAATGACAGAATGGTGCCACTAGGATTAAGATTGCCAGTAGAAGACGAAGGAGGTCCTCGAAAAGGAAATTGAGGGATTGTTGGAATAAAACTGGGAAGAGAGTGCCCAAAAGAAGAAGGACCACCAGGAAAGATGGATGGGATTTGTGTAGGACTAGGAATGGAAGCATTCAATGCACGGTATCCAGGTGGTAGTTGTTAACTCCCAAAATGAAACCATCCTTTTGGTCGAGTTTTGGTGGATATCATAGCTTTTAGTAGTATCTTCAAGTCATTTTTGAGTTTTTACAGTCGAAATTTTTTTTGGTTTTGGTGTGTCTTAGGAAATAATAAATCCATAAAGTCTTCTATTTCGAAAATGTGACTGTCTACTTTCAACAGCTAACATCATGTTAAAGGGCCTATTGTGCGTTGTGGAAAGCGATAGCTTTCAGCAGCTAAGGGAGGTGTTTCATCAGTTCAAATTGCTGTGGAAAGTAACGAGGCGCAGAAAGCTCGACAGACAGTTCGCACGTGGCACGATACGGAGGATATTTAATTCTGTGCTAAGAAACGTTTTTCAAATGATGTGATATGTGGTTTTTCTTTCCGCAGCTAAGATGGACTTCCTATCAAGCGGTGCGCTGTGGAAAGCGTTCGCTTTCCGCAGCTAACAGGGTTTTCGGAGGTTTTCGCGCGCTGGTGAAATTGGCAAGCGAGCGTGATGGTGGGAATGTTTTCCAAACTCCGTAGCTGCATGAAGCGCGAATCACGTGCTCATTATCCACGCATGCATGAAATTATGAGGTGATCACCCCCACGTCAAAATAAGATCCGAGACATGCGCTGGTGGAAGCAAGCAATCATGGTAGATTAAGCTTGTATAACAGGATATGACAGTAATTTGAAATCCTTTCAGA
>ML799492.1:321017-334096 GCA_009831015.1 Picea engelmannii | reverse complement strand
TCTTTATTCTGTACTCTGTTTAAATTAGCTCAGCTTATGCTCATGATTTGAATGGAGGAACTTCTTATTGTTTAGTGTGACCCTGCATTATTTATGTACTTGGTTATTAAAACCCTGCATTCCAATGTATTTGGTTGTCTAAGAAATATTCTTCATACCTTTTCTGTTATTTGGCATCTGATTTATAGTTTCTAAAAGCACTGGTTCATTAAGCTATTCTGATAAGTAATCTCTCCATTGTGCTATCTTAGTATCCCATTGATCCACCTACTGAAAAGTATTCAATTCTTAAGTTACCAGGCATACTTAGCTTACAACCCTAAGTAGTTTCCTGGAGTGTTAACAGTAGTGTCGGAGTGACGTTGGGATTTCGCAGTGTGTTAATGGGAGCAAGACTAACCGCAGTAAACCTGGTTGGAACACTCGTAGTATCTATGAGATAGGCCATTTCGGCAGGGACGATAAAGTGATAACTGGTATTCAACGGTACTGTCTCTGTACTAGAGATTTCGGAAATCACAGGTGGGTTGATTTCGGAAATCACAGGTGAACCTGGACCAAAAAGGTCCCATCGGAAAACACCTGTAGAACAAAAAAGATCTTGGCCTTCTATGCCTGGAAAGGGTCCAACGGGTGATTCAGAAGACGTAACAACTAAGTCTCTGGAAGAATTCAGTCGCATAAACGGTCGTTCAGAATCATGGTGAAGCCGAAAGTCCTCTCGAGTATTTGTAATTTGAAAATGTTCTAGAGAATCAGTTCGTTCCACTGGTGGTGTGGTGACGACTGTGACTTCACTTTGCCGAGGAAAGCCCTCAGGTGTACTTGTAGGCAAGGGTTGAGAACCTTCCAGATGCTCTAGAGATAAACCTTGCGTTCTACATGAATGTCATGGAGGAGCTATTGTAACTGAGTGACAAACTTCATGAAGAAAATCTTATGGTCAACTTCGATAAACAAACAACACGCGCTAGTAAACAAAATCTAGGAAGCAATCACCAAGCAAACAAGACCTTCTAATTCCAAAGTCACTAGTTGGTGATGAAATCCAACGTCGCAACAATGAGACGAGAAGGGGCTGGGCTAGGGTGGAAAAATTATGCTGATGACCTGCTTAACAGACTTACACCCTAGTGCAAGCTCCCACACATAATTGTGGGTATACCCTCCAAGGAGCCCGAGTGAGTTTGGTCAACGTCAATTCCAGGTATCGTGAAGACTTTCCCCTTCACAGTCACCTTGTGTAAGAACCTAGAAATATAGGCCACTAAGGTTACCACCAACAACAATAAAGCATGGGGGGATAGTCGACAGTCCGATCCACACGCAAAGGTAGGGTATCTAGCCCACAATCAACTCAAAAGGCTTCCACTCATCATTGTGGGTATACCTCCGAGTGATCCCCGTAATACGTGCAATCTCTACACCAATATCAACAAAGCAGGGTGAGTAACTCTGCCAATATCAATGCGACCTCGTGCTTGACCCTTGTGTGAGGAGGGCTTCCCAAGACAAGATGTTGCAAATGGAATATAACACTCCTTAACACAAGATGCTATTGTGTGTTTTGTGCTTTGGAGAGTGTATCTCTCTGCCTATTCCAAAGCGCTAGCCTAGCTAAATGTTGGTGTAATAGAGCCCTAGAAAAGAGTTACTAGGTAAATTTTACAATTGCGCAGTGTTATTAAGGGTTGTTGTTACTCAAAGGAGGCAGAAATGAAACTGATGTTGTATAAGACTCTGACCCAACAATGCATGGATGAGAATGAAATATATCGATTTTTGTCCAATGAATCCTATGTATGGGAGGGAGAGAGAAGTTTTCCGGATTAAACTTTGAACTACAAGACACAATTTCCTTTAAAATGCAAATGCAACAAATCACGCATAAATAACAATTCTCTATTGTTTCTTTTCAAAAATTTCAACAATTGATTTTCAATGTTTTCGAAGACGAAAATGATTTTTGAAAGAAAAAACTTTGTTCACTTTTTAAAAAGGACCCACACCATGATAGTGAGAGTAAATAAAATAAAAAACCAATGAACAAGCAATGATAAAGACCCAAACCACTCTTTCAATGAAAACAAAAATAACAAGCAAACCAAACTAGTCTTTTCAATTGCGTAAGAAAAATGATATTTCAAACAATAAGCAAATGATAAAGTCAAATAAACTTAACTTTCAACCGATCTCCGGTCCTTAACCAATCAAGCACACTCAGATGTCGAGATCAGAGAGTATAGATTTGCCAAGAAAAGTCAAGAAATGAAAGTCAAGAACAAGTGATAGGAAGAGCCTTTGAAATCCTAAGACTATTCGTGCACGAAAAACGAAGACAAGAAAACATCAACCAATGATCCAAGAAGCTCTTGTTAGGAACCTATACTGATCTGGGCAGTTGACCATGCCAAAGTCTTAAAGAAAAAAATTTGAAAAAATGGGTTCGCAGGCTGAGAGTATTACACAGTGTGAGAATAGGTGATTCTCGCAGGTGGGCTTTGAGCAGAGTGCGAGAACCTCGAACTGAACCTAAAAGAAGAGTGCGAACTCAGTATGTTCTCACAGGCTATTGTGGAGTGCAGTGCGAGAATGTCTGAAACTAATCAAATTTTTGGAAAAAGACAAGATTTAAAGAGGCCTCTGGACCCAGAAGGTCTATTAGGGTATCCTGAAGACTCAGAGATTGATATGAATGGAGAAAGGTAAGGAAAAAGAAAATGGACAAGGAAAAACACCAAAAACCACAAAGAAAACATGTTAGAGCCCCAATGGAGTCACCAATTTTGTTATCGGACTAATCGGTAGGTGTGGACACTAACAGATCTCCCTAGATCCACCTGGATCTAGAACAAAACAGGACAGGACATGACTCTTTCCCTAAGTTTAGACCATTGAATTAGCTAGTAGGAAGGAACAAGTAACATACCTTAGTATCTCTTCCTAGGGTCTTTGTTTCTCCCACTTCACTCCAGTTCTCTCGTGAGGTCAAGACCAAGACAACACAAACCAACCAAAGTGAAGATAGCAAAATATATTCAGCTATCAACTTATGTGTATGATCAAGGAATTACACAATAAAGTGAGAATAGCTTTATGGGAAAGGGACATGCCACTGTATCATATTAATTGAAAGTAAAGATTACAACCTGATAGCTTTGATGTTGCAAGCTTCCTTTCGATGTCTCTTGGCTCCAACACACACACTTGCTCAATCCTTGCATGAAGAAGATCAAATCCTCTTGATAGACTTGCTAGAGTCTCCAAGCTCCTGTTCAGGCTAAGTCCTTCACACAATCTCTCACCAATTCTCCAATGAATCTTGCTTAACCTTTTCCATGAGAGTTCCATCAATATATAGGAAGAATGAGATGGTTACTTAGATAAGAATGATCCCACAATATCAGGGAAACCAGTAAAAAGAATGACCATTCGAATGCCAACCCATTCTTCTAGAAAATTCCCTTCTAGAACCATCGAGATTTCATCATTTTCCAAGCTTTAGAGTAAGTTTGTACCCTGGATATGTAGCACAGTGTGAGAAGTTCGCACCCTAGTTGAAGGCAGCCTACGAGAATGGGTCATTCTCGCACCCTAGTATATCAGCAACCTGTGAACTCTCTTCAAAAGTTTGTTTTATGGGAATGGATGAATGTCACTTTTCTCAGGAGAAATTTCTTATTAGGATCCTGAGTACACCATAATCAATACATCATCAATATGACCAAAATCATGGGTAACAGACTAAAACATCTTCGCAAAATGCAGAAATCCCAGAGACAGAGAACCCAGGAGAAGAAACATAAAGAGGGTATGAAAGATCTCCCAAGTCTAGTAAATTGATTCCCCCTTCATCATCAACTGTTCATACTGATACCCCCAAAACAACAGGGGAAAAAAAATCTACAGAGTTGGGTAGTCCCATTACTTCCTTGTAATGACCCTTTTCTTATTACTGTGAATAATTCCATAAATAATCCTAAACATTAGCTAAATTATAATTAATTATTATATAACCTTAATTGATTACAAGTTATTAATTAATTATTTTGATTATACTTTGCTGAAGTATGATTAACTCCTTGATTAGGGGTTAATGAATGAGTAATTATTAAATGAGACATTAAATGATTAATTATTAAATTAATGGTTAGTGATTAATTTATTATTAATTAAAGTAATTGATTAATTATGTATTAAAATGGGGGAAAATAAAATATAAGTTTAAATGGGTTATGTATCCCATAAGGGATAACGTAACCCATACGTAAAATGAACATTAAGTAAAGGATAAGACCATTAAAGAGAAATAAATGTATGGATAAGGGGTTTGGTGAGGAGTGAAGGTTCGAGGGCGGTGAAGGAGGCATAAGGGAAGTAGGAGGATTCATTTTGAGGGGGGATTTCATTCATGCAGTTTACGGGAGGAGATTTTGGGGAGCTTTGAGACAGAGTGAGAACAGTGGGATTTACCGTGCACACCGGGGCTGAGGGGTTTTGGGCTCGGAGGGCTAGGACGTCCGTAGATGTCTTAGGGCCAGGCGTACTGGTCGGTAGGGTGGCTGGTTTTGGGGTGGCTTAAGGAGCAAGCTGCTGCAGATTGGTTGGTTCAAGCAAAGGGAGACAACATCAGAACGAGGTATTTAACCTATTATGCAAATTGTTATGTAGATTTAATTTGTTATGCAAATTGTTATGGGAAAATGTTATATTATTTATCAAAATATTGTTATGGGAAAATGTTATATTATTTATCAAAATCTGGAAGTGAATATGCTATAGTAAGCGAATTTTTAGTAAATTTTCAAAATTTCCGCTCTGTTTTAATTCATGGTAGATTTAATGAAAACGAGGTCACTACATTCCTTGACTCCTTTACAGTCCACTTTTGGGATCCCCCAGTTGCAAGCCATATATGCTAGTGACCTTACTCCTATCTCTAGAGATGAGATACCTCCCTCTGATTACTTTTTTAGTAAAAAGACGTAGGTTGTGTTGAAGCAGGAAATGCATCAGAGATAAGGTGCTATGGTAAAGAAGCAGAGAGTGTTGATAAATGGGCAGAACTTGGAGGAAGAAGATTTCGCTACAGAGGTAGCGAGCTCTATGGGAGATTTGGCGACAACTAATCTATTCATTGTTGATAGTATGAGGACAAGGTTGAAACAAAGTAATAACATGATAGTTAAGTTGCAAAACCAATTAAAAAATAGCGAGAAAAATATCAGAGAAGAAATAAATAAAGGTCTGGAGAAGGCCAGAGTTGTTGATAAGAAAGAAATTTGATCTCTTAAGTCAAGTCTAGACAGGATGAACAAGAAGGTCGAGACAAGCCAAATGCAGGTTATTCAAAAAGACGAACTGGTAAGGCAATTACATGCTAAATTGAATTTTATAGAAGGTTGGGTTATAGATTTGAAAGTTTTTCAGGTCCATTCACTGGAGGTGCATACAAAGATAGAAGCTGAGCAACATAAATTGATCTCTAAGGTAGAGATTATTCAGAATTATTTTCGAGAAGTAAGTAAATCCCTTGATAATATTATTTTGGAGGGAAAAGAGGCTAAAGAAGCAAGGACTACTTTTCATAAAGAAGTTGTATGTTCAGGAAACGAAGAGATATCAAAAAATCCAAAGCTATATGTCACAGAGCATATCAGAGGTGATATCATGCTCAAAGTATGGGAAACCAACATAGCCGAAAACAAGATAATAGCCAAAGAAATCAAACATGATTGCGAAGAAATATTTGATTTTTTAGACAAGCGATCATTAGGTATTGGAAGAGATAATTGCACTGGGCTACTAGGACAGATAAACATTGTAAGACATCATTTTAACTTCAAAGAGATCTTGAATGAGATTCAGATGGAAATTTCACAACTAAAGGAAATTGATGTTACCCTAATAGACAGGTGGTTGGTGCAGCCAAACTTAAAATTGCAATCAATTAAGTTTGTTGATAAAGGGTTTGAAGACCGGCTTCCAAAAATTCAGAGAAATTTTTATCTATTCGAAGTGAAGGAACTTCTGGTGCCTCCCAAAAGTTTTGTGTACTTTCTGGAAAAATGTGTTGAATGTATTGGAACAAAAGAAGGAGATGCTTCAATAAAACAATGAAG
This sequence comes from Picea engelmannii, assembly GCA_009831015.1. Classification (NCBI taxonomy): domain Eukaryota; kingdom Viridiplantae; phylum Streptophyta; class Pinopsida; order Pinales; family Pinaceae; genus Picea; species Picea engelmannii. The sequence continues at coordinate 327,974 of ML799492.1, read as the reverse complement.
TATCATTTTGAAAGCTTTTATTATCTAGATGATAGAAAAAATAAAAGAAAACCATGCAAACGGTTGAGGTTTTCATTTTTGTAACTGTTATCCCCTAGGAGTTAGGAAATCACCAACCATCAAGAATTGGAAACTTTGTATAAATACAATTTCATAAGACTAAGAAAAGGCTTTTTCTGGGTGCATTGTAAGGAAGAAATTTGAAAATTTTTCTGAATTAATATGAATGCAGATTGAAGATTCCAGATCTTGTCAAGCCTGAGTTATGTGCTCCTCTGTTGTTTCATGTTTTTCATATATCTTATTGATGAATTCTTAGCTGCAATTTAGTACAACCCCTACTATGGTGATTAATTATTTTAGTCATCTAATTGTTTACAATTTTTCCTCTGTATCGACTATCATCAGGTACGACCTATGAACGTCTTAGGTTTCAATATAATATGCTTCATCAAATTTTTCCTGTCTATTTTCTTCTTTTGCCAAAAAGTGAGATTCCTCTTTAATTGATGCCTCACATTGTTCAACAACTCTATGTTTTTCTTTCATTTCATGCATATTTTCTCTTTCACATTTAAATCAGATATAGGAAACGGCCTTTAATTTTTCTATATGATTAATTCAACTTTTTGACGTTCTTCTTATATATTTCAAAACATAAATATAAAACTTTGAAAACAAAGAAATTGATGTTTTAAAACTTTATCCCTCATGACTATACCAGTTACGAGACAACCCAATATCGAGCCCGACCTATCAGATCAAACAAGTATCGCTTTAAATTTATTTAACACCATCTTACAAACAACAAGCAACCCGGTTGAGTTAGAACATTCATGAGCAACAATTGAAAGGGATATTAGCATCCATGAACACTGGGAAGCTAGACAGAGACAGTTAAGAAACCAACCATATCCCATCTTCGTATAACTGACATTTTATCCCTTAGCTTTCTCTACCTTTTTCAGATCCCTTGAAAATATACTTTACATCCTTAAAGTATAAACTCAGGAACAACATATTTTTGGCGCCGTTGCCGGGGAATGAAGAAACGAAGCTTTTTCCCCGGGAAAAATGACATTGACACTTTATTTCTTTGATAGTGAACAAAGATTGAAAACCCTATAAGGATACCTTCATATTTCACTTGGAGACTTCATGATAAATAAACTGGCTTTTAACCAAAATAACACCAAGAAGAATCCAGACAACAAACAGACTTCACCTGTTCCTGACCCAGAAAATTTTTTAAAATCAAGAAGATGCCTTAAACAGACTGCCTCATCGACAAATAAAATTTATCAACCTAAATTTACATAGTCGAACACTAAGGATCTACTTGAAGGGTCAAAGACCCCACCTCTTTGTGGGGAACTATCTGCTGATGGGATTGAAACCCTAAAGCCTGGTTTTGTCATACCTGATTTTAAGACCGAGACTTTCTCAACGGTTTCTTTCACCAATAGAGGTAAAATATCCATCTCACTTCCCACTTCGATTGACACTTATTCACTTCTTGAAGTTCATTTTCCTATCTCTCAGAACTCTGATGATTATCCTATGTATATTGACTCGACCCCTGTGGATTTTCCTACATATTCACCCTGCGAGTCTGAAGAAACCAGTCCACATTTTCCTAATTATTCCTTCTCAAGTTTCCTATCCCTTTATAACCAATCCCATGAAGCCCTTTTGCTCCATTCAAGCATAACCGAAAGGTTAACTCACCTCTTTAAAACACTCCCTTATAGTTCCCAAGTTTCAGCCTCTAAATCATCAATGGTTGCAGTTGGAGGAGGTGGGGTTGGAGGTGGTGCTGGAGGAGGAGGAGGAGGTGGCCAAGTACCACTTCCTCGAATCTTTGCAAAATTAGCTGCCAGATATGCTCCTTTGTTCTTCCCAATCCCTCTCTATGAACTACCTGAAAACTACATGAAAAATCTATTGAAATTCATAGGAGAAGGTGATTTAACTGCTGTCGACCACATCAATTTCTTTGACCAATTTGCTGGCATCCTTGGACTTGAACATGAAGACGTTTACTCGAGAATCCTGGTTCATACTTTTGAAGGACAGGTGAGAACCTGGTTCCGAGGTCTAGCAGCAGGATCTATACAGTCATACGATGAACTCGAAAAAGATTTCATTAGACAATGGGGAGAAAGGAAAGACCATCTCTATTATCTAACCGAATTTGGGTCTCTAAGAAAGAAAAAATCTAAATCAGTTCTCGAGTTTACCCAAAGGTTCAATAAAATATATAATAAAATTCCATCCAAGGTCAAACCTTCCCAACCTGCAGTGAAAGTAACTTTTGCTGGAGCTTTTGACCTTGATTTCGCCCTGTTATTGAGGGAGAGGAGATTAGTAGACCTCACTAAAATGAAAGATGGTGCTTTAGAAATTGAATCAAACATGATGGCATTAGGAAAGATAAAAACCAAATTGGAAATTGGAAACAAAGAAACTAGAAGGTACAGAGAACAAGGGGGGCCCTCTGGATCAGGAATATCTTCAAAAGACAAAATGGACAATATGGAGAGAATAACCAAAGACCTGTCAAATAAAATCTCAAGAATGGAACTAGATCAAGCAAAGAATGAGCATTTTCCCAGAAAGGATTTCGGAAGAAATCCTAACCCTCAAAATCAACTAAGACAAATTAAGAATGAGGATCAAAAAATCCAAGCCCCCTTTAAAAGCAAAAACTTTATAAGAGGAGATGACGTGGAAGATTTTGAGGAGTTAGAGGAAGATATAAATAATATTGGTGATGACTGTCTACAACCTTATCTAACGAGACAATATTATGAAAAATCTTTAAACACAAAACATAGATCCAGGAATAACAAGAACAACAGTATTGCGAAAGATTCAACCTATCAAGGAAACACAGATGATATAATGGCCGAACTCCACCAGAAGTGCAATCTAAGGCCTAGAAACATGAGTTTCACAACTACCCCAATGAAAAATATCCTGCCGAGGGGAGAAACAGATGAGGCAATTTCAAAAACCGTTGAAAAGAAGACTGTGAAAACTAAAACTGCTGACACACATCCTACCAAGACAAAGTCAGTGGACACACCAGTCGTAAACACACAGAAATTAGAGGTTCATGTAACTGAAACAAAAACCTCACAATAAAAGAAAGATGAAAAGAAAGGGCTAGAAATCCAAACCACAGAGATTGACAAAACAATAGGAAGTTTTGATCTGGAAAATGAAATCAATAAAATCAAAATCCCTATAGCTCTTGTTGAACTGGCAAAAAACCCAATATATAGAAAACAATTTGCTAAAATAATTATCTTTTCAAAAAATGAAAGTCAGACCGATGTTATAAATTTAGAAGATGACAAGCCTAACATAATTTTCAGCCCACATTTCGAAGGTGCCAGAGACACCGCTGCCCCTTTCTATATCACACTGACTATGTACGATTATCTGCTCCATAATTGCATGTTAGATTCTGGAGCCTCTCACAATGTAATGCCTAAATCCATCATGGATAGACTTGTTCTTGAAATCACCAGACCCTATGGAGATTTATATTCATTTGATTCAAGAAAATTTAAGTGTATAGGCATGATAAAAGACTTAGTTGTTAATATTGCACAAATACCTGCGAAAATCATTCTAATGGATGTGTTTGTCGTCGATATACCCCCGAAGTATGGCATGCTCTTATCTAGGTCATGGGGAACCAAACTTGGAGGGTCCCTCCAACTCGACATGACGTATGCCACGATTCCTGTTTTCAGAGGACAGTTCATGAGGTTGTATAGAGAAACCATGTTAGTGTTTACGGTAAGTGACCCATTTAACCCAAATAACTACCTTGTTTATATTGTAGATCAGGATCTGGGCAATTGTATTTTATCTATCGACAATGATATTGATGTATGTATAGAAGAAAGTTGTACAGAAAATAAAAAAACAAAAAGAACAAATAAAAGAAGATGTATATAGCACTGGTGTTTGGAAAAAAAAAATTGATGGTGCTTCGTCTTATTTTGGAGCAGGGGCTAGAGTGATTTTTGTGGCACCTGATGACAATTTCATTACCCCTTTCTCTTATATATTATAGTGGAACATTGACCACACTAATAATGTATGCAATTATGAAGCTTTAGTGTTAGGATTAGAAGCTGCCAGGAGAATGAAAATTAAAAACTTGGAAGTCTTTGGCGATGCAAAGTTAATTGTGAAACAGGTAAATTGTTAGTACTAGGCCAAACATCCTAGGTTAAGGTCTTACCAAAATTGCATTTGGGGTCTGATCGAAAACTTTTTCTCCTCTGTTAATATTCACTACATTCCAAGAGTAGAAAATCAACAGGAAGATGCATTAGCCAAAGAAGCTTCAACATTCACATCTCCCACTTCTTTCAAACTAAAGTACCATATACAAATGAGACATAGGCCTTCCATACCGAATAACATACAACATTGGCAAGTTTTTGAAGACGATGAACAAATCCACAAAATTTTAGAAACGATAGATGAGTTTGCCGAAATGCATGCCGACCAAGAAAACCAAAATGACCCCATTTGGATCATGTAGGAAGGGGAAAACCCCCAAGAGTTCCAAGATAAAATTGCTAACCACCGTATGCTTGTTTAGAAAAAAATCAAATACCCAAGGGCATGATTCCCTTAGAAAGGTTATTTAATCATGATGACATCCCTTTGAAGTCCAATTTACAGCCTCATCTAGAGGAGGTTGAGGATTGCGATATAGGTACCAAAGAAAATTCTAGGTTGGTGAAATTATCTAAGTACCTGTCTCCTAAAATCAAAAGTAAGTATGCTGAGTTACTTAGACAATATAAAGACATTTTCTCTTGGTTTGATGACGAATTGAGAACTTATGACACTACTATAATGGAACATAAAATTCCTCTGAAACAATTTGTCAAACCTTTTAGGTAGAAACTCAGACAGATTAACCCTATGTTACTACCAGTGATAGAAAAAGAAGTAAAAAAACTCTTGGACGCTAAAATCATTGTCCCACTGAGATACTATGAGTGGGTAGCCAATTTAATCCCAGTAAGAAAGAAAAATGGTGAAATCAGACTGTGTGTAGATTTTAGAAACCTGAATTGATCATCACTTAAGGACAATTATCCGTTACCTAAGATGGATCATGTTTTAGAAAAAATAGTTGGAGCTAACGGAATGTCCATGATTGATGGTTTTTCAGGTTACAATCAAATTGCAGTACATCAAGATGACAAAGAAAAAACTGTGTTCACTACCCCTTGGGGTACCTTTATGTATGACAAAATACCATTTGGTTTAATGAATGCAGGGGAAACTTTCCAATGAGCCATGGAGATCGCTTTCATGGGCGAAAGAGATAAGTTTGTCTTTATCCATCTTGATGACCTGACTGTTGTTGATTAAGGTTGGTTGTCATTGATGTCAACCCTTGAAGAAAGCTCTATAGCATAAAGGTTTAGGTAATGGACCCAAGATTGTTTGATGTAAATATGACTCACTATTGTTTTTTCATGGTTGATAAGAAGTAAATATGGATGAACTCCAAAGTGGTCCCCTTATGGTGAAATCCCTCATGGGAAGACGCTTTGCGGAGTAAGAGAACCCATTCTTAATTGTGGAATAATGAGATGACGGATGGTGAATTTTTCAGGGAAAATATCCTAGATGGATATTTCTTGTCATCTCATTTTTGGTGGTATGTAGAACGCCACATAACTCCTCACGGTTAGAGAGTTATGACCATGTGAAGTTGGAGAACCCAGGTTTGGGTAATGGACCCAAGTTTGTTTGATGGATAATAGTATGATTTTTTCTATATTTTAAGGTAATACTATTCTATATGGATAGTACATGTCATTCCATTTCTGGTGGTATGTGGAAAGTCACATAACTCTTCACGGTTTGAGAGTTATGGTCTTACGAAGTTGGAGGACCCTCATATGTCATCTAGAAGCCCCAAAAGGTCAAAGTAGTCAAAGTGGTTTAAGAGATTTTAAAAGGTAACTAATAAAGTGAAGTGATGAGCGTATTATAATTCAAAGTGAATACAAAATAAATTATTTCAATAATAAATTTAATGGAGAAATTAGAAGTGGGTTAACCCTAAAATAAGGAAAGTGGGCCAAGTGGCCTAGAAGATGTTTTTAAGGAAGCTACTTGGAGAGTATAAATAAGAGGCAAGGCTCTCTCATTTTAATTACACTTGAGAATATTGAATATCTATAGGTGTCTGAGGTAAACAAGGATATCTAAGCCGAATTTCTAAGGGAATATGAAGAAAAGAAGGCCGAAATGCAAGGAATGATAAATTCTTTTGATGGTGCTTTCTAAGGTATGTTATTTATAGGTCATCTCACCATTTTCGCTATAACATTTTTTCTATAATACTTTAGACCATGAAATTTATATTCCATTGATAAAACATACCCAAGTATCCATGGTAAAAAAATTAGCTTGTGGTTCGTTGTATTTTGGGAGTTACACTCCGTGGAAAATAGGGTTTGTGGCTAGTCCTGAAACTAGTCAAAAAAAGGTGTTTCGGGTAAAAATGTCATAACTTCTTCATAACAGATACAAATTCAGTGAGAAAACATGTGTTGGATAGGGTACAGTCTATATTATTATGTGTAATTTTTTCATATCAATTAAATGAATATTGTGTGCGGGGCACGCTCTACAATGTCATTCTATAGAGTAATCCAGAATTCAGCAAGGTATGCCATTTTTGCTATAAATCCTTTTTTGAGAGGTTTCAAGTAGTGACACCTGGAGGAATTGCATTAAACAAACTGAAGAAAATTGTTTTTCAGTTTCATATATTTATACATTACAAGTTCAAATTTATGATTACTTCAAGTTAGGGTTGTTGACTAATCCAAAACTAGGCATGTGAGACTAAAGAAAAGTTTGATGAAAATGCTAGTCTCTTGTTTTTAAAGTTAAGGAAGG
>ML799492.1:303092-320967 GCA_009831015.1 Picea engelmannii | reverse complement strand
TGATTACTTCAAGTTAGGGTTGTTGACTAATCCAAAACTAGGCATGTGAGACTAAAGAAAAGTTTGATGAAAATGCTAGTCTCTTGTTTTTAAAGTTAAGGAAGGTTTGCAGGAATGTGATCATATACACTAGGTATATTACATAGCTACAAATCATATTTGGATTATGAAATTGATGAGGGATTTTGGTTGAGGTTGGTGCATGGTTGATGCACTTGTTTATGGTACAAGTTGATTACAGGTTGAGTTACAGGTTGATGCATGGTTCAGATTTATTGGTACAGGTTTACAATGGTATATCTCAAAATTATAGTGTTATAGTGGTTCCATCATTCTACTTCTACTTCAGGGTGGTAGGACAGGTCAGGGACAGGTGGTTGTAGCCACCTTCTGGTTTTAGACGGATAATATAGGGGGTTGTAGCCTCCTTCTGGTTGTAGCCAGAGAATTGGAGATTTGGAGCTTCCCTCAGGTTGTAGCCTGAGAAACTAGGGGGTTGGAGAATCCTTCCAGTTGCAGCTGGAAAACAAAGGAAGTTGGTGCTTCCAATGAATGTAATTCTTCAAGACATATAAGAAAAAACATTCTGTGGTTTTCTCCCGATTTGGGTTTCCATGTAAAACACTAGTGTACTGTGTATGTGTGTGATTGTTTATTTCTTACTGATCATTATTGGATAATAATTCTACATTGATATAACATTTGAAGAAAAATGATTATAATTACGCTATTACTGATTCACCCCCCCTCTCAGTAATCCAACAATTGGTATCAGAGAAGGTTCCTTTAGAAATCAGTTTAACCACTAAAAGGTAGATCATGGAGAGTACCAACTTGTATAAAAATGGAATACCACAGTTTGATGGACAGAAGTATGCTTTTTGGAGCATAAGTATGAAGACATATATACAGTCACAAGGATTTCAAGTTTGGCAATCAATTGTAGATGGATACACAACACCAGCAGTTCCACCAACAAATGAAAAAGTAGTGAAACTCGGTAAGAATAGTTCCAAATCCAAAAATGCACTTTTGAATGGTCTTAGTGATACGGTATTCACCAAAGTTGCATATTGTAAATCTGCTAAACATATTTGGGACAAGCTTCAAAACATTTATGAAGGAGATTCAAAAGTCAAAGCAACAAAGATTCAAACTTATAGAGGTCAGTTCGAACAACTAAAAATGAAGGAAGATGAAGATATCACAGCCTACTTCTTACGAGTCGATGAAACAGTGAATGCAATCATAGGATTGGGAGAAGAAATCGAAGAATCTTTAATTGTTCAAAAGGTACTAAGATATCTTCCTATGAGATTCAACCCTAAGATATCAACACTAGAATAAAGATCGGATCTAAACTCAATAAGCATGGACGAACTGCATGGAATCTTCACAACATATGAGATGAGAACTGAATAGGAAAATCTAGATGTAAAAGAAGTAGCCTTCAAAGCATCCAAAAGATCAAAGAAAAAGAAAAAGGAACAAGAAGAATATAGCAGCAACAGCAACGTCTCGGAAGATGATGAAGAAGTGGCCAACTTCGTCAAAAGACTGAACAAGGGAACCAATAGTAGGTATAGAGGTAAGCTTCCTTTAATTTGTTTTAATTGTGATGGTATTGGTCATTTTTATAACAAATGTCCTCATAAGAAAAAGAGAAATGATGAAGGTTACTCAAAAGACAGACAAACATATAAAGGTAAAAAAACTACAAAGAAAGTTTTCAAGAAAATCTTTTGCACCAAAGAAGACATCTCATCATCATATGAAGATGAAGTCAGTGACATTGAAACAAGGAGATTTCTATTCATCGTAGTAGAAGACTCTGATAAAGAATAATCCGAAGAAGAATATGAAGAAGCATATGAAGAAGAAAAACAAGAAACTACAAGCAGAACTAGATAAGAAAAAAAGACACTCAAGAACTAGAACAAATGATCACAAAATTGAAGGTTCAAATAGAAGAAGATAAAAGAATTGAAGAAGCACTCAAAGAACAAATAGAAGGAAATGACAGGATCATAGGAAACCTAAAAGCAGAGATTGTCACACTAAGAAAGGATATTCAAAAGAAAAATATGCAGAATAGCTCAAAAGTTCCGGACGACATTATCAATAGTAAAAAATATCCTCTTGACAAGTCCGGACTTGGATACAATAAGATAGAAAAGGGATCAAGCTCTAAAACAACAGAGCAAGAAACAAATCCAAAAAACTATGTAGAAAAAATCAAAGGGGATACAAATATATACAAGGAAGATTATAGTGACACTCCTCCACCGAGAAGATTCAGATTTTAGAATCAACAATAGATAGACAGGCCTCAGGAAGAAGAAGGATTCATAAGAGAACCTCCTTTAATAAGATCTTCAACTACCAAGTATCAAACTATATTTTTTGGTTTATGTTATGCATGTAATGTTGGCATGTTTACAAGAAGAGCGTGCTTGTCATTGATGGCAAGAACAACAACAAACGATGGAAAATAGGCAGGCAAGGAAGATCAACAGTCAGGCAAGCAAGGAAGAACATCAACGATGGAAAGGAAAGATCGAAGCATTGATCCGACTCCATTTCGGAGTATTGGATACCGATATTTCAAATACCAGGAGATGGAGATGTCAAGAACTCTCATTGCAGGAGTCCCGAAGTGGCGAAGTGCGAAAAGCCGAAAAGATGATCCAACTCCATTTCGGAGTATCGGATACCAGGATTTCGGATACCGAGAGATGGAGAGGTCAATAAATCTCACTACAGAAATCCCAAAGTTGCAAAGTGTGAAAAGCCGAAAAGCTGACCTGACTCCAGTTCATAGTTTCGAAGATTGGGACTTGAAGGTGTCGAGAAATTTCACATCAAGAATGTCGAAATCACAATATGCGAAATCACGAAGTGATCTAGGCCGACAGATCCAGGAGGTGAATGTGGCATACCACGTCAGAAAGGATAGGTGGAAGACTATGACACGTGGCATGATCAGACAATGACAAGTGTCAAGTTGATTTGGCATTTCAGGCCACTAGAAATCACAATTATGAGTGACACGTGGCAGCCACTTGGGTCACGACACGTCATTGAGTGACACAAGACTGAACTCACTCCGAGAATTTTTTCTTCAGGAGTTTTAACTCCATCACTCCCCCAAAGTCTCGAAGGATGAAGTCCCGGGGCAAAGGATAGTTGTCTGATCACCACGGATTATGGACTATTTATCTGGAGATCGAAGAGCTGTAGAGAAGATATTGAATCGGCAAGCTCCATTTCGGAGTTTTGGGGATCGGGCAATGGAGCGTAAATAAATCCTCACATCAAAGATGCTGAAATGTTGAATTACAAAATCGCGAATGCGCTTTATGGATAAGCACTCGGTCACCTCTTGTGGTCACATGGTCGAGCACTGGAGAGAAGAGTTATAAAATCCAAGCTCTATTTTGGAGCTCGTGACATGGAAAATCGAGATGACTCATCACAAAATCTCCGAAATGTGAAAGTGTGAAATACGCTTTTGGTGCAGGCTATAGTCACAGTCGTTGGTCACATCGGCAAAAGATGGGTGAAGGCGCTAGTGCAGACAAGCTCCTTTTCGGAGTTTCGGGGATCGGGACATGGAGTGTAACAAAATCTTCACCACGATGATCCCGAAATGTCGAATTGCGAAATGGAGAAATAAGTGTGAGACCCATCATTTATGATCCAATGGTGCAGGTTATTCAGGAATATGATCGAAGGGATACTGTTGCTCTTCACAGTTAATCGATCAGTTGTGATTTAGTTGCTGAAGCGCTCTTTGGAGGTTCACAATTTAAATCTCTGACCTGCTGCAACGAAGTGAAGAGGGATAAAATGTTAGGGTCTGCTTCTTATTTGTTGAGGCTGAAATCTTGCCACCAAGTATAGAGCCAAGGAGGGGGATTTCCTCGAGTTGAAGAATTTACACATCCAAACTTTAATGAAAAACAAACTTCTTCCTGATAAAGAAGTTTCCACCATAAGCTCATGTATTCATGATAATTAAAACATGTTTCAGGAAAGATTACTTCTGTATTTTGCTCAGGCCATTGTAGAAGAGTCCTAGGCCTATTTAAGCAAAAATATTTTTGTTGAGAGTTTATAGATCCTTCCTGCCAAATAAGGTCTATATCATGAAATAATTCTGTGAGATGCTGATGGGCTTCAAGAGCTTGTCTATTTGCTTGACTGATTATGGGCATTACTGGATTAGAATTCCCTTGCCGGCGTACTTCAGGTACAAGAGCGGAGTATAAAACTTGAGATGTAGGAGAAATTATAGTAGTACTTCTTAGCCCCCATCTAGGAATCCATTCATTCTGATATTCAGCCCATGACATTCTGTCAGGGATGTTTTCAATGTGTTCATTTTCTCCTCTTAGCTGGATAGAAATAACACAACATTGGTGCACCATGTGTAGATTTTCTCTACTTAAGAAATCAGCCAAAGAATTTGTAGAACCTTTAATGTGTTCTATAGAGAAGTCAAAATTATTAAATAAAGCCTGCCATCTGGCAAATTTATGGTCTCCTGGATTTTTTAATTCTTTGTGCAGGACCTTATTCATTGCAACAACATCTGTTCTGAGAATGAATTTTTTGTAGATTAAATACAGTTCAAATTTGTAAATGGCATTTAAGGCTGCTTTAATTTCTTTATCCAGGGCAGAATAATTTTGTTCTGCCTGTTGCCAGAGGCCAGAGGAAAATTATATGACCTCTTCTTTTTGAGCCTGATTTCTTTGTTTTAAGACAGCTCCCCAACCAATGTTACTGGCATCTGTTTCAACAATCTTTAGAAGACTGTCATCAGACACATGCAGAATAGGGAGGTGCCTCACTTTGGCTTTGATATTTCTGACAACTCTGGTGTGTTCTTCTGTCCAAGGAGTTGGCTCCTTTTTTAACCTTTCATTTAGGATTTTTCTATCCTTGGCACAATTTTTATAAAAATGACTCACATAGTTGAGACTGCCCAAAAATCTTTGTAGTTGAGTTTTATCAAGGATTTTATCAGGAAACTTGTCAGCAAACTCAATAGCATGGGGTTGTAGAGTGATTTGTCCATTAGAGATAATATGGCCAAGAAACTTGACTTCTATTTGGAATAACTCCATTTTCTTGGTAGACAGAACAAGGCCAGAATTCTTCATGACATGAAGAAACTTATGAAGGTGTTTGAAATGTTGTTCAACAGAAGCTGAAAAAATCAAAATATCATCTATATACACAATTAGCTAGTCAAAATAAGGCTTCAGTGTCTCATCCATGACTCTTTGAAATTTAGAAGGAGCATGCTTTAAACCGAATGGCATAACATTCCATTCATAATGCCCTGCAGGAATGTTAAAAGCCGTTTTGAATTTATCCTTCTCATGGATGGCTACTTGCCAAAATCCTGATTTTATATCAAACTTGGAAAAGATTTTGGCTCCTGCAATTCTGGTGACTAAATTACTCTTATTGGGAATAGGATAGGTATCATCAGCAAGGACTTTATTAAGAGGATTATAATTTACAACTAATCTAGGAATCCCTCTGACTTATTCTGAATGCTTATTTACATAGAATCCGTAGCAGTTCCAAGGACTTGTGGATTTTTTGATCAGTCCTCTTTCTAGCAGGCTTTGTATCTCTTTAGCACATAGTTGCTGGTACTCAGCATTCATTGGAATAGCTCTACTCTTGCATGGAGTTCCCATGTAATCTTCCTTGTAGGGTAAATAGACTACATGTTTGTTCTGTTTCCAGAATGCAGTAGGATTCTCAGAGCAGACTGTCTCAGAGAATAATTTTTTCAGTGCCTGAATCTGCTGCTGTAGACTCGGCTTTAAGAGTTGCTCTTCAATTCTGAGGACTGTATTGATTTGTTTTAACTCTTGAATCCTTAAGGCTTTCAGATGATTTATGTGTACAGAATCTGTGCATCTGGGAGTAGAGATAAAAGGTAGCTTAAGAGTTTTTCCCTGGCCAATAGTTATAAAATATCCATCTTGTTGGGAATAAATTTTTGTGGATCCATGGGGAGAGACTGCTGCTAGGAAAGGAGTTCCAAGTACACAGGCTACAGGGACATCCGCTAAATAGAACTTTGCATTTAAGCAGAACTTTTCAAAGCAGAGAGTATCTTTGGGAATATAAAAGGAAAGATTATTCAGGACATTTCCAAGACCAGTGACTGTAAGGTCAGTCTTTTCCCATAATGATACAGGGATGACATTTTTATTGAGCAAATTGAGATCAGACCCTGTGTCTAATAATGTTTTTAACCGAAAATGTAGGTCTTGGATTTTGAGGTCGATGAGGACATGATATTGTTGGTGCTTCAATTGGCAACGATCCTCTTCTTTCTTTTCTTCTTCCTCTTGTTTTCGTTTTAAGCTGTTTATTTCTCTACCAAGTTCAGACATAGAGAGAGTAGTTACAAGATAGCTTACAGGAGGAGCTTTAGTAGGAACAAGGGTTGGCCTTTGGACGGGTTGGGAAGAATACCAGTCAAAAAAGGAAATATAGATATCATTCTTTTCCATAAACTTTTTCCATTTGTCTGCTAGCATTAATTTTTCTTTCTGAGTTGTAGCAGTGGTAAAGGCCTTAGAATGGGGATTAGTATACAGGTCCCAATTGAGAATATTCTTCATCCATGCTTCTGACACACTTTGTTTCTTACATCCGTTGCAGAGTTTTAAGAATTTTTGAATCTCAGAAGAAGAAGGCTTTTTATATCCTTAGGAACATAGGCTTTCCTTCTTTGCTCTATATTTGGAGATTCTTTTGTGAAAAGGCAAAGGACATGAGAATCATGTGGAAAGGGAATGTCTGAGCACTAAGGATGAGGACAGACATCTTTTGAGGTAGAAGTTGGGGGATGTAAATCACTTCTGGGGTTGTGGTTTTTATGCTGAAATTGGAGATTTGAACTTGAAGCAATAGTGGTTAGAGTAGAGAGGCTAACTAGCTCATCACAATCAGGACATTTGATTGAAAAGGGGACTTCTCCTAACCGTCCTGCTAAATTTCTCAGAGACATATGTACACAAAATTTTGGAAGAGGCGGAGGAGGTCTAGTTGGCTTAGGCCAAGAAGAGCTGTGAGACAATTTTTGTTGGGGAAATGACAATACTACTGATCCATCGGTTTCTTGAATTTGAGCAGAGGTAATAGCTCTTTGGAGAGGGACCTTTGGGGTGTCTATTACCCAATTTGTGGGAAATGAGAGATATTCCCATCTGATTGTACTATGCTCAACTTTTTGATTTAGAGCATCTGTTAGGACAAGAGTACTTGCCATAGAATGTTTGCTTGGAGAGTGAAGTACAACAGGGTACATGGTATTAGTATATTGAAAGCAACCTTTGGCTAGGATGGCTATGTTACGTCTTTTGTCTTTCATATTGAACCCTGTGGTTAAGATTTGTAGTTTCAGAATGTCTCCAAGGGTTTCATCAAAAGAAGAGACAACAAAGTTTGGGTAACAATCAAAGTAAACAGGCCCATTTGATAAGGGTGCCATAATCCCTCCTATGATGGAGTCTGTGAATTTATCATGGGTAAGATCTTGGATTATGCATAGGACATAAGCATTAATTCCTTTATGAACAAGGGCATTGATACCAATACGGATACACCCAAAATGGACAAACTGGGTTCCATTTTTTTTAGCTTCTTTTTGGATCTCTTTAGGTTTTAACAAAGAGATTGTTTGTACTTCATTGCTGTTTTGTTGTATTGTGCTAACAGACTCTTTGAAAAAAAATCTAGTAACGGCTTTGAGATGAAACATATTCAGATTTTTATAGACTTGGGATGGATCAATAGCTGGCAGTTTCCAGGCGGCTTGAGGGTTTTCTTCTACTAGTTCCATGTTGGCTTCATTAATGGACTGAGACCGACTAAGGGAAAACATGGAAGCAATACCCTCTTGTCTAGACGTACTGGCTTCTGATTCACTTTCAGACCTTTTTAATTCTCGAAAAGACATAGACTTAGAATCCATTGGTTTCTGCCAGAGGACTTGAAGAGACTTCTGTGTGATTTCCAGAGGAGATGAAGAGTCTCAAGGAATCTTCCAGTGGAATGAAGACTGTTCGTGGAGGCAATTGACAGATGGATGAGCATTGAAGTCTGTAACTGCAACAGAGAGGATAAGATCAACTATGACAGAGAAGACAAAGAGTCTCAACTATTGGAGAGGCTAAGGAATCTCAACATAACACCCAATGATCATGGACACATGGGTTTAACAGCCAAAGAAGCTGAAGAGTTTCAATGATGAACAGACAAAGCGCTCGACATGAAGAACATGCAGAAGCATTGCACACAGAAATGCAGAAGGGCACAGAGACTATAAGAAGACAGAAGAAAGAAGAGATGGTTGATGTTGTTGAGAGGGCTTCAGGAGTGTAGAAGGAGGAGTGTGCAGCAGCTGAAATACAACAGAGGAATGGTGCATTAAAGGGACATGGCATACAGTGCATAAATGGAGAAGGACATAAAGCATAGAGAAGTGTGCAGAAGACACTGATGCAGACATAGCACCACAGTGTAGCAGATCAGTGATGAGACTGGTAAGTTTTTGAAGAACTTTATTTCACTGTAATAAGTGTTATTAGCAAAGATTTATATTTCAGGGTGGTAGGGAGGTGCTAGGGAGGACAGTTGTCCTCAAAGGTTCAAGTGGGTTCTTGAACGCAGGGAGTTGTAGCTTCCATCGGGTTGCATCCAGAGAAACCAGGGTGGTAGGTTGGTGCAAGGGAGAATTGTTGTTCTCTATTTTACAGGTTGGTGCCTGTATGATCGGAAGTTGGTGCTTCCATCCAGTTGGTGCTGGAACACTTGGGGAGTCGGTGCTTCCTTCTAGTTGGTGCTAGAGAAACATAGGGAGTTGGTGCTTCCTTCTATTTAGTGCTATAGAAACTAGAGAGTTGGTTCTCTCAACAAGTAGCAGCTTGCAAAACAGAGGTTGCAGCCTCATTATGAGTTGGTGCTCATATGTATGATAATGTAAAGAATGTAAAGATTACTTATCATATAAATAAGAAGAGGTTTTTACCCTCTATGGGTTTCCTCAGGAAATATTTGTCTCTGTGTATCTCATATGTGTGACTGATGCTGAATGTGCTATTATTTATTTCCCTGCATTATTGTGATTGTCATTGAGTACTTTGTAAAGAGTTTAAAATAAGCATAATTGTTTAAGCACAGTAACAACTGATCCACCCGCCCTCTCAGTTGTTGAACAATTAGTATCAGAGATGACCCCTTTTATCTAAGGGTAGATACTGGATCTTAAACATGTCAAGCCATGAAGGAACTTCAACCAATAAGGCCCCTCTGTTCAATGGAACAAACTTTTCCTTCTGGAAAGTGAGAATGAGAACCTACATAATGGATTTAGGAGCAGATTTCTGGGATGTGGTAGATACTAGTTATGTAAATCCAATTGTACTAGCTAATAAGGATGAAAAGATAGAATTTAGCTTCAATGCTAAGGCTATGAATGTTATCTTGAGTGGGCTTGCAGAAGAAGAATCCGTAAAAGTTATGCAACTAGGAACTGCCAAAGAAATGTGGGACAAACTCATTAGCAGTTATGAAGGTAATGAGAAGGTAAAGGATGCCAAGCTTCAAACCTACAGAATACAGTTTGAACAACTGAAGATGAAGGAAGATGAAAGTGTTTGAAAATACTTTCTGAGAGTAGAAGAAATGGTAAATGCAATGAAAGCACTTGGTGAAAAAATTGAGGAACCTTCTTTAGTTCAGAAAATCTTGAGATCTATCCCAGATAGGTTCAACCCGAAGGTCTCTGCTATAGAAGAACTTAATGATCTAAAAGCCTTGGAGTTTGATCAACTTCTAGGAACATTGATTGAATATGAAATGCGAATAGTTAAAGATAAACCCACCTCCAAAGAAGCATCATTTAAAGAAGACAAGAATGAGGATTCTAAGCCCGATGAAATTGAAGAAAAATTTGTGAAGAGACTGAAGAAGGGATCAGACAAATACAAAGGTAAAATTCCTTTCAAATGTTTCAACTGTGGTAGGATAGTCATTTTGCAAATAAATGTCCCCACAAAGGAAAGGAAAAGACATGTGATGATGAGGAGAAGAACAAAAACATAAATTTCTTTAAAGATAATAACTTTAAGAAGAAAAGTCTTTGCGTAAACAATGATGATGATCCTTTAGATGATGAAGACAATGACTCCTCTATTGAAGACAAATTAAATGAATTCATACTTATGGCCAAAGAGGATTATGATAATAACAACACAGGAAGTGATTCTAATGAAGAAGAATCTATGGTTGACATGGAAGGAGAACTGATCAGTGCACTGGAAGAGATTGACAGACTAAGAATTAAGAATAGAAAGCAAAGACAATTGCTGATACAGTTTGAGAAAGACAGTAAAGAACCTGATGAAGACCTTGTCCTAATAAAAGTGGAATTAGAAGAGGCAAAGAAAATCAAAGACATTCTGAAATGACAGTTATCAGAAAACAAGGAAAGATGTGAAGCCTTAGAACAAGAAGTAGTAAAAACTAGGAAAGATATGGAGAAGTTTCAAGCCTTGTATAATCAGAATCTGTCAAGTATCAAAGCCTCAGAAGGATTAGCCACCATTCTGAATCAACAAAGGAATCCAAAGCTGAAAACTGGTTTGGGTTATGAAGAGGGCTCAAGTAGTGGTAAGCGAAGAAACGAAGAACCCATCAAGTTTGTCAAATCTACAACTAATGACAACAACAAACCTGCAGAGACAAAGGAAGACAATCAGTCGCCCAGGACGAGTAAAGAAAAAGGTGCCATGACTGAATCTGTAGAACAAAGAAATAATGTGCTCCCTACTAAAAGACGTCATCATCATGGAAGAAATTGATTTTCTCAAAGAAGACAACCATTTTCTAGGTACAAAGAACTTTTCTATGGCTATTGTTTCTACTGTTCTAACTTTGGTCACAAAGCTGTAAATTGTTCCTTAAGACTTAGACATGAGCAATTAAGATTTCAAAGGAATAAATACTTGCTAGAACAAAGAGTGATACAACCAAGTAACAAACCTTCACAGATTGCAAATTTCCAAATTAAGTCTAGGGACATGCAACTAAGGAGGTCAAGAAATAATCAATAGTCAATGAGTAGACAACGATGCAACAATAATTTTAACCTATTGAACAATGAGATTGAATGCTACATCTGTCATAACTATGGACATAATGCTACATATGTTGACTGTCGATTAAGGAACTATGAACCAGATTGGAATTCCCCTGCTAAAAATGTCAAGGTTTGGAAGAAGAAAGAATGTGACAAGTGTGGATTAGTGTTGTCAGTGCAAAGAAAAACAAACCCTTGTTATATAGACAGTGGATGCTCCAAACATATGACAGGAGACAAAGGTAAGTTTCTATCTCTAAGTGAAAGCAAATTAGGAAACGTAACCTTTGGAAATGATGCTCCAGGTAAAATAAAGGGTAAAGGGCTGGTGAGTTTAAATAATGGAAAAGGAAAAGCCCAAGATGTTCTACTTGTAGATGGGCTAAAACATAATATTCTCAGTGTAAGTCAAATGTGTGACAGAGGATGTTAAGTGGTGTTCACATCCAAGGACTGCAAGATAAAGTCTGTAAACTCAGGACAAGTAGTGGCCAAAGGCATAAGGACATAAAATAATGTATATGTGTTGAAAGAAAATAGAGAAGAATGCCATCTAAGCAAACATGATGAAAGTTGGTTATGGCATAGGAGACTTGGACATATAAACTTTGGCCACTTAATCAAACTCAAAATTCTCGAGGCAGTAAAAGATCTTCCGAAAATATCAAAGCCCCAAGATTCAATGTGTAAACCCTACCAAGTAGGAAAGCTAAACAGGACACAGTTTAAGTCCAAGAGCTTTACTTCAACAGAGTAACCACTCCAACTAGTTCATATGGATTTATGTGGATCATAAAGATAGGAAGGCACAGGGAAAGAAAACTACTTCATGCTGATTATTGATGATTACTCCAGACTTACTTGGGTTGCCTTTCTCAAGGAAAAAGATGAAGCATTTGAGAAGTTTAAAATATTTAAGGCTTTAACTGAGACTCAAACAAGAAAGAGGTTAAGGGCAGTAATATCAGACTGAGGAGGAGAGTTTATGTCAAGTGACTTGAAGGAATTTTGTGATAAGCATGGGATCAAGAGAGAATACACAATCCCAAGAACTCCACAACAAAATGGAGTAGTTGAGAGGCAAAACAAAACAGTGCAGGAAATGGCCAGGTCAATGATGAATGAGAAGAACATTGGTCAAACCTACTAGGTAGAAGCAATACACACAACAGTCCATATTCTTAACAAATCCCACCTCAGACCACAAAGTGGCAAGACACCTTATGAACTGTCTGCTTCAATTAAACACTTCAAAGTCTTTGGGAGTAAATGTTACATAAAGAATAATGATGAGAACCTTGGAAAATATGATGACAAGGCTAATGAAGGTATCTTCTTAGGGTATGCTACAAACAGTAAAGGATACAGATGCTATAATAAGAGGCTTCATAAAATGTTCGACTGTATTGACGTAAAAGTTGATGAAGGAATCCCAACAAGAGGTGTATAGTAATGAGTCTTCTACAGAAGACACAGCTAAAGCCGAAGATGAACAAGTCCAAGAATAAAAAAATGAAGACTCTGAATCAGATGAAGACACATATACTCAGACAGACTCAAATCAACAGACAACATCAAATTCCTCCTCCATAATCACTCAAAAGAACCATCCTGCAAGTCAGAAAATTGGTGAAAAAGACAAAGGTGTATAAACCAGGAGAAAGCTAATAAAAAACACCGAACAATCACATATAGCTTTCATATCTAGGATGGAACCCAAGAATTTTAATGAAGCTAGCAAAGATGACCATTGGGTTAAAGTAATGAATGAGGAACTTGATCAGATTGAGAAAAGCAATACGTGGGAGATGGTTCATAGACCTGAAGGTAAAAATATCATTGGCTCCAAATGGATCTCTAAGAATAAGTTGAATGAGAAGCGACAAGTTGTCAGGAACAAAGAAAGATTGGTATGTAAAGGGTATGCTCAGATAGAAGGACTAGATTTTGATGAAACATTTGTTCCCATAGCAAGATTAGAAGCTATCTTAATTTTTCTTGCCTATGCTTTCCATAAAAGGTTTAAAGTCTATCAAATGGATGTCAAGTCAACTTTTCTAAATGGATATTTAAGTGAAGAAGTCTATATGGAACAACCAGAGGGTTTCAAACTGTCTGATAACCCTGACTTAGTATGAAAGATGAAGAAAGATTTATATGGGTTAAAACAAGCCCCTTGAGCTTGGTATCACAGACTGGATACGTATCTCAAAGACAAAGGGTTCAAGAGAGGAACAATTGACAACAATCTATATATCAAAACAGAGGATAATGATCTGCTCATTGTATTGGTATATGTAGATGAAATCATCTTCGRATGTAATAAGGATTCATTGGTATAGTGGTTTGGTTCTACCATGGCGTCTGAGTTTGAAATGTCTATGATAGGTGAACTGTCATTTTTTATTGGTCTGCAAATTACTCAGGGGTCTAAAGGGATGTTCATTTCTCAAGAAAAATATCTAAGAGAAATGTTGAAAAGGTTTCAAATGGAAGACTCTAAACCTGTGGGCACACCTATGGTTACTGGATGCAAATTAAGTAAGGATGATGACTCACCTGATGTTGATCAAAGTTCATATAGATCAATGATCGGTAGCTTGTTGTACATCACGACATCTCGCCTAGACATAATGCATGTTGTTGGAATGGTTGGAAGATATCAGTCTACACCTAAACAGAGTCATTTGCTAGCTATCAAAAGGATATTCAGATATTTGAAAGAAACAATGAACTATGGCCTATGGTATCCTAAGAATCATAATTTTCAATTATCAGCCTGCTCAGATGCTGATTGGGCTAACTGCATGGATGAAAGGAAAAGCACAAGTGGAGGTGCGTTCTTCTTAGGAGATTCTCTAGTAGCATGGTTGAGCTAAAAGCAAGGTTCCATTTCTTTATCAACTACAGAGGCAGAGTACATTGCTGCTGCTACCTGTTGCACTCAGGTATTATGGATGATTTAGACACTTGCAGACTTGGAGGTAAAATACGTTGCACCGATCCCAATTCATTGTAATAACACTAGTGCCATCAGTGTGTCCAAGAATCTTGTATTCCAATCTAAGACCAAGCATATTCCCATAAAATACCATTTTCTGAGAGAGCAGGTCACCAATTAGATTTTTCAGGTCCATTACATTCCAACCACAGAACAAATTGCAGACATCTTTACTAAACCCCTAGCCAAGACACCTTTTGAATATCTCCGAGAGAAGCTGGGTGTCATCCCGTCTCACATCTAAGAGAGTCCATCCTGTTAGGGGGAGTTTGTATTGGTTTAATATTTGATACCTCCTAAACATACTGCAACAACTCAGGGGGAGCATGTTTTCTTTGAAATTGATGTCAAAGGGGCAGAAAAGGAATGGTCCAGACTGGATGCTATAGTTGGAGGTCCAAACAAATTAGCGCAGCGTTTTAGGGTTGCCATCAATGCCAAAGGTGGAGATTGTTGGCATGTTTACAAGAAGAGTGTGCTTGTCATTGATGGCAAGAACAATAGAAAACGATGGAAAATAGGCAGGCAAGGAAGATCAACAGTTAGGTAGGAAAGAAAGAACAACAACGATTGAAAGGCAAGATCGAAGCGTTGATCCGACTCCATTTCAGAGTATTGGATACCGGGATTTCGGATACTGGGAGATGGAGATGTCAAGAACTCTCACTACAGGAGTCCCGAAGTCACGAAGTGCAAAAAGCCAAAAAAATGATCTGACTCCATTTTGGAGTATCAGATACCAGGATTTTGGATACTGGGAGATGGAGAGGTCAAGAAATGTCACTACAGGAGTCCCAAAGTTGCGAAGTGTGAAAAGCCGAAAATTTGACTTGACTCTAGTTCAGAGTTTCACAGATTGGGACTTGAAGGTGTCGAGAACTTTCACATCAAGAATGCCAAAATCAAGATATGCGAAATCGCGAAGTGATCTGGGCCGACAGATCCAGGAGGTGAATGTGGCAGACCACGTCATAAAGGACAGGTGGAAGACTATGACATGTGGCATGATCAAGACAATGACAAGTGTCAAGTTGACTTGGCATTTCATGCCACTGGAAATCACAATTTTGAGTGACACATGGTAGCCACTTGGGTCACGACACGTCATCGAGTGACACAAGACTGACCTCACTCCGAGAGTTTTTGCTTCATGAGTTTTAACTCTATCACTCCCCCAAAGTCCTGAAGGATGAAGTCTCGGGGCAGAGGATAGTCGTCCGATCACCACAGATTGTGGACCATTGATCTGGAGATCGAAGAGCTGTAGAGAAGAGATCGAATCAGCAAGCTCCATTTCAAAGTTTCGGGGATTGGGCAATGGAGCGTAAAGAAATCCTCACATCAAGGATGCCAAAATGCCGAATTGCAAAATCAAGTGCTTTATGGATAAGCACTCAGTCACCTCTTGTGGTCACATGGTTGAGAGCTGGAGAGCAGAGTTATAGAAGACATGCTATATTTCGGAGCTCATGACATGGAAAGTCGAGACGACTCATCACGGAATCTACGAAATGAGAAAGTGAAAAATACTCTTTTGGTGTAGGCTGTAGTCACAGCCATTGGTCACGTTGGTGGAAGATGGGGGAAGGAGCTAGTGTAGACAAGCTCCTTTTTGAAGTTTTAGGGATCGAGACATGGAGTGTAAAAAAATCTTCACCACGGTGATCCTGAAAGGACGAATTGCAAAATGGTGAAATAAGCGCGAGACCCATCATTTATGATCCAATGATGTAGGTTATTCAGGAATATGATCGAAGGGCTACTGTTTCTCTTCACAGTTAATCGATCAGTGGCGATTCAGTTGCTGAAGTGCTCTTTGGAGGTTCACAGTGTAACTTCTAGAAACCACTGACGGTTTCTTCCAGAGGACTCAAAGATACTTTTGTGTGATTTCAAGAGGAGCTGACGAGTGGAATGAAGACTATTCGTGGAGGCAATTGACAGATGGATGAGCATTGAAGTCTGTAACTGCAACAAAGAGGATGAGCTTGATTGTGGCAGAGAAGACAAAAAGTCTCAATTGTTGGAGAGGTTAAGGAATCTCAGCATAACACCCAGTGATGATGGACACATGGGTTTAATAGCCAGAGAAGCTGAAGAGTTGAAATGTTGAATAGGCAGAGCACTCGACATGAAGAGCATGCAGAAGCAATGTACACAACGATGCACCAGGGCACAAAAACTATAAGAAGGCAGAAGAAATAAGATATGGTTGCTGTTGTTGAGAGGGCTTCAAGAGTGTAGAAGGAGGAGTGTGTAGCAGCTGAAATATAATAGAGGAATGGTGCATTAAAGGGACATGGCATACAATGCATAAATGGAGAAGGACATAAAGCGTAGAGAAGTGTGCAAAAGACACTGATGCAGACATAGCACCGCAGTGTAGCAGATCAGTGATGAGACTGGTAAGTTTTTGAAGAACTTTATTTCACTGTAATAAGTGTTATTAGCAAAGATTTGTATTTCAGGGTGGTAGGGAGGTGCTAGGGAGGATGGTTTTCCTCAGAGGTTCAAGTGGGTGCTTGAACACAGGGAGTTGTAGCTTCCATCTGGTTGCAGCCGAAGAAACCAGGGTGGCAGGGTGGTGCAAGGGAGAACTATTGTTCTCTGTTTTACAGGTTTGTGCCTGTATGATCGGAAGTTGGTGCTTCCATCCATTTGGTGTTGGAACACTTGGGGAGTTGGTGCTTCCTTCTAGTTGGTGCTAGAGAAACATAGGGAGTTGGTGCTTCCTTCTAGATGGTGCTAGAGAAACCAAAGAGTTGGTGCTCTCAACAAGTAACAGCTTGCAAAAAAGAGGTTGCAGCCTCATTATGAGTTGGTGCTCATATGTATGATAATATAAATAATGTAAAGATTACTTATCATATAAAGAATAAGAGTTTTTTACCCTCTATGGGTTTCCTCAGGAAATATTTGTCTCTGTGTATCTCATATGTGTGACTGATGCTGAATGTGCTATTACTTATTTCCCTGCATTATTGTGATTGTCATTGAGTACTTTGTAAAGAGTTTAAAATAAGCATAATTGTTTAAGCACAGTAACAAATGATTCACCCCCCCTCTCAGTTGTCCAACATGTAATAATTTTGGACATAAAGCTGTAAATTGCAGAGCTAACAACGGGAACAATAACTACTTTGAGAGACATACACAAAGGGGTTATTCAATAAGACCTAGTGAAACACAGAGAATAAGTTACAACAGGTTTGAATCTTTGAGCACTGAAGTGGAATGTTACAAATGTAACAATTTTGGACACATGGCCAAAAATTGCAGAACGACAACCCCTCCTAAAGAACCTCAACAAAGTCACAAACAAGAACCTCATAAAACAACATGGATAAGAAAACAAAATCAATATAGCAATGAAGAATGCACAGTTACTCTACAAGCTAAACAGAAGAAACGTGGTTGGTATGTTGATAGTGGATGTTCAAAACAAATGACAGGTGATAGAGACAAATTTCTTACATTACGAAAGGAAAGAGATGGATCAGTCTCCTTCGGAAATGATGATTCAACCAAAATCATTGGAAAAGGCATAGTCCAAATTGGGAATAAGAATGAAAACGCAGAAAATGTTCTACTAGTAGAAGATATGAAACATAATCTTTTAAGTGTGAGTCAAATGTGTGACCAAGGTCATAAAGTTACTTTCGATTCACAAAAGTGTGAGATAAGAAAAGAAGGTT
>ML799492.1:279506-293631 GCA_009831015.1 Picea engelmannii | reverse complement strand
TGTATTATAATTCAAAGTGAATACAAAATAAATTATTTCAATAATAAATTTAATGGAGAAATTAGAAGTGGGTTAACCCTAAAATAAG
Source organism: Picea engelmannii (assembly GCA_009831015.1). Lineage (NCBI taxonomy): Eukaryota > Viridiplantae > Streptophyta > Pinopsida > Pinales > Pinaceae > Picea > Picea engelmannii. Next base: position 293,543 of record ML799492.1, on the reverse strand, counting down.
GAAAGTGGGCCAAGTGACCTAGAAGATGTTTTTAAGGAAGCTACTTGGAGAGTATCAATAAGAGGAAAAACTCTCTCATTTTAATTACACTTGAGAATATTGAATATCTATAGGTTCCTAAGGTAACCAAGGATATCTAAGCCAAAATTTTGAGGGAAGGTGAAGAAAAGAAGGCCGAAATGCAAGGAAGGATAAATTCTTTTGATGGTGCTTTCTAAGGTATGTTATTTACAGGTCATCTCACCATTTTCGATTTAATTTTTTGTATATAATGATTCCTACCATGAAATTTATATGCCATTGAGAAAAAATACCCAAGTATCCATGGTAAAAAATTCATCTTATGAGTCGTTTTATTTTTGGAGTTACACTCCGTGGAAAATAGGGTTTGTGGCTAGTCTTGAAACTAGTCAAAAAATGGTGTTTTGGGTAAAAATGTCATAACTTCTTCGTAACAGATCCAAATTCAGTGAGACCAAATGTGTTGGTTAGGGTACAATATATATTATTCTTTGTAACATTTTTAGATCAGTTCAATGAGTATTTCATGCAGGGAACTCTCTACAAGGTCGCTCTCTAGAATAAGCCATAATTCAACAAGGTATGTCATTTTTGCTATAAATCCTTTTCTGAGAGGTTCCAAGTAGTGAAACCTCGAGGAATTTCATAAAACACATTGAATAACATTGTGTATCAGATTCATATATTTATACATTACAATTTCAAAGTTATGATTACTTCAAGTTAGGGTTGTTGACTAATCCAAAACTAGGCATGTGAGACTAAAGAAAAGTTTGATGAAAATGATAGTCTCTTGTTGTTAAAGTTAAGGAAGGTTTGCAGGAATGTGATCATATACACCAGGTATATTACAGAGCTACAAATCAGATTTGTATGATAAAATTGATGAGGGATTTTGGTTGAGGTTGGTGTATGGTTGATGCACTTGTTTATGGTACAGGTTGATTACAGGTTGAGGTATAGGTTGATGCATGGTTGATGCACGGTTTAGATTTATTGGCATAGGTTTATAGCAGTATATCTCACAATGATAGTCTGATAGTGGTTCCATAATTCTACTTATACTTCAGGGTGTCTAGACAGGGCAAGGATAGGTGGTTGTATCCACCTTCCGGTTGTAGTTGGAGAACATAGGGGGTTGAAGCCTCCTTCTGGTTGTAGCCAAAGAATTGGGGATTTGGAGCTTCCCTCAGGTTGTAGCCTGAGAAACTAGGGGGTTGGAGCCTCCTTCCAGTTGCAGCTGGAAAGAAAAGGAAGCTGGTGCTTCCAATGAATAGAATTCTTCAATACATATAAGAAAAAAAAATCTGTGGTTTTTTCCCGATTTGGGTTTCCACATAAAACATTGGTGTATTGTGTATGTGTGTGATTGTTTATTTATTACTTCTCATTATTGGATAATAATTCTACATTGATATAACATTTGAATAAAAGGTATGATAATTATGCTATTACTGATTCACATCGCCCTCTCAGTAATCGAACAATTGTTTTCTCTAAATCTGATGCAGAACATCTAACACACCTCAAACAAACTTTCGAGAAATGTCAAAAATTTGGTTTGTCACTTAATCCCAAGAAATCCCATTTCACAATGCAAGAAGGTAATCTCTTGGGTCATATAGTGTCTAGATATGGAATCAAAATCGATCCGAAAAGGGTTGACGCGATAGATACTATAAATATTCCTAGAAATGTTAAAGAAATTCTGTATTTTTTAGGAAAAATAAATTTCTTGAGAAGATTCATCCCTAACTTTTCCAAAATCATAAAATTGATTACAGATATGCTCAAGAAGAACAGTGAGGTGAAGTGGACAAATGAGGCCAAAGCGTTGTTTCAACTTATCAAGAGAGTAATAAGTGAAGCACCAGTTTTGGCAAGCCCAGATTACACGAAGGAGTTTTTTATTTTTTCTTTTGCCTCTGAACACACTATCGTAGTTGTATTGTTACAAAAAAACGAGGAAGGTTTTGAGTGGCCTATTTCATTTTTTAGCAAAAGTCTCAGAGACGTTGAGTTGAAATATGGCATATTGGAAAAACAAGCTTATGTAATGGTAAAATCTCTCAAGGCTTTCAAAACTTATGTGTTGCACTCAAAGATCATTTCTTACATGCCTCCAAGTTCTGTTAAAGATATACTGGTGCAGCTGGATAGCGATGGAAGAAGAGGCAGGTGGCTAGCTAAAATTCAGGAGTTTGACCTAGAAGTCAAACAAACTAAAATTATCAAAGGTCAAGGTTTGGCCAAATTGCTAGCCGAATCGAATTTAAGAGCACTTGGGATAAATCAAATGCAAGAGAACGAGGGATTTTTAGAGATAGATGAGCTTAATGTTACTGCAACCACAACTGAGATTCAAGAAAAGTTCTCTACTTCAGTTTGCTATCATGATATTATTTCTTACCTACTGACCCTTCAATGTCCCAGTGAGTTAACCCCATCTAAAGCTAGGACACTGAAGTTACATGTTGTAAAATATTGTATCATAGATGGTAAATTGTATTGGAAAGACCCCCTCAGTTTCCTGCTGAGCTGCTTAGTTGAGACCGAAACAGAAAGGGTTATAAATGAATTTCACATCAGAGTGTGCGAAGGACATCATGCTTGGCGAGAAACAACTTATAAAATCTTAAGAGCCAGGTATTATTGGCCCAAATTATTCACAGAGGTAAACACTAAAGTCAGAAATTGTATTCCTTGTCAGTTATTTACAGGCATGTAGAAAGTCCCATATTTACCTTTAGTTCTAGTCAAAACAGAAGCTCCATTTCAGCAATGACGTCTTGATTTCCTTGGAGAGATTCATCCACACTCCAGTGATCAACACAAGTGGATTCTAACTGCTACGGACTATTTCATTAAATGGTTGGAATCCATTCCCATGATAAATGCAACTGACTCGGTGGTAATCAGTTTTATAGAAGAAAATATTTTATCCAGGTTTGACTATCCAAGAAAGATAGTCACTGATAATGCACAAGAATTTAAGTCCATGGCCATGATAAGCTTTTTCCAAAAATATAATATCATCCTAGGACACTCCACAACTTACTATCCACAGGGTAATGGTCTATCTGAATCATCTAATAAAAGTTTGATTATTGTAATTAAAAAGGTTTTGACTGAAAACAAGAAAGCATGGCACATCCATTTAAAATATGCTCTATGGGAAAACATGATAAGTACCAAAAGGTCAATTGGAATTTCCCCATTTCAGATGGTATATGGCACTGACGTCATTTTACCAATAAATCACGCTCTGTCAGTGATGAAACTCTGGCAAGATTCAAATGAAGAACCCAATGACGTTACCAGGAGGATAAACCAGCTGATTGAATTTCAGCAAAATAGGGCCAAAGTAAATGAAAGGTTACAGAGATATCAGGATAATATGAAGGCCTTATTCGATCAAAAATCCAAAGATAGAGAATTCCTCCCTGACGATCCGGTCCTAAAATGGGAAGCCAGGAAAGAAGACACTAGTAAACATGGCAAGTTTGATTCAATCTGGTCTGGCCCATATAAGATTTCAACTTCTGAGGGAAAAAATGCTTTTCTATTAGAAAATCTCAATGGGAACATTCTTAACGCCCCTGTAAATGGGTGACACCTTAAACACTTCATGTAGTAATGTGTTTCTGAACCCTCATTGTACATACCATTTTGTTTTCACGCTTTCTTTATAGCTACATTTCCTTTGGTAAGTTTCTATTTTGGCTCTAAATAAGATAAAAAAAAAAAAACTTCCTGATTTATGAGATTTCCTGACAATCATTATGCATTTTTATTCACAAGAAACTTGCTGACGAAACAAGAGACTAGAGATACTAAAAATGTGACATGCATGGATATTTATATTAAGTACCTTCCAATGAAAAAGCTAATAAATAAATAAGTCTTTTCGGCTGGAAGTACAAGAACTACCAAGGTATGAAATTCTGCTCTGAAAATTCAGGTTAAATTGTCCTAAGAGATACAAATGATTAAATCAGTAGTTCAATCGATGCTAATATTATCACTGAAGTTTTCAAACAAAGAAATGATATAAGCGGGGGGGAACTTAAGGAAAGGTTATAAAAGCTAACTAAGAAAACCTTTAAGAACAATCATATGTGCAATAGAAAATGTGAAGCCCCTTACCTTTCCCTTAACCTCGGTAAAGCCTTCTCTTCACCTGACCATGGATGTTTTCTCATAAATTTCCTGAGAAAAGAAAGGTCTTACTTTGGCTATGGAAACTCTCAAACAAACTTTCAAAACGAGGACAGGTTGAGTTTATAGTTCTTTAACTTTAGTTGAACCGGAAGTATGTCTAGGTTAATCCTAACTTCCTTAGCCTTTCTAACAGGAATAAAATGATTGGTTTTTCTCAAGGAAATTCCCTAAAAATATATCAAGAAGTTTCGCTTAATATCTCCCCTCAATCCAATGATGTTTGAAGTCTAGAAAGGAGACAAGTCCAGATCTATTCAAGTGAGCTGACAGGCCTCTGCTGTTAAAATTTCAAGTACATATTCTCCCGAGTATATTACATGCTGATTGATTGCCCCCACTTCATATTAATATATATATATATATATATATATATATATATATATATATATATACAGAGACATATGGTGAAAGGAAATTCAATATTGATTTCCCCCATCTAGTCTAAATAGATGAAGAAAGGAAATTCATAATATTGATTGCCCTCATCTCAGCATTTAAATGTTGGAAAACAATGAAGTGGTGAATGGAAATCCAATATGGGAAGTATGATAACTTCACCGGGGTACTGAACATGCTCGCTAGAAGTGAAGCAATATCTCTATATCTGATAAGGCTGTTATACATGAATTACAAGATGCTCTGGTAACTTTTCTTCTTTCTGCTGGATTTACATTATAGGCTTCTGGGATCCCCTAATTTGACACATCAAAACCTGGAAGAATGGTCAATTTGGTTTCGATTATCTTACAAAAATCTGAGGACAGTTTCAAAAAAGGAAATCTATTGAGAACCTGACTCAAAATCATCAGATGTTTTATTTTTGAAGATTTTTCAAAGTTAACGTTGAGATCCTGAAACCCTATTTTGAGTTTTCTCCTAGTCTGTTTCACATGGTTGAATTATTGACTCCATTTACCCAATGAAGGCACTTGGTATGCATGTTCGTTTCATCCCACAAGGAAGCAAGATCCCTATATGGAGCCTAATGTTGACATGAATTTTAATCTTTCCTCTCTAAACCTAAAAATCCATTATTTTCTAGTTATGGAGCCGCCCTTAGTTCTAAAAAGGAATTAAAAGTATTTCAAAATTTTCGAGTTTTGGGGTTCGATTATTCATGAAGTATTATTTTCAATTAACAACTCCAGAGTCCTGGTACTGAAATCTTGAAAAGGATTTATTTTAAAAAGAAATAAAAAAATAAAAAGAATGTTATAAAATCTCGACGTGCTTTCACAAATAATATTTTAATTGCGTTTAATTAAACTCTTAAACATAATCAAAAAATCATTAATCATGTCGGGATTCGGGTTTCCTTGTATCAAAGTGATATCAAAGTGTCGACACTCGAACCCCCGATTCCTGAATTCCTGTAAAGTAGAAACTAATCACTAATCTCGATTAATTAAAGGATTAATACAAGTGATTAGCACCTTATTTAATCCCATCACGATTTCACGATTCAGGGTTTTCTTATGACATACCTCTTGGGGACACGATCCTCAAAATTCTGAAATGCGAAATCGCGAAAGTCTTTTAAAATCCTAAAACTAGATTAATTTAGTTATAAACAGGATTAATGATAATTAAAACAATTTTTCGTGTTTCGCTTTTTGGGAATTGTGGAAAGCATTCCTTTCGAAACTCTATGTTTTGAAATTGCCGATATGCGGTAGTATCTATAACAGACAAATGGAGATATTTCTAACACAAATGCATATCTCCAGGCGTATCTTCCCCATTAAAACATTAAATTCTTACTGCCTACGTCAATACTCTCATTGTAAGACGAGTTAAAGGTTAATAAAGGTTGCGTGTTTCAAATTTCATTCATATTTTTTACAATCAGGAGTGAGTTTCATTTAGCAAGGATTATACATTTTTCCTCTGCAAACATGTTTTCATTCTAGTGCAAACATTAAGGCACCCAGAAAGGCACCTAAGAAAAGTGAAGAAGCATCTGAAATCTTAAGCCCGGAGGGAGATGTCATATCTGATACTACACCGCATGCCATTGATTCAATCAAATAATGGAGGAAATTTTTTGAAACCTTGGACTACGAAATCAAGAATTTCCCCCATTATTCTGATAACAAACTTTGAGACATAGCAGAGTCCGAGCTTCACAAAGTAGCCACATGCCCACGACTCATGTCATACAATGATATGATTAGTTGGTCTTTAGAGAGAACAAACGTATAGACGAGGAGCATTTTAGATAGCCAAGAGTGTAAATGTGTTGAACCTACACGGAATAGATCTAGCTAAACAATAATACACACATTTGTAAAGAGAAATGGAGAAAGAAGAATAAGGAGAGAAAGAATGGGAGAATTCTCATTAACCGTATTCCACACTCAAAGAGTGAATAATTTACAATATATATAGGATAAATGAGTAACTAATGAGCCATAGTGGTGGTCTAGATTGATATGGACATACACCAACAGTTACAAGAGTAAATTGCCACCTAGTCTAGTCTCTCAAGCAGTTATGGGAGTGAACTGCCACCTAGCTGAGTTAACTAGTCAACTAGTCTTCAGTTAACTGACTGAAAAAAGAGTAGTGAGTTGATGATGATCCCAATGTTGCATGGTGACAAAACCAATGCAACATCTAAACTCAACTCAACTAGTCAAACTGAAGTGTCAATTGAAAGAGAATATTCTCCAGGTGGAATATTCTCCCCTAAAATATAGGAGACTGGATAATGACTAAGTATGACTAATAAACAAGAAAAAACCTTAGGAAAAATAAATCTTAGGTGTGTCTGAAGTAACTCCAACACCCCCCCTAAACATCACTATGGTAAAAATAAAGAATGGGTCCCAGCTACGAGGCCATGTTAGGTACCCAAATACAAAAGATACATTGAAATAAATGAGGAAAGAGGGAAAACCTCATGGGAACAAAACCCCCCCTCAAATTACAATGCATAAAATAAAAAAGAGAAGGAACAAAAAATAGTTGCTAAGAAACCATGTCCATCACTCCAAGAAGACCTTGCAACTGTGCAAGTTTGTGCTCTTTGAAGATTTTGTTGAAGATGTAGATGTATGCATAGATCTGATGAAGTATATGCATCATATCCACTTTATCTTCTTGTAATGAATAATATCCAAATAAGTTTTGGATGAAATTTTGAAAACCGTGCGGCCGTTTCCAGAAAAATGCTGAAATTTTGTTGATTTTAAAACGATCATAAATTCACTTTTCGGACTCCGTTTCAGACGATTATTTTTGGAAATTGGATATTTTCCTGAGAGGAATTCAAATATCCAATTTGTTTATGCAAATTTTGCTCAGAAAATATTAGAATGGAGTCTGATGTGCGCGGCTTTCTTTTTGTCTCCTGAGATGCATGCATGGTTCATGAAAAAGTGTCTGCATGTGACTCTTGAGATGCATGCCATATATATTCCACATGAATTTCAGAACATAAATCTAAAATGGAGTAGACATCATCTTCAATTAATGAAATACAAATTTCTGCAAATACTTGTGTAGAAGACTCTTCAGAATAAGAGACTTGATCTTCTGACGATTTCTCTTCTGGCTCTATCTTTCCAATCCCCTGCATGAAATATTCAAAATATTCTTTAGTACCAAATAGAACCTCCAATCTGGTCCATAATTCATTTGGAGTTGATTCTTGTGAGTCATCATATACTTGGTGTAGAATTTCTGAAGAAATAAACGAGAGGATCCAGCCTATGGCCATATCTTGTCTATTGAGAAAATCATTTTTCTCATCAACAGAATCAGGCTCTACTTCCATTGCCATAATTATTTGGTACAAGCCTCTGCATCTGAGCAGAAGAAGAATTTTTGGCTTCCATTCCAAATAGTTATGAGGTGTGAGAAGTATTTCCGACGAATAATCCATCTTTTTGTTGTCTTCAATCTTCAGTACCTGCAAAAAATAATTTGGTGTAGCTTTTGCTTAGTAGTCCGTCAGATCTGATACCATGTAAATGTGTTGAACCTGCACATAATAGATCTAGATAAATAATAATACACACATTTGCAGAGAGAAATGGAGAAAGTAGAAGAAGGAGATAAAGAATGGAAGAATTCTCATTAACCATATTCCACACTCAAAGAGTGAATAATTTACAATATATATAGGATAAATGAGTAACTAATGAGCCATAGTGGTGGTCTATATTGATCTTGACACACACCAACATTCACAAGAATAAACTGCCACCTAGTCTAGTTTCTCAGGCAGTTACGGGAGTGAATTGCCACCTAACTGAGTTAACTAGTCAACTAGTCTTCAGTTAACTGATTGAACAAAGAGTAGTGAGTTGGTAATGATCCCATTTTTGCATGGTGAAAAAACCAATGCAACATCTAAAATCAAATCAACTAGTCAAACTGAAGTGTCAACTGAAAGAGAATATTCTCCAGGTGGAATATTCTCCCCTAAAATATAGGAGATTGGATAATGACTAATTATGACTAATAAACAAGGAAAAACCTTAGGAAAAATAAATCCTAGGTGTGTGTGAAGTAACTCCAACAAAGGGGTTGTCGTCGACTCTTTTAGACTGGAGAATATACAAGTAATGTACAAACTGTCTCCCAATTCTAAATATATTTATAATAAAGAATTCATAAGTGAATTTCAAAGGAAAGAATGCACAGAGGCAGATCAAACATACTCCGGCATAATCAAAAACTAGTGGGGACACCCAACAAAATTCAGGGCCGATTCCCATGGCATTTATGCCACAGCCCCATTAAATGAGTACATGGTCTATGTAGCTCTGATGCTATGTAGACTCTTCGGGAAGAAAATTCCTACCCATTTCCCTGCAGAATGGGTGCCCCTTTTACATGAAGCAGCTGAAGGCCACAATTTCAATTGGAACAAGATTATATCAGATAACCTGGATAAGGAGGTTATAGAGTATCAAACCACGAGATCCAAAGGTCGATCAATATTCTTTTACATGTCCACATACATTATGGATTCTATATGTTTCACGACTCTGTTCCCCTTGATGAATTGGAGTTGGAACCCAACCTCCACTGAACCCATTCATGAGTATCACTCTAAGTTGTGGGAAGAAAATGCTAAAGATTCATTTTACAAAATCTTTCATTTCATAGTGATACTGGTGCATCAAATGTTGTATGTCTATACACCCCCTCACATTTCAGAGACAATCATAGGAAACCTCAAGGCGGTTGTTGATTGGTTTATTGAGGAAAATTTCTCCTATATCAGGGTTTTTGAATGCTCAATTACTCTTCATACACTTCTGAAATTCCTTCTTGACAGACTGGTGTGCAGGGAGGTTGTTACACGTCAAAATTGCTCAGCTGGATAAGTGTCGCATTGTCCCTCTCAATTGTCGTAAGTGTCACATCTTCCCTACAACTTTCGCAAGTGTCGCAAGTTAGTCACTAGTGTCGTAAATGATGTTCAGACATACTGCCATGACAAGGACACTAAGGAAGCACTTATAACATTTCACATGATTGATTTGAAGAAGGAGAACTGGTTTACTGGAGTCAAATAACTCTTGACACCTGGAAGGAACCCTGAAACAAAGGTTTTGAGGGGGAGTGCTCCTCTACTTCAGCTCTAGTAGCGTTGGCGCTCCCCTATAATGCTTCAGGGAGCATTATAACGCTCCCCAGCCCCCTTTGAAGGAGTGTTCCTCATATTGAGAGCACTGGCGCTTCCCCAAGGCTTACCAAGGAGCGCTACAACGCTCTGATGCCCCTTCTAAGGGAGCGCTGCCTAATATGAGGCAGTAGTTGGCCCGTTGAGGAGAATAAGGGGAGGACCATTTGAGATTAGGAGGCAGTTGTGCTCGAATTCTTGGTTTCATCAAGAGATCCCTAATCTAAGGAGAAGGTTCCCAACTTGTTCTAAAGATAACTCAAGAGGTTAAGCTCCTCTTAACGTATATAAACATGCTCTATGATGGTGGAAAGGGGGAAGAATTATCAGCATGAAACTTATGATCTCATAAGGAACACACAGTCATCCAAAGGAGAGTAATCAGTGAAGCTGTTGTCATCCATATTGTGGAACTTTCAGGCAAGGGTTAGACGAAGAGGACATGACGAAGCTGTCGTATTCGCATCTACGATTGTAAGCACTGCTGTCGTTATTGTCATTAATATGACACACTTGGCCTGTTTCTTTCTAGTTTGTGTCTAATGCCACATGAACTTATCACTAGTTGATAGATCTATTTTCAATCTAACATCAATAGAGTAGGAAGTGGTCGTATCTTGCTTTGTCCGCAGAACTCAGCGAGGAGCAAAGGATTGGAGCGCAACTCGGAGCGTGCAGGGAAAAACGTCAATAAAAAGGTACTTCTGCCATCCTTCCTTCTCATGTGTTAGTTTAGATAGATTTGAAAGGAAGTCAGTGTCCATGATAAGCATTTTTCTATCTAGGGTTAAGGTCAAGCTCTAGAGGTCATCTACTTGTCCGCAGGCAGATTTTCCTACAACAGAAACTGGCGACTCCACTGGGGAGATAGCCTCAAATCGAAACCTCTTGTTTGGATTTTTCTCCTCATTGACCTTGTTCTATCCCTTGATTGTTTCAGACCTGGTTTACTCCTTTTTTGATTAGTTTCATCAGCTGATTGGCTCCTTATTTCATCACACTCAGCATATTTGTCGAGTTTGGATTCCAATTTTTGGAATTTTTTTACATTTCTGGGGTTTTTAGACCCTGGCACCCCTGTCCTAGAGTTAACAGAGCGCCATCGCTCCACCATACCTATACACAGAGCGCTATAACGCTCTTTTCCTTTGGAAACAGAGCACCAGCCTCTTTCTAGCTCAAAAATTTTTCCAGAATTGCTTTTTTGAGTTTTTTGCCTCTGTGTCTCCTCTGCTGAGTTGCCTTGTGAGTAAACTTTTCTTCTCTTTCATCCTTGACATCTGTCTTTTGAAGAATAAACACCTTGTTAATTGGATCTTGTAGCCTTCTTCACTATTTTCATTGAGTTTTTCCTGTTGAGTGAAATTCGAAACCCATACATTGTTCTTCTTTCCTCATCAGCTGAGTAAAGACCCTGGTGAAGGTCATCAAAGGCCTACAAACCTCTTTATCTTGATTTCAGTCGAGGTCATTGTTCTTCAAATTTTTTTCTTTTGGGTGTGAAGTTTGCTTTTCTCTTTTGATTGTTTCTCTTTCTTTCGCTTTTTCGTTTTGATTGCTACGAAAGGGTGTATTGTTTGTGTAACTATTGCTTGTGCTAGTTTGGTTTCCATCTATACCAAGAAGATAATTAGTAAAGACAAGCATTGTATTGTATTGATCACTATTCATATGCAAACAATAAAAAGCATTTGTTTGATTGATTGTGCATATTAGAAGGCATTTAAATTTTTTTGCATTACATCAGGATTTGATTGAGAAAAAGAATCGTTTGAGGGCATTCCTTATTTGTGCTGGATTAGTGAAAGAACTCTCTCTCTCCCTTAGCTAGGTGTTCATCGAAAGGAAATGAYTGCTTATCATATTTGATGCATTCTTTGGGTCTGAGTCATAATTCCATTTGTTTCACTTCCATGCACTTCTTTGCGTAAAGAATAGCCACTAAAATCAACGCTAATTAAAAGTTATCTAGAACTTTTTCTTTTCTAGGATCCTCCACCAACAGTAGAATAGGCTTAGTACTTTGGATTAGGGCTGTGAGCATAACTCTCCAAAGTTTCTAAAACAAACAGTAGCATCCTGAGTTAGGGAGAGTAAATCTAGTTATCATATAAGTCTGCCTGGGATCCCCCTCTCACACAGGGGTTACGCACGAGGTCGCATTCGGGTGAGCTATGGGGACTAACCCTCCGTGGTTTAACTGATTGTGGTGGTTTGATCGTATTATGGGGGTCACTTTGAGGTAAATCCACAATTACTGCGTGGAAGCCTTTTAGTTGATTTCGAGCTTGATACCCTGCCCGTACGTTCAGATCGGACTGTCGACTATTCCCGCCCATGGGCTGACTGCGAATTGGTAACCTTAGTGGCCATAATATTTAGGTTCTTACACAAGGTGACGGTGACGGGAAGTCTCACTGTACCTGGAGCAGACATTGGTCAAACACACTCGGGCTCCTTGGAGGGTAAATCCACAATTACTGCGTGGAAGCTTGCACCAAGGTGTAAGTCTGTTAAGCAGGTCGCCATTGTAACTGTTCCACCCTATCCCCGCCCCTTTTGGACTTGATCACGCGATGTTGGATTTCATCACCAACTAGTATGGTCATCAAAAGAAGGTCCTGTTTGCTTGGTTGTGATTCTTAGATTTTTTAGCGTGTGCTGTTTCTTTTCACTAGTTGGCCATAGATTTCTTTCGACAACTCTTCTCTGCCAACATCGACCCTCCATGCCGCTCGCGGAGGCTACAGGGACTTCCTCGAGAAAATATGGAAGGAAAAACCCCTTTACCCCCTCATTCTACAGAGGAATCTCCTCAACAGAGCGAGGTTCATAATGCTACAACTTCCCAGGAAGAAGTTCCCATCCCTCTGGAGAATTTTCGAATTGTCTCAGAATCTCCAGAAGCTTATCGCATTCCGGAAGGGTACGAATGACAGATCCTCCACCTAAATTTTGCTGGAGAATTTGTTTTCATCAATCCTTCTGACATTCCGGCTGGGTCTTCTCAAAACCCTTTGGCCAGTGATCCCTTTTGGACTGCGGACGTTGTTTGGAGTCCACCACGTTTGGTGCGAGATCTTTATGGAACAGGAGAAGGTGCCGCCGCACCGTTTTCCTATACTGTACCCCCAAATCACTTCACCGGTACTACCACTTTTATAGCCACACCAACCATTGGTCCAAACATACCGTCCATTGGCCCAAGGCCTACAATTCCCCTCCAGACAGACCACTCGACAATGACCCCGCACATTCCGACTATCCCTACCGGCAATGCGGTAGTTAATCAAGCCTCGATTGGCACACCTGTAACACCAAGACCTACTCTTCCTTTTGGATTTAGGGCATTGAATGCTTCCTCTACCACCACTGCCCAAACCACTACTCAAATTGTACCGAGAAGTTCCATACCTATCCAACAACCCGGAGGGACTGGTCTTGGTGGTCCTAACCCAATCAGTGGCACCGGTCCGTCATTGACATCTGGCTTTCAGATCCTGGGAACTCTACCTCAAACTGGGGGGCACCCTCCCTCCAGAGGACAAATCCCATTCGGAGGGAACCCTATTGCTGGGGGGCATCCTCCCTCCGGAGGACAAATTCCATTCGGAGGGAACCCTAATGTTGGGGGGCATCCTCCCATCGGAGGACAAATTCCATTCGGGGGGCACCCTCATGCAGGGGGGCAGCCTCAATCTGGAGTACACCATCAACCACAAGGACAACATACGTCTGCCACACCTAATCCATGGAGCATCCCTTTTCAAGGAAATCCACATGCCTCCACAGGACAAAACATTCAGACTCTGCTACCCCCCCCTTATGGACAAATGCCAAACCCACCCTATAATCCACAAAACCCATCCGGTTATCCTCCGCTCATAAATACTTCTCAAAACATCTCAAATCCTATGTACCTTGGTCAAAACCAACCTCACATGAGAGGGCCCATGAGTTATAATTATCCACATAACCCAGTATTGGGCCCCACTGGTGTCCCTTTGCCACACTAGCATTACCCACAGGTTAACCGACAACTACCTTTTCTAGCCACCCTGGACCTTCCAGACTTGTCTCGGTTAACGAATGATCCCATTTATCATTCTCCGGTTTGGCCAGCCATTCCAGCTAAACTTCCTTCTGATATCCCAAAA
>ML799492.1:212095-252842 GCA_009831015.1 Picea engelmannii | reverse complement strand
TAATCTTGGTCACAAAGCACAATATTGCAGAGAGATGAAGGAAGATAATCATATGTCAAATGTCTGCATACCAACTACAACATGGAAAAGGAAAGAAAATCCACAAAATGAAAATTGTCGAATAGCATTGGTCGCTAAAGAATACAAAGAAGAAGATGAATGGTTCATAGACAATGGGTGCTCATCTCATATGATCGGAGATCAAGAAAAATTTGTTAGCTTGAAGAAAAGAGGTGGAAATGTTGCATTTGGAGATGATTCATCTACCCAAATACTTGGAAAAGGAACTGTAAAGTTTGGAAGTAAAAATGTAAAAGAAGGAAAAGTCCTATTGGTTGAATATCTGAAGCATAATCTCCTCAGTGTCAGCAAAATATGTGATCAAGGATACACTCTTACGTTTGACTCCCGAAAATGTAAAATCAGAGAAAATAACTCGGGAAGATTGGTTGCAATTGCAACAAGAAGAATGAACAACATATACATCCTAGACATGAATAAGAGAGAGAAGACAGAAGCCACACAAAATGATTCCAAGGAAGAAAAAGTCCCAAAGACCAAAAATAAGGATGAAGTATTATTGAGTGCCACATGTTTAGGGGGAGCAGCCCCAAAGAAGAAGGTTACCTTTTGCCATTAAACTCAGGGAGAGAAGCCCTAACCTTTGCCATTGATGTCAAAGGGGGAGATAAATTGGGATCATGATGATAGGGGGAGCATGGGTGTTTCCATCAATGACAAAGGGGGAGATTGTTGGAAGATTGGTTGTTGTCATTGATGTTAACCCTAGTCATGGGTTTTGGACCGCAAGATTGATGAAGGTATTTGGACATGAAGGAAAATGCACATGCAAATACACCACCCATGGATGGATAGTATACATCATGTTGTTTCCGATGGTATGTGACACGTCACGTGGATCCTCATGGTTGGGGAGAAATGAATTTTTGAAGATAACAAAGTGAATTGTACATATAGGCCCTGAAGATAATTAAAGAAAAGAATTACAAAATAAGAAAGTACCAGGGCGGCCCTAATGTTAAAAGGAAGTGACATAAATGGTATAAATAAACATCATTATACGTTCATTTGATACAAGTCGAATTTCAGAGGGAATAAGAGGTAAAAGAAGGCCGGATTTCAAGGGAGGATGAAGTCTTTTGGTGATGTGTTCTGAGGTATGCTATTTTCAGGTCATCTTACCATTTTTACTATAACTTTTTTTCTAGAAAGATTCATATGGTGAAATTGCTATGGTATTGAGAATACATATCAAGGTACCTTTGGTAAAAATTTCAGCTCTTGATTCGATACAATTATGGAGATACACTCTGTGGAAGATAGGGTTTGTGACTAGTCCTGAAGCTAGTCAAGAAGCAAGTGTTCCGGGTAAAATAGTAATAAATGCTTCATACAAAATCCAAATGAAGTGGGACCACTTCCATTGGAAATAGTACGGAAGGTAGTTTCTTGTGTATGAGTTTCAGAATTGGATGTTAAATATTGAGCGTGGGGCATGCTGTACACGTTGGGTATTCTGAATAGACCAGAATTGAATAAAGTCTACCATTCTTTCTATAACCTCTTTTTGGGGAGGATTCAAGGAGTGAAAATTGGAGGAGTTTCAGAGAATATATTGAATAATATTATCTACAGGATCAGAGTACTCCAAGAATTGAAGAATTGTAGAAATTGAAGAAGTCTCGGGAAGCATTATCAGGTTCTATGTGATGATTGGTTGATGGTGATGATTTAATGTAAAGTTTTATTATCTTTAATATATTCTTGGGTGGAAGGAAGGGGCAAGGATGGAGAGTTCGAATCTGTCTTGATATTGAAGGATTGTATCTTCCTCTTGGAGGTTTATCCCTCCCTTTACATTTGGAAGCTGTAGCTACCTTTGGAAGTCATTACTTCCCTTGAACAATAACTATTGATTATTTCTCATATATTGTGTATGGTGTATTGTGGTGTATTGGTGTAACTCTTATACTATTGTTCAATGCTCATTGGATATAGTTGAATGGTTTAAGTATAAGTTGAAAAAGGTTTTAAATTGTACTTGATATTGATTCACCCCCTCTCAGTATCAACATATATTATCTGCATGGGCAGTATCACCATGAGATTATTAATTTAAGTAATGTAAAATATTTATTATTTAGAATTTTTAGATAATCATTGTTTTTCCTTGCAAATGTTAGGATTGTCACACCATTTGAATGATATCCCAATGGACAATGCCTTTACAAATTCAATAAAAAATTGCAAACTTCAATGTGATTCTTTTCTAAAACAGGTACCAGCAATTGTTTCTTGAACTTGATCATATTTTTTGAAGTTGAATGTTCTTTTCCTTTAATTCTTGATTTGTCTATATTTTTAACTTTTAGTCTTCAAGATTTTGTGGGCATATTTGAATTTCTTGGAAAACATGTTGAATACTTTTGGAAGGCTGCAGTTTCATAAGGCCATTTCTCTAAATGTTTTCAACAATCTTACTGGACCAGACAGTCGTTCATCCAATTTTTGTATGTAAACTTGAGGGTTAGGGTTGGTTTTTGCCTTGAGTTAGGAAACTATTACTCACATCTGATATATCTAGGAAATACGCTATATTATTGGATCCATTATTAGAGCACAACCATGTTTCACCGGTTTTCTTTGAAGTTGCACATTTATATTAGTAGAAAAAACAAATTTACAAATACATAAATGCATCTTCCCATACCAAATAAAATAGCTCAAAAAACATCATTCTCCTAAGCATTGGAGAAATGTAAATTAATCCCAACATCATCACCATTATCCTCAACAATGAAAATGAAAATGAAAATCCCCACTCCCCAAGTCTATCGTTGTTATATTCATCAATTAGGAATAGAATGGAACAAATTAAACTCCCAGAAAAATATGCTAGACTTGGGATCATCTTATAGTCAGCTAATGCAACCATTATACAAAAAATCATCAAATATTGGCTAGAAATGTAGTAATAAATTTAGGGAAACGATTGATAACTTGGAGAAGAATACATTTTTTTCATTGGAAAAAATGTAATTTTATTCATATTAAGATAGAATTACATTTATGCATTTAAGAATTTATGTCTTGTTCAACAAAGAGAGGGAAATAACTACTTCCCATCTGGAATTTTCTTGATAGTATAGAATATTACAAATGTTGGCTTCCACAAGGGAGCAAAAAACTAGTCTCTAAACAACACTCAAAGTTCTAAACTTAGATTTATCAAAAAGGTTTTAACAATTTTCCATATAGATAATCAAAATAAACCAGTAACCCTCCTAAATCCCTATTACATCAACATCAATATATACTCCTCCATCCAGAATAATCTCAAAACAAAGTGGGATGAAAATATGCAGAGTGTTGGCTATCCTTAAGCTCTTGAATATGCCACTCTCCATTCTCCAACTATAGACTAGCCTTTGAAAGTCCATCTGATTTTCCATTTATTTCCCTATACATGTGATGGAAAGAGGTTGAGTTAAAACACTTGAATTTCATCAAATATTGGCCTAGAAATGTAGTAATAAATAAAAAGTAATACAAATTATGTGAAAAATGCTCAGTGAACAAAATCATACCTTCTCTTGCCAAAATAAATTGTAGGAAATTTCAAAATTAGTTCTAAAATATAGAGATCACAACTAAGATCATAAGAGTTTCCTAACATATGGTTGGAGAGGATTCACCTTGTGTCATGTTCCTCTAATTTCTAATGTATGGGGATGAACACAACTTTTGCACATGATGATCTTCTCTCCTCTTTTACCAATCTGTCTGAAAGAAATCATTAATATGTAAGTAATAAACTATGTTTATAAAATGAAGAAACATACATAAACTATCAAATTCTCACCCTTTTTCCATTGTGAATAAAATAGAAGTCTTCCTCAAGGCTCAATTCCTCTTCGAATTCAAGGTGTCTTCTAACTTTAAACAAATTCCAGTTTTGTTCCATGTACAATGTTTTGAAATGTGCACCATCCTTCAAAACATCAATGGATATGAGAGGAGAATGAGTGCCATCTTCATTGTCTTTCTCTATTGGCATCCAAATCCAATCCATGTTCTCCCTTATCTGCCTAAAATGCCGAAAATTAAAAGAAACATAGAGAGTTTGTCTCGGTATTGAATATCTACAGGTTAAAGAGAATGAAAAAATAGTTAGAAAGTGATGTCAAACATTGTGAAAGTCAAAGAAAAGGAAAAAGAAAAATTGTAAAACATTACCTAAAACGAAGTGTCTCTACACTCAACACACATTTTAATTGCTCTCCATTCACACCATGTAATCTTGTATTCCATCCGGAGTAAAATAAGTTGGATAATAACATGTCAGAGGGGTTTGTGAAAGAATATGTCTTCTTAGTCATTCGAATAGAGTCCTCTTCCTTGAATACTTCAACAAAAACCAAAAATGGTAAGTGCATACCAAAATGATCACATACACCACCCTTCTCCCACATAACAGATTGAATTTCAAGAACTAATTTTGAACGTATGCAATCAATTAATGTTGGATTAGAATTTGGTAAGCCAATTTCACGAAGTGTAGGTAACTTGGCTTCTTCAATTCGTCCAACCCTTTTACTACGTGGAAGAAAGTAATCATACTTATAAAACCAAACCCCTTCTTCCCTCAATGACATGGAATTCCTTCCCTCATAGAGTATCTCTCCTATTTGCGAATGGAAAACACGTAAAATACTGGTAAGACTCTCCATAGGCTGCCATTATTCAAAATCATAAATGCACAAAGATACACATAAAAAATATAAACCACATTAAGTATCCATCTAAGCTAGGGAATTCATATTTTAATACTCAAATCCCAAATTAAAAAAAAAAAAGAAAAAAAACTTCAATGCTTACAAAATGACGAGCCCTTACAATTTAGTCCAATTTGAGGAAAATTTTCTTGTTTGGAAATAGACTCTTTGAGTATGTCCTTTCGATGATACACATGAGCTATAAGCACCTTCTCCACTTTTTCACCATGTTGGCTCCACTTAAATGCCCTTACTACACCTTTCCAATGACATTTTAAATCGTTTAGTCTTCTTTGTTTTGCCCAAATTCGATTCCTTGATGGTTTCAAAGTAAACCAAGATCCAATGGACACTCATAATGTTATCCACTTACCCATTTCATCGTTTTCATTCTCAACTATAATAGTTTCCATCTTTCCTGAAGATCTACGAGTGCCCATTTCACTGCAAGAAAAAAAACCAAGGATCCATAGGAAAAAATTAACAAGAAATTCAATTCAACAACATTTCATATTAACTAAAATGGAATTCCTATATTGCCTTTTATGGGATTGTTGTATGGGAATCCAATAAAATCATCATCAATTGAATTAAACAAGAGTATAGCAATGCTACACTGAACAACAATGTAAACAACATAATTGAACAAGAAGGATAGTTTGTTACTCTGTAGTATCGTGATATTCATCATTGCTACATTTCTTTCAACATTGAAATCAACTCTTGAAAAAATTGGCAAATTTTCAAATTTAATTCATTGATTCAGCCGAATTCGGTAACTATGCATCTACCAAAGATTTTTTGTTCTCTGTTTTGAGACAACGCAATATATATGAAATGGGATCAAAGATATAATGTTAACAACCAGATTTTTTGTCGTAGGACTGGCTAGAGGATTATAGTGTTGTCCAATAGTCAGGTCCAAGCACTTTTAGGGGCTGGCTTCCAACAACACATTTTTGTAAATGTAGTGTGACAATCAATATAAATATTTCTTGTTTGCCTACCAAAACAATTTACTAAGGTTAGCTTGCCATGACCAACATAAGTATGGATCAACTTTTATAAACAATTTTAATCTTAATTAAGTTTGAATATAACATAAATATATATTCACATACAGTTTTGTTAATGGAAGCAAGGGATCACTTGCCAGGGCCACACTAGTTTGGTTTAGTTTATCAGTTTAAAAAAATGTATATCAATACATTTTATTTTAATTAAATTCTAAATCAAAAAAATATTCAAAAAGAGAGTTTGTTTAGAAGAACTAACAATCAAACCATATAGAAGCATAATGAAACCTGTGTTTTGATTAGGATACAAAGCATCAATGACCAATTAGGGACAATATCTACATAAAAAAAAGTAATGTGGTGAGGATTATACCCATATGTCAATGGACCAATGGAGCAAGTTTATGAAGAGTTCATTTTTTTGGAAACTCACCAACAATCAGTTTAACTGTAATAAAGATAGCAAATCGATTGTGCTAGAATATGATTGAAGTTTTGTTGACTCACCTTTCTCAGTCCTCACAACATCAGTGGCATCTTAATCTGTCAATATCAATTAGTAGGTATTAAGTCATGGGAAGGATTCTCTACAGGCCTGATCTTCTTTTGATGTAGATGAATTGGTCACAATATGGTTGCAAGTGTTTTCCTTCATTCATAATAGGAAAATAAACAAAAAATGCAAGGAGGTTTGATGCATTTTCAATATACCACTATGAAAATAAAAATTCATCTGTTTTTTATTTAAAAATGATGAATTATATTTGAAATGTCAGACATGTTTGGAAAGTACTACAACTAGGTGGTTTGGTGGTCTTTAAAGAGTTGTTCTGCTAATCTGCAAGGTGATTATATGATTGATGAAGACTAGACTCTTAAGCACTTTTACTAGGTTTGGAAGAGTTCAACTCTTTGAAGAACATTATGAGCCGATGACCTTCTTTTGTGTAGGATGGTATTAAGCCTTCACTACTTGGTTGGATTTTATCAAGGACAGTTTAGTTGGTAACATGGAAACAATACATTAATGTTTGGTACTTTGTGAATGAGATTTGGTATTTAGCAAATAATTTTGTGGTTGATGATATTTTCTTTCCTTCTACTAAAATGACACAAGTAAGTTGTAGCTACTTCTGTCCTCTATTGTATCTGGAATTCTTTGAATTTTCAAAAGGCAAGGTCTTTTACTTCTCTGGTTACTAAATCTTAGGCACCTATTACTTGTGGATTTTAATGGTCTGATGATGCAATGGTCTTTAGTGTTGACCATGCATTGTAATGCTACAATTTTCCCCAACACATTGTAACGATTGATCTTCTTGAGTGTCTCAGGTCATACTGACAATTTCCATATGAAACTTTTCCTCTAAGTTGACATGAATTAACACTTAGTGGTCCATATTCAAGAACTTGGATTTCAATTGGATCTTTCCTCTGTATTTCTTTACACGAAAGGTATGAAGGCAGTCTTTATATCTATATGACTATGACTATGAATCCAGGGAACCGTTTCTGTTCGATTCGGACTTGTTTCGTGGATCCTGAATTTTTCTATGCCAGAAATGACTTCCAAGATGTTTTCTGAAGGATGACTTTCATAAATTGCTAATGCTATTTCTTGCTGGTCTCTAAATTTTTTTGGAAACTATCCATGATTTCAACAAATTTTGAATATTTATTAGTTAAACAATTGAAAAGAAAGCTACCTGATCCCACTATCCATAATACAAATATTCTAAGCATGAAAAGATAATAATAAAACAAAAAAAAGCATGTCGTGAGGTTTAATGCAAAGAAAAGTGAAGGTTTTCTAGTAACAAAGAGAGTGGGATTTTCCGGCCCAAATTTGGTCACATAATTCAATTACCTGCAATTTGTTTGTTATTGTAGCAGTAGTTTGTAACATAAATACACTCCAGTCCTCCAGAATGCCCTCATTGTCCTTCTGTCAGCTCCCCTTTGTCCTTGGTCTGCACTATGTTGTCAGATCTAGGCTTCGACCCTTCTCCAGGAAGAAATTGCAAGGTTTGACTCTCCTCACAAGGGTTGTTAGGGCTGGAATGACACCTCAAAACCTCCTTTCAAAGATTGAACAACCCACCAAACCCTCAAGCGACATCTACAAGGACTGTAGTAACCCTCGTACTATATGGTAGTGACAATGAATCTTCCTCAACTCAGCAACAGAGTGTGGATTTCTAGCTGGTAAATTATGCTCCTTCAGTGCACCTTTTTGCAACCTCTAAACCTCTGAAAAAGCACATATAGGGATTTTACATCCGTCCCAGGTGACCTTAATGCATTAAAATGTGCCAAATAATGTTGTTAATGTGAAGCCTGTAAATGCATTAATATTTATTCAAAACACCATTTCCTTCATTTATTTTAATTATTGCATAATGGGATAGCACAATAATTTGATGCTCCATAACCAAGAAAATTTTGAATTTTCGGCAGCGGGGGCAGAGATTACATGTAGAGTATACACAATATATTATTAAAAAATTGTGATTATCTCCATATTATATAATAAAAAATTGTTTAAGACATGCACCTCTTTTAAATTTTAGAAAATTTTGATTGGCTAATACATTATGACATGGAATTTGTATTAGGGTTGGTAGGACCATTTTTCAACCAAATTTCCCCTAATGGTCATTGCAAGAGCGACGAACTTAAGAAGACGTCACTCTTGTGACGTTTTTAAAAGTACGTCGCAATTGCGACGTTATCAGGCAACATAGAGAAAAAAAATTAAAATTTCCTCTATTTTTCGACAGTATGGCCAATTTTTTCCATAATGTCGAAAGTAGATGGTTGCAATTTTTCCAATATGTAGTAGTGCGGGTCCCGGCAACAAAACCATTTTTTAGCACTCTGTGCGGTTGTAAGACCCTAGGTTCGAGTTATCCTTTACCAACAAACCCCACTAGACACTGGCCCTTTCAGCATCACCTGCTTGTGCAGAGGAAGTCTCACCCAAGGTATCTATTGGGACTGCAAGAACCAGGTTTATGCAGTAATGAGGGAATGGGAGGTGACCATTATATTCATTTTTCCTTATTAGTTATGTGTGCATAAGTATGTCTTATCCTTCATGAGTTACTTAGATATTTCAGGGTCATATTAGCATTAGATTCCAGATTACAACATAACCCATTACTATAAAAGTCATTATTATTGTGCAATGATTATACATAACACAGATCTAATCTAATAAACATAATCCATGAACAATCATATAAAAGACAGTTAACACAAGATTTAACGTTGTTCACCCAAATTTGGGCTATGTCCATAACGACTTCCTTATTTATTATGAATTTGGTAATTTCTTTAGGCTTGAGCACCGCGCTTACAAATATATATCATGGTTATATTCCTCTCTTCTCCTAGCCTAGCCACTCTATAGTGCAAGCCTCTCTTCCTCTTTACATTCTCTACTTAGCATTCAAACATGGATTCCTCTCTTTTACAGAATAAAAATAAATAACATAGAACCCAGCGTGAGGAACCCCTATTCTCCCAACCCATTACATATTTATACATACACTCTAGGGCTTAAAACCCTACTTTGTTCATCCCAAAATCCTATTACATTGCATGACCACTCCAGTTAACTTCTTGTTTGGGCTATTTTCACTTTCTTTTATGTTTGCATGTTTCTTTAGTACACTGATTGTTGTTCTTCCTTCTTTTCTGTGTCCTTCTATATTTAGCATGACAGGTTATCATCCTTCCTTTTTGCCTTCTTTATTCTCCTAATTTATTCCTCTCTTTGCTTTATTCTTCTCTCTACTTTATTCCACTTATTGCGCGTTATACTTTTGGATGCACCTCAACAACACACTCCCCAATCTCCCTTCTTCTTCTGCACACTTCTTCTATACTTGGAATTTTTACCAAAATTGTATCCCAAAACTTCATGTCCAACATTTTTTTTCCATACTGGCTAAAATAACAGTCACAATTAAAAAACAACAAAATACTTTTAAAAGTTATATAATTTTGTATAATTTAACAAATATAGAAATGGTGGTTAATAGGTTAGTGATATTGGATTAATCTCTCTATCATATGACACCAACCTTCTTCTAGGGTTTTCAATCAATTAAACAACATACCATTTCCTAGTGTCACTCCATATTGAAGCCTATAGGGGGGGATGGCCCCCCTTCTTACAAAACAATCCTTGCTAATAAGGGGGCTAGTGGATCTAGAAGTAAGGATTCCTTAGGAGGATTGAGAAGTAACCCTTCCCAAACCAATGGAGAGGGAGGTGGAGGATTGGGAGACAAAATGCATGATTTTATCTTTGAAGACCTACCCTAGCCAACCAAAGGTGTGACAAAATGGAAGCCCAACCAATGTTTTATGAAGGAAGACAGAATCCCAAATATGAAATTTATTCTGAGCGCATAGGAATCTATGTCCATTTCATGAAGGATGACATTGTTATTGGAAAATGTCTGGGAATTTGGTCCATAGATCATGATTTATTTAGCTGGATCAATTCCCACTAGAAACCCAAAGGCCATATCAAACTCAAGCTCAAGTCAAATGGTTTTTTCACTAATATTTTCCATAATTGGGAGGATAGGGAGAGGGTTTTTGAAAATGGACCCTATTCTTTCACTCTCTGGGCCTGAATATCTTCTATTGGATAGAGAAGTTCATATCATATACGAAATATTTCTCTTATTCCCTAGTGTGGGTACATTTATATTCACATCTTCATGAATATTGGGATGAGAAAATATTAACAAGAATTGGTAATACTCTAGGCACCCTCATAAAAGATATAGAGAAAAAAAAACAAGGGTGATGCGTAGCTTATGCCTACATTTTCATTTAGATGAATGTTTTTGTTACTATTCTAGTATTGCTCTACCTACGCTACCATGAATCTGACTGGACCCAAAATCTAGACTACAAGTACATTCCTTTTTTATTCCAAAATTGTCGCAAGCATGGGAATATCTTATGATACTATCTATTGAATAATGCCCCAAATCCTACTAAAGTGGAGAGTGAGAAAGATGAGGAGAATTTTGTAAAAGTAGTGAGTAAACACAAAATAGGAAAGAAACCAACTCAATATGAAATTTACCAAAACTAATCTCACCAAAAGTAGTTTCAAGATCCTTGGATCTAATCCAACAGAGCTTATGGATACCAGTCTTCCTGAGATATAGAAGGAAAATCCTTTGTCACACAGGACCCCAGATCTCACAAAAAATCTAGAGGAACCCAAACACCAAAAGACTATGGAAAACCCTTCAAATCATATGGAGGTGGAGGATGCAGTCATGGGTACTAAAGGAGAGGAATGTGATGACTTGGAAGAGGAGGATATGGATATAGATGGTATTGAACTAAAATGCATTGATCATTCATGAGAGATGACAGATAAATGGTCTATCCTTGATGAACACATTTTCCGCATCCATGAAGTCCTTAATAGGCATGGAAAATATTCTTCCTTTGGAAACCCTCCTCCAATATCCATCCCGGTCCTAGGAGTTCATTCTAATAAATTAAAAACTATGAAAAAAATCCCTAATGATGACAAACAAAGAGGCCTCAAATCCATCTTGCAACTGCTTCAGGAAATTGGGGACATCCGAGTCAAATCGGGTTAGAATACGTTGATCAAAGACTCTTTCCAACTCTCCCTTTCAATGAAGATAATCTTTTGGAATATAAGAGTAATAAACGGTAAGAGAAAGAAAATTCTCTTATGAAAAATTATAAACAGAGAACCCCCTGACATAATACAAGAAACCAAAATTTCTAGTGACATAGTATAAATCATTCATAAAAATGTCTGGAAGAATGATCAGATACAAAGGTCTTGACATTATCTATAATCAAACCACTGTCATTTTAGACAATTTATTTACAATTGAAATAATTTTATATTCTCAATTCATACTAATAGTTTCTTCAAAAAAATGCTTCATTATCAATGTTTATGGACCTCATCCTTTAGTAGAAAAATATGACTTTCTGCAAATACTAAAAAATCTAGCGTGTTGCATTGAGGATTAGTTCTAGATTATATGAGAACATTTTAATCTCATCTCCTCCCTTGAGGAAAAGAAAGAAGGGATTCATCAGCTAGACCTTGAAAGTGTAGCCTTAAACTCCTTCATTCAAGATCAAAAGTTAATTGACATTGAAACAATTGATGGGATTCACACTTGGAATATTAGACAGGGAGGATTTGAACAAATTGACTATAAACTAGATCGATACCTGATTTTGGAATCACTTATACTCTTAATTCAAGGGAGGAAAGACAACATTCTCCCCTCGATTGGCTCTGACAACTGGCCAATTTGCCTCACTTTATATGTTTTGAGCATCCCCATCAAGAAACATTTTTGGTTTGAAAAATTTTGGCTCTTACATTCATACTTCCAAGAGAACATTAATAGATGGTGGAATGAAGAAACTATTAATAAATGAATTGTTATTTATTTCTTCTATCATAAGCTAAAAAAACTCAAACAACATCTCAGATCTTGGAATAAAATGGTTTTTGGGGACATCTTTTAGGATAAAAAATATATGGAAGCTCAAATGGTGTACATATAGCAACATCATCACTTCTGGGAGATTTGAATCCATATCCCATCAACAACAACATATCTCTTCTCAGTTATGTGAGCGCTACCAACATGAGGAAATTTTGTGGCTATAGAAATCCCATATTCAGTGGCTCAAAGAAGGGGAATGCAACACAAAATTATTTGATAGATCAATGATTCATACGAGGCATTCCATCCATATAACACATATCAAGAACAATCAAGGTAATAATTTAACCTCTCATCAAGATATTGATCAAGAGTTATCATATTTCTAAAATCTCTTCTCTTTGATCCTCAGTCAGATCACTCTGTTGCCATTCATTCTGTAACTAAACACATCCCCCATCTCATATTTGGTGACCAAAATTCCATCCTTATGCATCCCATTACCATAAAAAAGGTTGAAGTTGTAGTTATGGATATGTTGCTAGGAAAATCTCCTGGCCCTCATGGCTTCACCAATGTTGGTCCACTGTAAAAAATGAGGTATGATCCTTGGTGTAATAATCTCAAAGAATATTTGGTGTTCTCCCAACTTTGAATGAAACCTTCCTCACTCTAATTCCTAAATAGGAAAAAGTTGTTGAGCCTAGATGATTCCAACCTATAGCTCTCTGTAATGTTATATGTAAAATTTTCACCAAATTTATTTATTCCCATATTAAACTTCTTGTGCCTCTCCTAATCTCCCCTAAGAAATCTAGCCATGTAGAAGGTCGCCAAATATTGGACAGTACTATTCTATGTGAACTTGGGATTTCTAGAATTATAACTGTGTAGGAAGTTTGAAACGTCCAACGTTTCAAAATCATGAAGTTGTGCATTCCCTGAAAACAACTGTTGTAGGAAAATTCCCCTATGAACAGGTGAATTCCCTCTTGGATCTTAGACCTCTATGAACAAGACAGAAAAGTGCTCACTTTGATCATTGACATTCCTTTAAACATAGGTGAACTATTCAATAGAGAAGAGGAAGGGAGTATGAGTACCCTTTTTATGATGTTTGTCCTCACTCAGTCCAAGTTGATCCTTGATCCCCAAGCCTTTCAACAAGTCCTGCAATCCAATAAACCACCAAGACAAAGCATGATTCCTATTCTACCATGATTATTTTAAATCTAGATTCATCCAAAGAGACAAGTTCATGCAAATGTACACAATCTTGAAGGAAACAAGCCAAGACATGTATTAATTAGAACAAAATAAGGTGCTTACAAAGTGTAGATGCAGATGTAGTAGCCTCAACAAGCTCTCCTTGTCCAACCCCTTGCTCGAAATATCCATAATCAAAATGACAACACTTTTCACTGATTATTCTCCCCTTTTCACCATGAGGATGCCTCCTTATATAGGCTTTAAGAGGCCTAACCATCTCAGATATTCTTGGGATAAGTTGAGGATATTTCTCCATCAGTTATGGAACTCCCCTTAGATCCATCCTTAGACTTGGATTCGAGCCAAACTGACTCGGATATCTCTCAACTGACTTTAGAGATAAGGGGGATTTGTCCCTTGATTTTCTCAATAGCTCGACGCTCCCTCAAAGTGGGCCACAGAGAATTGCAATGCTCCCTGCTAAGAGGGAAAGGAGTGTTAGTGCTCCTTGCAAGGGGGAAGGGGAGCGCCGGTCTCCAAAAATTCTTTTTGTGATGGTATTTTCTCAAGGTGAAAGTTTGTACTCTTCGCCAGAAGATATATTTACTTCTTTTAACCAATCTTAGAGGATATCTCAAGAATTCTTATGATGTCGTTAGCGATGTAACACAGGAGAGACGATAGTATGACTTTTGTGACACTTGCAATACTTGTGAAAAAAGTGCGACGCTTGTGATAATGACAGTGAGACATCATCGAAGTGAGTAATTTTGACATGTAACAGATTACCCCCCAAAGTGCGAAGTCAGAAGATGGGAATTGATGACTGAAGTACTTTGAAGACCTTTTGAAGAAAGGGTATGGACTCGGAGGACCTGGTAGAAGCTGCATACAACCATCAGACAAATGTTATGACATGTTTCAAACCCAAGGAAGGCATACCTATGCTTGAGTGATAAAAGACTGTCCAGGTATGGCTGCCATAAAATACATTGCAGATCCATAATCATATTGATTTAAAAGGTATAGCCACCAAAGATACAATGTGGATCTATACTTCCATGATATGAATTGATCGTAGCCATGAGAATTACATAGTGGATCTACGAGATGACAAAACATAGCCATGGACCAATACAAAGTCGATCTATGTGACAGTATATATATCAATATTCTCAAAAGAAACTCCTTCGCAACTTGGGTAAAGTAGATATCAGAGTGAACACTCAACCTAGGGTCTTCTTACTGATCCTGATGTGGCATGAATCTAACCATGTGAATAGATGTTTTGATGTCGAATATGGTAGAAACCACTTACTGGTCAATGAGGTAAATCGTTAACAAGTGCGAGGGAAATCACCATTGATGTCAATGACTCCCAAGGTACCCTAGTACAATCCATCAAATGTGAATAGATGATTCGAATTCGAAAATTCATGGAATCATCTGATCAGAGGCCAATGATGTAAACCCATTGTCGAAAGCGAGGAGGCCTACCATTGAGGCATGCAAGTCCCAAGGTACTAACTGGTTTCTAAGTCTAGTTCCCGGATGATGTGTTGAAGTCGACAGGAATAGACTTGTCAAAGGAGGGCCTTGATGTATCCCTCATCAACGACACAAAACTGACATAGAGATGTAAGTTGGTGGATCAAAATGATAATGGACAAACACGGGCATTGAAATTGGAAATTTTTTATGGTTGACTCTTGAGGCAAATACTTCCCTTAAACACTGAGGCAAAATGGCAGAAACACAACATGGACCAAAACATGATGCAGTGGATACTGTGACTTTCGTCGGGTGACCCAAAGGAGTAAAGGAGCTTAGAGGATTGGTTCAGTGCAAAGGTTTAGTGGATTAAAATGTAGTCAAGGACAAAGTTTCGTGTTCAAGGGAGATTGTAAGAGTGACCTGTGATGTTTTCAAAAACTGCTTGGCTTGCTTCCTTCAATTTTTCCCCCATCCAGATAGACGAGTACCTCTTTTTAATTTAACGAGCTCGAGGAGGGTAACACATGCTCGATATAAATCACCTTTGGAGAGAAATTTTTTTGAAGTCGTTGGCATTAGAGCTAAAATCATCCATTT
The DNA here is from genome assembly GCA_009831015.1 of Picea engelmannii. Taxonomy (NCBI): domain Eukaryota; kingdom Viridiplantae; phylum Streptophyta; class Pinopsida; order Pinales; family Pinaceae; genus Picea; species Picea engelmannii. The sequence continues at coordinate 237,248 of ML799492.1, read as the reverse complement.
CTTCTTTTGTCCAGATTAGGTTGGTCCTCAACGCCTTCCAAATATTTTGTATGGTTTAAAAATTTATTTTAGGTAATTTTTTGTTTCAATTTTGATGCCCTAGGGAACCCTAAGAGTCGAAAAAGATCGACTCTCCCTCAAAGGGATGAGGGGAGTGCTACCCATGATTTTGACTCTCTAGTGTGCACTCTAGGGGGGTGCTAGCACTCTGTGAGTGTAATTAGGGGAGTGTCGATGCAACAAGAAAAAAATGAAATGATTTGAAGTCAAAATTACCCAAGTTTGTTTTATAATGAGATGACTAATGGATCTTTATTGATTTTGCTTGCAGTTTGCACAGGTAAAAAGCCATGATTGAGTGGAAGGAGCGTGAGCATGAGCTCATTGACGTAGCCACATTACAAAACCCCCCGAGAGAGGACCGCATTAAGGAATTGTGGCCTCCTCAAGTATTTTAAAATGAAGAAGATGAAGAAAGAAGTCCTTTTACTTGAGTACATGATCGGGTTATGGAATACTGTTGAACAGGGATTCCAAATTGGGCCACAAATGCTCAACATTGAGTTAGAGTACGTCTATTTTTTGATTGGCCTCTCAAAAGGAGGGCCCCCCATTATATTATCTATACAGCAGGAAGTTCCAGTTCCCATTGAAGAGTATGTGGAAAACCATTGCATTCCAAGATCACGATTGGTTGGAGGCAGAATCGTGATAAAATATGCTAGAGATCTGCCTCTTTGATCCATCTTATTTTCCATCACCAGTTTGGTAGGTAGTACCAGCGCACACTTGGCTTCAAGATCATAGATGGCCTATTCTTTACAATGTGTGGAGCCAACTTTATTTAACTGGAGCACAACTTTCCTTGATAATGTGAAGGATCATATTTTGAGATGCAGGTTGGGACAACAAAAATAGTTTGGGTACGGTTCATTTTTGGTTTCGTTCTTCTTAGAGTGAATTCCATAGATGCAACCACAGATCGCACTGGCGGTATGACCGTTAGGTGAACCACGCATGGAGCATTGGACAATTTTGTCTCCGAGGTTAGGAACCGACTCAGAATTCAAATTTACAGGTGACTTCTTTTCTTGTCTAAGATGTCAACTGATTATCATTGAGGACTTTCTATATGCCGGAGAAGATTTCTGGAGTCTCATGGACCTGGTTCTTCCATATGGAATGGATTGGGATGCGTCAGGTATGAAACCAAATACCTTGTTAAGTGTTTTTTTTTCGATTTTGAAGTTTATATTATTTTTATTTGTACTTAGAGGGGATTTTAACAGATGTATTATTTCACCATGCAGACAGAGGAGCAACATCTCTGGCGGAGATGCTGACACTAGGGTGTTGTGGAGATGCACAGATAGTTGTGGAGCATGAGGTAGCAGTGGGGGGTCTCCAAGAGGTTGAGAGAAACCTCTGTTGTCTTACGATGGGTGTTCTCCTCTCAGGAGGTGAGATGTACCCTTGCATTTACAGAGACATATAGTGGGAGTTCCCGAGATCCTGAACTACCTACTTAGACGAGTGGCACGTGCAATAGTGTGCTATTCAAAGTACAACGTGGTGTAGGAGGATTAGGATCTTCCTGATGTTTTGTGTAGTCTGTATGACGATATTATGGGCATGAGGACCCAATATTTTTCCCTTCTATGTACATTTTTTGATGTCAACAAACATTTTCTATCACACGGTATATATATACAAATATCCAAGTTTTTGTGGAGCCAAATGATGTTTGCAAATGATAATGTCTTTATGTGATGTGTTTATTTTACATGTGATTTGTTTTATATTTTCATTTTCTGTATAAAAAGTCATCTATGTGCCAGATACCGATCTATGATATAATTTGCTAGTGAATCTAAAGTTGTATTAAGTCCTCTTGGTATGTGTCTGTACTCTATAAATTCAAACATTATTTCAAGACGACGGACTCATAGGTGGAGACACAATAGGATAGGATTGTGAATGGCATAGACCCGATTAAGCTGACAGACCACGAGTTGAGAGTCTAGGTTAATGATCATATGAGACATACCTAGGGAGGAGGCCTCGATTAAAAGTCCAATGACAACATGATACTTTTCCATGTTGTTGGTTGTTGAACCTAGGCAAATGCCTCTTGAACTCACTAACTCATTAGAGTGGTAAATGACCCAAGTTGCAAAAGAAATATTATGGGTGTGTCGACTAGCACCATCCGCAAACCTGACAAAGATAGGAAAGGAAGATGTCATCTGTGCACGCAATCACAAGACAAAGTATACGTGGCTAGGACAAAACTCTTACACGCAAGAGAAAAAGACACACCAAAACTAAATTACAGTAGTGTACAAAGAACACATTTTAGATGTTCTATGCATAGTACTTCTTAAGGTAAATCCCATTTCAGGGCTCACCAAGAGAGATTTCGTCGTCGTCAACTAGCTCGTATGCTCCTATATGTAATACATGTTTCAAGATGTAAGGAACATGCCACAGAGGTTCTAACTTACCTGTCCCTAACTTATCATGAGCCTGGTCATAAACGAGGACTAGTTCTCCTTCTGCAAAAGTACAAGGATGGACGGATTTTTCATATTGACTCTTCATTTGTTTTTGATATCTCTCATTAATGAGAGTAGCATCACGACATGTTTCATCCAACATACTCAGATATAGGAAACGTTCCTCTTTAGCAGAAGTGTGAGGTAGGAGTTCTACTTTGAGTTTCAATGGGGGAATTTCGCACTCGATTGGTAATACAACTTCTATGCCATATACTAACTGGAAAGGAGTGAATCCAGTAGCAGTTTTCACTGAGGTGCGGTAAGCCCAGAGAGCGGAGAAAAGTTGTAGATGCCAAGGTGTTTTGTTTTCCCCTACCATACGTTGAATCATTGTTTTAAGGACCTTGTTGATAGCTTCAACTTTTCCATTTGCTTGAGGGTAGTAAGGGGATGAGTTCTCATGGAGAAAACCCAATTTGGCATGTAACTCACTCATCATATAGTTTTGAAAATGTGAACCATAATCAATGACAATGGCTTTTGGAACACCAAATCGAGTGATGAAGTGGTTGAAGATAAAAAGAGCTGTAGTACGACCATCATTCAGAAAAGTAGGCATAGCCTCAACCCATTTTGTGAAATAATCAACGACAATGATGATATGACCGTGCCCCCCTGGCAGACGTAGGCTTACATTGCATAAAATCAATGCCCCATTTTGAAAAGGGGCCAATGGCGACAATAGGATGCAGTGGAGCGGGGTGGGTGTGTGCCTTTTTATGAAAAACTTGGCAGGGTGGGCATTTTTTGACAGCCTCGATACAATCTTTAAAGATAGAGGGCCAAAAGTTACCGGCACGTAAAATTTTCTTAGTTGTATCCATCCCAAAAAGGTGACTGCCACATGCTACAAGGTGACATTCATTAAGGACACGTTCAACCTCATCACGATTTAAACAATGTCGTAGGAGAGTGTCGATACCATGACGATACAAAGTGTCACCGATGATAAGGTAGCGTCTAGAATGGTGACGAATACGACGACGTTCTTCACGGGAGATATTGGGATGAAAACGATGGGTTTTAAGATAAAGGAGGATATATCCATACCAAGGATCAGACATGCTGATGAGGAACAGAGTCTCATCGGGGACAGAATCTTCGGTCTCAGCATCTTCATTAGCATGTGGAAGGTCACAGATAATTTCTGAAAACAATAAGGATATTTTGGCTTTGGATTTAGCAAACTCGAGATTGAATTCTTGAAGGATGATGATCCATTTGGAATATTTTCCCCCAAGGACTTGACATGTCAGAATATTATACATGGGTTTTGAGTTCGACATAACTGTGGTGGTGCATAACAATATGTAATGGAGAAATCTCTGGACAACAATGACAACTGCCAGAACCAATTTTCAACATGTGAATATCGGATCTCGAGACCAGATAGACTCTTACTCAGATAGTATATCACATGTTCTTCACTGTTAGAGTCCTCTTGAAATAACACCATAGTGATAGTGGAAGTAGAGGCTGCCAAGTAAAGGATGTAGTCTTGTGCATAATTCAGAGGATGCAACAAAGGTGTATTGGTCAAAGCATGCTTAAGAGAATCAAAAAATCATTGAGCAGTGTCATCCTAGATGAAAGGAGTGTCTTTCTGCAACAATCGCATAAATCCTTTGGTAATCTCAGCGTAGTTACATATAAAACGACGAAGAAAGTTTGCTTTCCCCTGCAAACTTTGTAGTTGGGTTATATTATTAGGCAGAGGTATATCAAGGATAGCTTTAATCTTTAAGGGATCCACCCTAATCCCATCTTTGGAGACAACGAAACTGAGGAGTCGACCTGACTCGACAACAAAGATGCACTTGTGTGGGTTCAAACGAATACGGTAGAACCGACATCAAAGAAAAATAGCCCATAGATGACCGATATGATCTGATTGACTAGATGAATGGGAAGGTAAATCATCGAGGTAAGGTTCAACAATATGTTTGATATCGTGGAAAGCATATGACATGGCCCACTGGAAGGTAGCACCAGCCTTTTTGAGACCAAATGGTAGTTTACGATAGGATAAAGTTCCCCACGGGTAGATGAAGGTTGTCTTATGTTGATCAGCAGGTAGAATGTCATTCTGGTTGTATCCAGAGAATCCATCCATGAAAGAGAAAATTACGCTGCCCGCACAATTATCAATGATTTGGTAAATGAATGGTAAGGGGTAATTGTCTTTTGGACAAGCCTGTTAAGATCCCTATAATCAACATAGACACGAATGGTCCCTTGTTTCTTAGTGACCAGAACAATGTTAGAAACCCATTCCGTCAAGGGGATAGGGTAGATGAAGCCAAATTTTAACAGTTTCTCAACTTCTGCCTTAATGGCTACGGTTTTCTTGGGATGAACCAGGCGGAGTTTTTGTCGAACATGTTTAACACATGGGTAAGCTTTAATTTCATGCACAATGATTGAAGGATCGATCCATGGCATTTCTTCGTAGCTTCAAGCGAAGACATCACAAAATTCTTTAAATAAAGCGGTGTAAGAAACCACTTCCTCGGGTGAACAATTAGCACCGAGATTAATATTTTCCACGACACCTTCTTTGATCGAAATATCAATAATGACCGTAGAAGAGATGTTTCCTAAATTCCCCTCGGAGATAGTATCTTAAGTGAGTATAGGAGATTGTGGAGAATCAACAACATCGGGGGGGCGGGGGGTAAGATAGAGTGCATATCTTCCTGAATTTCTTCGAGAGGTGGAAGAAAAGAAGATCGATGATGGTTGTCATCCCAAGTTACTTCGTCAATTATAAGCATTTCCATAATGTATTCGTCTGAAGGAAAAATCTGGGAAATCTAGTCAAAAGCAGAAGACAAGGAGTTTAACCAAGAGGGCATCGAATAAGTGTTGGGTGCCAATAGATGTTGGTCATCCATAGAGGGAAAGGAGGATTGAATAGCAGCGTATGAAGCCTCATTAGGACTAAGTGGCATAGTGTCACCTAGTGCATCTAACACTAAAGGACTAGGTACAATCCAAGGATCGGATGATTCTAGAGATCGATAGGGAATAGTCGAAACCATATTGATTGTGGAAATATGTTATGTGGTAGGAGGAAGTGGTGCAAGAAAAGTACCCATAAGGGAAAAGTATTTCAACATACCTACACCAACACTTTCATATGTGATCTTTTGATCACCCAAGAATGAAATATTGTTGGTAGAGGGAGCATGAGCATCGTGTGTACAGAAATCTAACTGATTGATAGTGACAATTTTTCCTTGATGAGGAAATTGTACACATCGAAAAACCGATGAAGCGACGACAGTCATGGAATAAAACCAACTTCTTCCTAGTAACAAGTTGTAATCGAGGGGAGCATCGACTACCTTGACATCAACAGAGACGGTTTTGCTACCCAACTGAACAACTAAGGACTGCAAGAGCTCATGAGGATGAAAAACCTTGCCCATTGAATGCACACAACATCGTAGGGTATTTTTTAAGTGCAGGTGATTTTAATCCTTTCCAACAAGATAAAGACATGACACAAGTAGAGGCTCCCTCATCCAAGATAGTGCAGTGAATGTGTTGGTTATGAACAACAACATCAATTTGAAAATCGAGTTGCTGAGAAAGCCGTGACTTAAAATTGTCTAGGTTAAACGTGATATTGTTGGATGACTCGGGATCAATGGCACCAATGGTAGCCAAGAGAGTTCTATGTTGACTTGGGTAGTGTTGCAGAACTTCTAGTGCATACATAACACATGGTTCTTGAGCCAAATCTTGAATGATGTTGTAGTTTTGGGCGGCACATGAACTAGGATTGAAAGTGGATTTACGGATGGTTCTCTTGGGAGGGAATAATATATATTCAAACATAGGATTATATATCTGAAGTGACCCAGATGGAGGACTAACAGATGGAGTATTAACAGACGCAGGAGATGGATCTGGTGAATAAACATTAGTGACCTTTTCTTTGTTAGTTTTATCTGGTGTTTCGTATGTTGTAGAGAGAGTGGTTAAATCAATCCCATTGAAAATATAAATATGAGCACTCGTCGAGGCTTCATCATTAGGAGGGTGGCTGGGATTGCCCCCTATACAGGGGGTTTGAGTAACCATAGATTGTTGCTGAGGAAAAGGTTGTGTTAACATGGAGGGTTGGGAGTTCCCTTAGAAAAATTTTGCAACTCCGTCATGATGTGGACAGTCTCGGGTGTAGTGATCATCACCACAAATAAGACATGGGAATTTCGGTTTCCGTTGTGGTTTCTTTTTGGTAGCATGCGGTGGAGCTTGGGTTTTGGGTTGTTCATTATTATTATTATTATTGGGTTTATTCTTTGTCTTCTTCTTACCTCCATATTTTTGTGAAGAGACATATTGAACGACATTCACCTCAGAGACTTGAGTTGGGAGGGAGGTAGAGGAGAGTGGGGTCGAACTAGGAGTGGACATTGAAACATAGCGATTTATAGTTCCAGTCGACTGTGGAGTAGATTGGATTTTGACAGTGCCAATAACTCCATCTGCATGTGATGTGGATGAAGGTTTGGATGGATTGGTAGTGGAACGGGTATCATTTGGAATCAACTCACGCAAAGTACCAGATTGTGAGTAAACCAAATCTAAGTACTCAGCCCGGGAAATGGCTTGTTCCTCAATGACTAGACCGCCCATAGAAACGTCACGAGAAATCTGGGGTAAAAGTGATTTAGTGAACCATTCGGCCAATAATTGATCCAGAATGATTGCTTTGATCAACCTTCATCGTCATCTCCACTCATGAATGTGATTAGAGATATGCATAGAGTTGGTCTGATGAAGGGAGGTCAAGAGTTCAGTACTCGTCTCATAATGTATGGGTAGCTAAAAGTGTGTGAGAAAGGACATGGCAAGGGAGTTGAAATATTGAAAAGAACCTCGTGGAAGTTCAATGTACCACTTAGCTGCTGAGCCCATAAGGGTGCACTGGAAAAGACGTAAATGTCTAGAATCATCCATTAATGAGTTTGATGAACACCATAAATGAAATTTCATCACATGGTTATTTGGGTCCTCTCCAGGTTTACCATCAAACTTTGGTATGTCAGAAGGTAATTTAGTGGGAATCATTGGCCAAAAAGGAGAGTGTAGTATGGGATCGTTGGTCAACCTGAGACAAGTATGGGAGATCCAGAGTAGCCAGGAATGGTAATTTTCGGTTAACCTGAGGGTGATACTGGTGTGACATAGGGACACCAGTAGGGCCATAAACTGGTTGAGGTGGGTAATTGTATCTATTATGCCCTCCTACATACGTTTTTTGTTGACCAAGATAAATAGGATTCAATGATTGTTGAGGAACATTCATGAGTGGGGGGAAACCTGAGGGATTCTTAGGGGTATAAGTCGGTTGATTCATTTGCAGGGGATAAACAGTTTTCCCTTGAGGGGGGTAAACAACTTGTCCCTGAGGAGGATACAGATTATCCCTGTGGGGAGAATAAACATTATACCCTTGGGGATAATAAGGTTGTTGTCCTTGAGGACCCAGATAGGATTTGGGATGCTCGGATAAGGTTGTCCATAAGATAGTCTGGAAGGAACATGATTTAATACTCCTCCTTCTGGGTTATGTTATGATTTCCCCACAATGTAGGGTTGATTAAACGTGCCTCCTGAAGATACTCCCCAGGGTTGTGAAGGGTTTCTAGAAAAATAAGGTTTCCCCCCTTCCATAGGTGGATTAACAACCGGGGTTTGACCAATAAAGAGAGGTTGTCCTTCGGAAGGAACATGAAAAGGTGGTTGTCCCCCTAGAGAGGTAGGCCCATTATAGGATGGTTGTCCTCCAGGAGGGATTGGTCCACTAGATGGTGGTTTCTCCCCAATTGGGATATGTCTCGTGGTTGATTGTGTCTATATAGCAAGGGCATGCATTCTCCGGTGTAAAGATGTTCCAACAGGATCCTGTGGAATATGAGGGGTCGTAGAGTGAAAATGTGTAAAAGTGGGGGTAGTGGTGGAAGTTCTTTGAGTATGAGTAGAGGTTATGACTCCAACATTAGGATTGACTTGTGCTAACATAACAATAGGATTAATAACATGTTCGATGGGGTGATCAATAATTTGACCGGATGGTCCCACTTCAACAACAAGAGTGTCATGAGGATTAAGAGGTAGTCAAATATATTCAAAATTCTCATAAAGATCACTTTCTAATGAATTCCTACATACAGAATGAGCAAGTGTGTGATGTGTAGCTACTACAGTATTAGGACGAATAAGAGTCCTATAGTCATCACCAAAAATTGGTTCCATGGATCCCATATATGTCTCGACAATTGGCCTCTTAGGTAAACTTGGGACTTCTTCTTCTTCTATGACGTTACTGAGCGAGTCCAATCGAAGAAAAAGTGGTTCAAGAGGAGATTCCAACATAGGTGTAGTGTGAGGAATCGGATTTTCAACCGTAACCAAGGTTCTTTAAGAATTGTCCAATAGAGGAGTAGCAACACTCCCAACGTCTGATTGATTTTCTACTTCTCCACGGTAGTTGTCTTCTGGTTATTTAGGAGGTAAGGGTTGGTAGCCTTCTTCCGGAGGCATCCATTGCATCCTACATGATCAATGAAGACCTTTGTTGTCTATAGGATCAATTTTGAATAATTATTAAAACAACAACACACACTAAAAAATATCGGAATACCAACAAGCAAAGAAACCTTCTTTCGATGACCGTGCTAGTTAGTGATGAAATCCAACATTGCGTGATCAAGTCAAGAAGGGGATAGGATATGAGTGGGTGGAACAGTTACGATGGCGACTTGCATAATGGACTTACGCCTTGGTGCAAGATTCCACACAATAATTGTGGATTTACCCTCCAAGGAGCCCGAGTGAGTTTGACCACCGCCTGTTCCAGGTACAGTGAAGTCTTCCCTTCACCGCCACCTTGTGTAAAGGCCCTAAATATTATGGATACTAAGGACACCAACTCGCAGTCAGCCCCTGGGCAGGTACAATAGACAGTCCATTCCGAATGTATGGGTAGGATAACAAGTTTGAAATCCTCTGAGAGAACTAAGGATAAGTGGACCGGTAAAACTCCAGAGGACCCCGAACGAATTCGGAGTTCATGAAGCACCAAGACCAAATGAAAACAATTTAACCTCAATAAGAACCCCCAATATACGATCTGACTACTACGAACAGTAAAACCACAGAGGTATAATCTCTGTAGCTCTTCCGAACGCGACCTCGTGCATAACCCCTATGTGAGAGGGGGATCCTAGAAATCTTAAACGAAAATTGGATTTTCTCTCCCTATTGCAAGATGATAATATTTTTTTTTAATGATTTGGAGAGTTGTACTCACAGCCTAATCCAAAGCTAGTCTAATGTTGGTGGAGGAATCGAAAAATAAAACTTTCTAGATTAATTTTAATTAGCATTGATTTTTCGTGGTTGTTCTTTACTCAGAGGTGTATGAGAGTGAAACTGACGATATTATGACTTAACTCCCAAAAATGCATAAAAAATGATAAGAAATATTTTCTTTCAATGAACTTCTATCTAAGGGAAGGAGAATAAATTTTATTTTCATTGTCAAACACTAAATTACAGAGACTTCATGTAATTGTTCTCAATCAAGAATCCAATTCAATGCTAAACTATTCAGAAATGATCCTAATATCCAAAATCCAATCGTGAAATTATTTTTGTTTAAATATGAATTATAATCAACGTGATCGAAAAATCCTTATCTGACTAGATTCCATTCTTTGCAAATTGTAAGCAATTGGAAGAAAAACATCATATAAACAAAAAGCACACTCTCATTATGATCAAATAAGAAGCAAAAACAAAACCAAATTTTCAAAAAGAAAACCAAAAACTCAAACAAGAGGAATTGCTTGGAAAGATAACTTCAAAGATCAAATGAGATGGTGCACAGATCTCTAAACATCCTTGTAACAACTTTCATGCAATCAGATAAATGAGAAAGTATCAAACCAACTCCAGATCTCAAAGAGGAAGAGTGATTCAAAATAAGGAATAATGACGTCAATATCTTTTAAAAACCAAACAAAACATCAAAAACTCTTGGAAATCAAATGGTTGTAAGCTTTACAGCAGACACATCTTGATAGAAAAAGTCCTGAGAAGACCACAAAACCAAAAATTACACCCAGTAAGGTGTCCCCAAATTTTTTCAAAAGAGAAGAAAACCAATGGTCTGGTGTAGAAGGCAGAGCGTTGCAGCACTCTATGAATAACTACAAGGGAGTGCTAGCGCTCTGGATGTAATGGCAGGGGAGCGTTGGTCTCTGAGAAAAAAAAAATTTAACCCAGAAATCAAGCATGTTAGGAAAACTTGAAAATTCAGTGTGTGTAAGATGAATTCAAGGATAACAACACATCCAAAAATAGAAAAACATGGTGAATAGGATCTAAATGCGGGAAAGAACTAAAACAAGACCAAGGAAGGAAACCAAAACTGAAAGATTCGCTCCCCAGTGGAGTCACCAATTTATGTTGTAGGAAAATTCCCCCGTGGATAGGTGAATTCCCTCTTGGATCTTAGACCCCTATGACCAAGATAGAAAAGTGCTAACTTTGATCACTGACATTCCTTTAAACATAGATGAACTATTCAATAGAGAAGAGGAAGGGAGTATGATTACCCTTTTTATGACATTTTTCCTCGCTCAATCCAAGTTGAGTCTTGATCCCCAATCCTTTCAACAAATCTTGCAATCCAATAAACCATGAAGACAAAGAATACTTCCTATTCTACCATGATTAGTTTAAAGATAGATTCATCCAAAGAGACAAGTTCATGCAAATGTACACAATCTTGAAGGAAACAGGCCAAGCACATGTATTAATGAGAACAAAATAATGTGCTTACAAAGTGTAGATGCAGATGTAGCAGCCTCACCAAGCTCTCCTTGTCCAACCCCTTGCTTGAATGATCCACAGTCAAAATGACAATAATTTTCATTGATTATTCTCCCCTTTTCACCATGAGTATGCCTCTTTATATAGGCTTTAATAAGCCTAACCATCTCATATATTATTGGGATAAGTTGAGGATCTTTCTCCATCAGTTGTGGAACTCCCCTTAGATACAGCCTTGGACTTGGATTTGAGCCAAACTGACTTGGATATCTCTCAACTGACTTTATAGATAAGGGGGATTTGTCGCTTGATTTTATCAACAGCTCGATGCTCCCTCAAAGTGGGCCACAGAGTGTTGCAATGCTCCCTGCTAAGAGGGCAAGGAGCGCTAGCACTCCTTTCAAGTGGGAAGGGGAGCGTTGGTCTCCACAAATGCTTTTAATGATGGTATTTTCTCAAGATAAAAGCTTGTACTCTTCACTAGGAGATATATTTCTTTCTTTTAACCAATATTAGAGGATATCTAAAGAATTCTTATGATGTCATTCGCGATGTAACACATGTGAGATGACAGTATGATTTTTGTGACACTTGCGATACTTGTGACAAAAGTGTGACACATGAGACACTTGCGATAATGACAGTGAATCATCATCGAAGTGAGTAATTTTGACGTGTAACAACAACCAAATATCCAGGAATGTTGCTAAACTTAATATGTCAAAATCTTTTGAAAAACTAAGCTAGCAATATATACACTCCATTCTCATTGCTTTCAAATTCCATCCTACCTAGGTCAATTCGATCCTTTCTTTCATTTCTTCTTCCTTTTTCTCCATCTTGATAATTGGCTCTCCCTCTCCTCCCTTCATTCCTTCATGGGGTATTCATTAGGGAAATCATTTACACCCCTTCATATTTATTATGATGGTCGAGGGCCTTGGTAGAAGTATTAAATCCATTTTTCAATATTATCATATTCAAGGTCTCAACCTACATGATTCCAATATTCCAATCTCTCACAACCAGTTCATAAATGATACCATGTTAATGGAAGTTCCCACTACTCGGGAGGCTAGATATTTTAACTAATTTCTTGATGAATTCAAGGATTATTTTGGTACCTCCATTAACCATCTCAAGTCTCTAGTTTTATTCTTCAATACCCCCCTATATGTTCAATTCCACATTTCTCATATTCTGGGATTTTTTTATATTTCCCTTTTGTCCAAATATCTAGTATCCCCCCTCCTAGATTCCATAGTTCATAATGCCTCTTGGGAGGATCTCCTCTCCAAATTGGTTAAAATTATTTCCATCTAGAAATTCCCAATATTGAACATTATTGGTCATGTTATCCTTCATAAATCTATTATCCTAGCTATTCCTCTTTATCTCTTCTCAGTGCTTGGTAATTTCAAACGTATTCTTAAATCCATCAGAAATATCTAGAGAAATTCTCTTTGGAAAGGATCCAAAGTGGCTAAAAATGGGCCGCAGTATCTTGGGGTTTCCTCTATATCTACCCAAATTGAAAGGAATGTTAGGTTTGAGAGACCTTGATCTTCTTAATGTCATCTTAGGGGCCAAGACTTGGTGGTGTTAGCTCCAAGGAAGAGGGGAGCTTAGTTTTATGCTATGGAAAATAAAATATGCTAATGATATCAATTTTATGGATCTAATTTGAATGTATGGGGATTGTCCTACATCCCTCATGTGGAATATAAAATGGAAAAACAAATCTCTCATTCAAAAACATAGTTTTTGGGAAATTCATGATGGTAAGTCTTCCCTTTTTTGGGAAGATTCTTGGCATTATCTCCCCTAGCTTCAGGATAACCCCACTTATATTTCCCTAAAATGTATCCTAAAGGCAGGTCATGGAAGCAATTTCTATTGCTATTGCAATATTCACTCTACAGAATCTAATTGACGGAGTTGGTCAATCAACCCAAATCATCTTCCCCTTCAAGACATATCCAATTATTATGGTCTAAAATCATAACATATCAATCGTTAGATGAAATATTTGACTAGCCCAGACAAAATCCAATGGGGATTCAACTGAGGAGGAAATTTCAATCTTAAGGAATCCTATGCTTTGGTATCCAAGCATGCATCGGTTCCCACAAATGACATCTAGGTTAAAATATGGAAAACCAAGTTATGGCCAAAACTTGCTACCTTTATTTGGTTAACAACTCATGGAAAAATCTTAACTTAGGACCATCTACTCTGCAAAGGTTTTCAAGTTTCGTGCCTCTATATCATGTGCAAGTAGGCATAGGAATATTTAGAACATATTCTTAACTATTTTCCATATAATGCAACCCTCTGGGACTAGGGAGAAACTCTCTTCCAACAAACTAATCGTAATAAAAATAGTGTCAAGATCACCCTCTCTTCATGGCATGCGCAAGCCTTTCAGAATCCAATTCTTAATCTAATATGGAAACTTTTCCAATATTTGTCCTCTAGGAAACTTGAAAGGAGAGAAACCAACACATATTAAAAAATAAGGAACAATCGACCTCATTGACTTGGATAAGAATTCGAAAGAATATCCTAAATCAATCTAGTCTACTTAGTGGACTAAGGAAGACCTCAAGTGCAATAACGTAGAACAAATCATTCTCTCCAATTGGGATTTGAAACTTTTTCATCTATCAATCCCTCTATTCTATGTCCTCCTAAACCTTACTTTCCCCTATCATGGTCTTCTCCCCCACAATACCTTGTCAAGTTCACTTTTGATGGTGCTTCGAAGGGCAAGCTAGACCCAACAGGTGATGGTGGGGTTGTTCAAAACATGAAGGGTTAAATTCTCTGGATTTATGCAAGAAATATGGGAATCAACTCTAACAATGCATTCAATTTATGGTTTCTTCTCTATGGTCTAAAGGTCACCAAATGGTATAATTAATCCAAATTCATTGTCGAATGGGACTCCCAACTTATTATAAACATGATCATGAGACTCCAGATTGCCTCCTCTCCAAGCAAAGTTTCTTGCAATTGGCGCTTAGAAAAGCTTCAATATTCTATTCAAGAAATTTCACCCCTCTTTCCCTCGCATGTTAAGAGGGAATCCAAAAAGGTTATTAATTGTTTAGGTAATGAGGGAACTTCCAGTCTCAACATCACAATTGATTCTAGCTAGCTTAACCTTCCTGACCATTTTTTGCAGCTTAGTTGTCAGAACCATCCAAGAAAACTACAACTCCTCCTTCTGATTCACTCTACCATGGGAGATGGCATTTGAATTATTCGGTCTAAGGCCCAGGTTCCTCTGTCATGATTCCTATGTCAATTGTCTTCATTTTTTGTCTTCAGGATATGTGAAAATGATATCTAGTTATGTCAAGTCTAAGTCTTTTTTGGAGGATGTCTTTCAGTTTCTCTTTGAACTTATATGTTCTCTAATTACTCAGCTTCCCAATCTCTTCTAGTTTCCCTATGGGAAGGCCAACATACTCTATGTCTTTTTGAACTCTTGGCACATAAAAGACTGACAATAGCCTCTTTCCTCATATTTTCATCTTTGCACATTATGTTATTATTTCAATATGAATAGATCTTCTTACTTACAAAAACCTCAAATACAAAAATGACATTTCAAATAATATCTACCTAGAAATGAGAGCTCCTCTATGCAAAATGTCAAGTGCCAATGATGCCAATGTCCCTCTTAATTTTCCTTGCCAAGATTGGGCCTAGTTTCTTTTTCTTATTTTAACATAGAGGAACATGCATGTGTTATTAACGCCTATGCACATTAGAAATATGCACGCGCTTCTAACGTGTGTCCATTTTCTTAATTTAAAAAATGATGTGGATTTTTTTTCCATGTGAAAATGGCCCACATGGACATTTGACAAAGGATGAAGCTATTTAAATATGAACACATCTAGGTGTTCCTAAAGTGCATGCATGTTCCCATTGCAACTAAAAAGAAAAGGAAGTTTGTGCACCTGTTGTCCTCCCTTTTTTCCTTAATTGTCTTTCTTCCTAGTTTCTTATGAAGTTGTTCCTCTTCTAAATCTTCTTCTTCCTGGTGTTGCATTGTTTCCTTTCTTGTGACTACACCGTTTAGTTGACATATGGACTAGTCATGAGCTACCTTGACTTTTGCATGAAGATCTAGAGTGTAGTCTCTCTCTCTCTTAGGAGTTAGCAAATCTTCAACTTGGGAATCGATATATATTAGCGGCACAAAGGATTGAGGAGTCAATATGGGCTATAGGGGCACTTGAATCTTCTGTTGAGGAGCTCATCTTAATTGGGAGAGATTCATTTCTGGTTGATAGAGGACTTCAAATCAATTTGAGGAGATAATTCTTCCTTTTAGAGTGCTAGTTGGTGGGGACAGGACAACTTGATTGGTTTTGAGTTTTTTTTTTTATATTTTTCCATTGATCTTCTTTTTGTTGAAAGGCTTGTATAGGAGTTGTCTTTTTTCAATTTTTTGCAAAGTGCACATATTCATGACATGCTTTTCATTTAAATGACATTTGTTTGTAGTTCAATTTTTGCAGATGGTTCTAGTTATCTAGCATGAGAGTTATTGCTTCAGAGAAACATTTTGCCAAATATACTTCCACAAATATGCTTGTGCATGTAAACATTTCATATATGGGTTTAGATTTATCAATGAACTTTTTGAAAGTGTTACTATTGGCCTTTAGGGACTCATCATTCCATTGATGTAAATGAAGATCATTCCATTGATGGAAATGAAGATGGAGTATTTTGACCTAAACATGAATAGTTGATGGCACCAATTTCACTTGTTGACCACTATCTTATCACGTTCATTCATAAAAACAGATTTTAAAATTATTAAAATCGAAATCAATATATCATTTCATGAAAAAAAATATTTTTTAATTGAAACATATTTTTATAAAAATAAAAGGAATAAACATAGTAGAGGGAGTTTATAGGTATATTGATTACACAAAGTGAGGGGAGTTTATAGACATCGTTCCAAAAGAGGGAAGTCTATAGACGTTATTCCAAAATACTCCTTGATGAATTAATTTTAGCCTTAAATGAAGTTCACTTATAAAATTTAAATTTGTATTCACAATATTGCAATACATGATTGGTGTATCGAATATTCTACTACCAAGCGAGTTATAAGTTCAAATCCAGAAGAGTAAGAGTCCCTTGTTCCACAAACAAGAAGTCTCATACACCAATTTGGTGTGACTTAATGTAACCTTAAAAATATAAACCTTAAAAATAGAAACCTTGATATTATATAAAATTAATAGTCTCAACCGAACCGATGCTTCCTGCAGCAATTATCAATATAAACATAATCCAAACCGAGGTCGATTCTCGTCATGTTGTATCGACTTCTGAAGCCCTGAAACAACAGTATGGAACCAAGACGGCAAGCCTACACAAGAAGATGGATGCAGGAATTGGCTCTGTTTCCAGACTGGCTAGAGCAAAATGGATTCATTATTTTATATGCAGAGTACAGTAGATATTCCGAAAAATTCTAGTAACCATTACTGAATTCAACAACCTTTGGGCTTTCCTGCCGGATGCTTTCTTCAACTGTTTCATGTCGTTCAAGGGAGTCTGATATTGCAGATGGTTTCTTTTCGTTGAGTGCTGAAATAACCGCATTCAATGCTTTGAGCGGGTCTTCCAGGTGATCTATCAGAATTTCCGAGATGTCTGCAGGAGTCATTTCGGCTCCTCCAGACAATCTCTCCTCTACCGCGGAAAAGAGAGGATGCTCTTCGACCTGAAAATAGTTGAAGGCAAGACGTTTGAATGCATGGAAAGCACAGAAGGAGAGGTGTATGTGCATGTCCATCCTGCCAGATCTCAAGAGTGCAAGGTCGAGCCTATCCTTGTGGTTAGTTGTGAAGATAATTATTCGTTCCTCTCCGCAGCACGACCACAGCCCGTCAGTGAAGTTAAGAATACCCGAAAGCCTGTTGGTCAAGTCCATCGAGCAGTCGATATCCTCGATAACAATCATCGATTTGTTGGTTGTCTGTACGAGCAGTGTGCGAAGTTCAGAATTGTCACTAACCTTTGTGAGCTCCAGGTCATATACGTCGTACTTCATATAATTAGCTATGGCCGCAACCAAACTAGATTTCCCAGTTCCAGGGGGGCCATAGAGAAAGTATCCTCGCTTCCAAGGACGGCCGACTCTGCTATGAAACTCTTTTCCTTGCATGAACCGGTCCAGATCCCTTATGATCTTGTCCTTCATCGTGGGATCGAGGGCCAGAGAATCGAAAGTGGAGGGATGCTTGAATGGAACACCGCTCCATTTTGATCTGCCCCGCCATTGGTCTCTATTTGTATAGAGGGTTCTGTCCCTGTTCAATGTCTTCAATTCAGCTGCACTATTTGCAATGTGATCAAAATATGCTGACAAAAAAGGCTTACTTGACTGGGGTACTTTCAGGGTAAACTGGCGCCTCTCCATCAGCTCGTCGTTGCCATGATAACTAATGTGGTGAGACCACCAAATGGTGGTTCCCTGGAAGGAGTCCACCACCGCCTCATCAGAAGCCGGACAGAACTCCTCACTGTTCGAGTTCTTGGGGCGCCGGACAGAAGCGAAATACCGTGAGTCTTCGGGCGCCCTCAATGGCGTCCAGGCCTGGCAAGTAGAGCTCCACGTTGTCATATACCTCATTGGATTTGGCACCAAACACCTCATAGGAATTGACTCCATACATCTGATTGGAATTGTCTCCACGTCTCGTATTAAGCTCTGGAATGTCGAGATAGTAATAAGGATCGGAACGATTCCAAACATAGGACAGACACTGATTCAACCACTGATTCAACAGTTCTCGGACTTGTGGGGGAAGGATATTGCGGAGGAGAGTGAAGAGGCCTACCAGCGACCATATCTGTGCAATCCAGTTCTGCGTCATCCTGAGCCTTCAACTAATTAGGTAGGGAGGGACGGGGGCATGCACAAAAATGGAGGATTCCTTGACAGGGAGGGAGAAGAGAAATGCACAGTAAAGATACGCAGGACCCCTTCCCCACAGCCTTTCACAAAAAGAAAATCAAAACAATGGTATGACGCTATCATCCCACCGACACGGAAGCTTCGTACTAAGCACGTCGGCACCAGCACTCGGAAATTTGATCGACGACAAAGGGCTCTTGTCGTGAGTGTTTTGGTTTTCCTGGATAAACACGTTGCTTTTAGAACTGTGAAGGGAAATTGTTTAAGTGGTTTCACTGAAATGTAATCGTGTACTGTTGTGTTGAAAAGTACATCTTGAGCTCGTAGTGAGAGAAATAGAAATATTGTCCTATAGCCACAAAGTCAACTGGATGGCCAAAATATTGTGACGCAACATTTATTAATATAATATAATATAATTATTTATATTTGGTTTTAATTTTTATGTTGAATTTTGAAAATAAAATATTTATATTTATTTAAAAGTAATTATGAAAGAGAGATTTATTAATGTTTAACTAGCACAGTCACAATTTTGTGGTTGGTTAATGTAGAAAGGATGGCTTGCAAAAAGACAACTTGCAAAATCTGAATCGCCGATAAAGAGAAACGGTTCAGAGGTGGACAGAAGAAGTTGGCTGGTGAAGGCCAAAGGTTTAGGTTGGCCTAGAAAATGAAACTCTAATCACTCATACGTGGCAATCAGCTAGCCACCATAGTAAATTTTAAATATGATTAAGTAAAAGTAAAAAAATAAACGTGTAAACTGATGTCTTTATAATAGTGAGGAAGTTAGTGGTTGAAATCACAACCATTGATTTATTGAGACTACTAAGGATATTCCATCAATATTTAATCTTGTCCATACAAAACTGATTAAGCACTAAAAACTTATTAAATGTGCCCATCGTCAATAGGTGTAGGCCTTTCAGTGTAATTATTTAAATTTTGATGTTTTATTTTTTATTACTTTTTAATTTATATTTTAAAAATATTATTAAGCAAAGTATTATATGCAATAAAGTATTATATCGATAAAAGGTAAGAGAAGCTTTTACAACTATCTAAGCTCGATCCTAAATTCCTACTTTAAAAGTGTTTATGAGTTTCCTAATGTCATGGACACCATTCCTATTATCCTTATAGAGGATGTCGTTTTTTCCTTAGGTGACATAGAGTTCAAGGTTAAGCGGCTTCCAAATGGGAAAGCTAAGGACATTAAAGGTTACCAAGATGAGAATTTTTAAAATAGGAGGACTTATCCTTATCCCTCACATACATAAGCTCTTCAATTTAGCAGTGAAACAGGGCTTCCCTAAACCGTGGACGCAAAGCCTCATTGTTCCTATTTTTAAAACTGGGGATATAAACATTCCCTATAATTATAGGACCATTATGATTAGCTCGATTTTAGCCAAGCTTTATGGAATTATTTTAAAAAAGAATATTAGCCTTTGGCTAGAAAGTCACAGTAAAAGAGCTAAAGGCGAGACCGGGTTTAGGAGACATCATTCAATTGTGGACTATATTGTTACCTTTAGGATAATTGCAAAGGAGTTCCACAATACTAAAACCAATCTTTTTTGTTGTATTGTTGACTTTATAAAATCTTTTGACATGGTTCATAGGAAAAACCTTTGGAATAGGTTGGAAAAGATAAAAGTGCCTCTCGAGTTGAGGGCTACTGAAATAAGGATGTATGAGAATGTTATTGCTAAGTTTAAAAACACTGAGGGCTGGTCGAAAGAGATTAACTGCAATATTGGAGTCAAACAAGGTTGTCCATTGTCCCCTACCATTTTTGGCATATACATTGACAAGTTAGAAGATTGTTTGGAAAATACAGGTTGTGTCGGCCCTACTCTCATTGGTATAGTCATCAATCTTCTTCTTTATGTTGATGATATCGTTCTTATGGAAAGGAGTCCCCATGATCTTAAAAACCAACTAAGAATCCTCAAGGATTTTTTCTCCAATATGGGTATGATTCTTAATACTGATAAGACTAAGGTCATGATTAATAAATCCAATAAAATCACTTATGATACCTTCGTATATGACAACAACAACTTGGAGGAAGTGACTTCATACAAATATTTTGGAATTGATATTCACCACAAGATCAACTGGAATTATAGCATTGAGAAAAATATTATTTGGGGGATGGAAACTTATTATGGGCTTGAAAAGAATTTTAATTCAACCGATCTTTGGATCTGGGATAGGAAGAAAATCCTCTTTGAGACTCTCGCTACACCTGTTATTATTTATGGATGTGAAGTTTGGGGATGTAGTATCTCTCGTGAATCCTGGAGAAAGATAGAGAAAATACAAAAGAATTTTAAAACCTATAATCTCAAAATTAAAGGAAATACGCCCTATCCCATCCTCCCCTTAGAAACAAGCCTCTTCCCCATTGAGAGCAGGGCTATGACTAGATACCTAATGTATAAGAACAAGGTAAACAACATGGAAGAAAATAGGCTTCCTAAAATTGCTTCAAAAACGAGTCGTAACCATCATCGACTCAAGCAAGGATGGCAGAAAGATGCCCAGTCTTGGCTAAACTACTGGGGAATCATGGAAGACACCATTTTGTAGAATAAAGATACCATTAAAAATATCATCAAATCAAAATTTAAGGAGAAAATGTGGTGTGATAAAGAGTTAGAGGAAAAAATAAAGTTAAGGTATTATAAGGATGTAACAACCCTAATCTAGCAGATCAAAATTATCTATTTGTTTTGACGAGTGTAAAGAAAAAAATAAGCATTGCTAAGATAAGAACAAATAGTCACCAGCTCCATAGTGAAATTGGGCATTGGTCAATTCCTAAAACGTCATGGGATGAAAGAGTATGTTACCTTTGTGATACTAAGAAGGTTGAAGATGAAAAGTACTTTCTCTTAGATTGTCCAGCCTATACCCAGATTATATCTCATTTCAAAATATTTGTCACAGTACCAACCCTTCTAACCTCTTAACTCAACAAAACTATGGTGATCTTGGAAAGCTTCTCTTAATACTTTTAGTCTTAGTGAATGCTAACCATCATCATCATGTTTTTTAAAATTATATATATATTCAAAATAGATAAAATTGTTTAAACCTAAGGTAAAATTTCAATATTGAATTTGATATATACTTAATATAAAAATTACTATAGAAAATATCTATATTTATCGTGGCTATATTCTTACATCTCTATAAAAATTACTATTCTATATATTTATCTTTGCTATATTCTTACATGTCCATATGTACACAAGTTTTGAGTTACACTGAATTGAATGAGATTACAACTAACCTATATAAGTTTTAAAGGATTAAAAAAATTGCATTTCAAAAGATTTGATTCTTTTATATTCTTGATAAATCTAAATTAGCTTTATTAAGCATCCTTCGAGTACACTAAACTAGTAATGGTCATGATGCTTCATTCATTTTAAGTTCATGCATCAATTGTATATCCATATCATCCAAAAATAATGATTATTATATATCCTTATTATTTTTTTTTTGTAAATAAAAGTGGATCCTTGTATTAATTCCAACTAAAGCTTACAAAAGAGATTTGCAGCCTATCTGCATACAAAAAGATGCATGTAGCTTAAGGTAGACCTGATTTCGTTTCTCTTCATGGTTTTCCCGGAGTCCAAATTCTCGAGACCTTCAGATCAGATCAATGGTCCAGATTTCCTCGGGATCAACGGTCCAGAGCCTCTCGCGCGTTTCGCGATTTAGCATTTCACAATTTTGCATTGTAGTAGACAACTCCCTCCATTCTTCGGATGCCCGATTATAAAGTTCCTGAAATCCTTTCGCGGCAGATCAACAGTCCAGATTCCTCGGGGTCAACAGTTCTGATCCTCTCAAGACACCCAATAACCGAGTTCCCGAAATCTTCTTGTGTTAGATCAATGGTCCAGATTTCCTCGGGATCAACGGTCCAGATCCTCTTGCGCCTTTCATGATTTCGTGTTTTGTGACTTCGGTACTTGGGCTTGCAAATTCCTTAATTCTTTGGATGCCCAATTTCTGAGTTCTCAAAATCTTCTCACGACAGATCAACGGTCCAGAGTTCCTCGGGATCAACGGTCTTGATCCTCTCGTGCATTTCTCGATTTCGCATTTTGCGACTTCACAGCTTGGGCTAGAAGCTCTCCTCGAGCTTCGGGCACCCGATATTCGAGTTCTCGAAATATTCTCGTGTCGGATCAACAGTCCAGATCTCCGCGGGATCAATGATCTAGATCCTCTCGCTCATATACTGATTTCATGTATCGCGACTTCGTGACTTGGGCTGACAGCTTCTTCCCTGCTTCGAACTCCCGATAGTCGATTTCTTGAGATCTTCTCGAGTCATATCAATGTGAAGAGATCGACGGTTCAGATCTTCTCGAGCCCCAACGGTCCAGATCCTTTCTCTTGTTTCTTGACTTTGCGACTTTGGGGGGCAACATCCACTGTGTTTTTGACTCCCAATTGCTGAGTTCCCAAGATCATCTATCGGTTGAAGATCTTTTGCGGTTTATCCTGAGCTTCTAATCATTTCTGACTTGGAATAATATCTAAGTGGATATAGGTGACACCCGAGGGCCATCTAGCTGGGCAAGCTCCTCACATTGGAGCCAAAGGGGCTAGCTTTGGGCCTACCTGGAATCGTGGAGAATGATCTGCTGCATAGAATCAACCCTTGCATTGGCCAGTCTGTCTGCTACTTTGTTAGAACTTCGCCGAATGTGTGAGGGGGTTAGAGTTAGAGAGGGTTTGAGAATAATCTATACGATGTAAAGAGGGACAAGGAGGTGCCAACTGGGAGTTATTTTCCCTGGATCTCTTCCATTCAAGATTTTTGTAGCCAGGTCTATTATGATTTTGGAGTCTCTTTCAATGATTAGACCAGTGAGGTTTCGATCAAGATCCATTTGCACTCCTTTGATGAGACCCCATATTTTTGTTGAGTTGTTGGTATCGCATCCAATATTTTCTACAATGAGGCTTTGTATTTGGCCCGAGCTATTTCTGATAACTTCTCCATAGCTTGAGTGTCATGGATTGCCTTTTGATGTGCCATCAAAGTTGACCTTATAGAATCTTGGAGGTGGGGCGAGCCACTTAGAGGGACTGAAGGCTTTTGAAAAAAGGGGGGGTTACTGATGGGCAGAGTGAGAAAGCGAGAATCCCCAAGAGTTGAGGAGTGAGAGCTCACCTGGGTCAGTGGGGAAATATTCCTTGGTCCATAATTGTAGCTGAAGAGTTTTTTGGAGATGCAGGAGGATTGTGTTCTAGAGGAGGGTGGGAGGAGAGGGATGGGAATGAAATATTATTTTGTTCCATTCTTTCCATAGTTTCCAAACTATAAATCCTGGTAACAGTTGCCAGGTTCTGTCTAGGATAGGGCTTTTGAAGGAGCCATAGCCCCAATCTCTGATGGTGCTTATGGTGTTGTTTTTAACTCGTTTGGTTCTTCTAATGAACTGAGTGGTCTGGTTCCAGATTTTCTCACTGAGTGGACAGTTGTTTAGGAGGTGCTCCATGGTTTCTTCCTGGAGATGACAGAGATGGAAAATTGAGAGGCCAATGAAACCTCATCTTTGAAGACTGTCCCAGGTTAAGATCTTGTTATGGAGAAGGAGCCAGAGGAAACTAGAGATTTTGAGCTAGTGTTTTGATTTCCATATTGTTGTCTAGATGTTGTCTTTCTGAATATTGTGGAAATTCTCCTGAAGAGTGTATCCCTCCTTGAGAGCAAAGCTTCCTTGAGGTGTGTATCCCCATCTGAGAATGTCTTGATCTGTGCTTTTCTAGATCTGCCTTTGGGTTGTGGCTTGTTTCCAGTGCTGCAGGTCACAGTCCGTTGCCACTTGAAGTTCCTGATGAGTGGATTTCCATCTTCGTCAGGGGGAGTTGTTCGAGGTATCTGTCCACAAGTCTGCTACTTTGAGAGTGGCAAGATCTTGAATGTGATTTTCGTAGGATTGTAGATTTTCTTCCAGTTGAAGAGGTGGCATTTGCTGCCATGAATCTGTCCAGAATAGGGCATTTTGGCCATTGCAAACTTCCCAGAAAGCATGTTCCTGTATGAGAGGTCGCATTCCATATGTTATAGCCCTGAGTTTGCTCCTACATTCTTATAAGTTGACTTTGGTGTGTATTTGGGGCAAATTTTCATTTCCAGTGTTTTCCCAGATCTCTACTGGTGTTTTGAGCCATCTCCACCAAATTCTTGCTCCCATGGTGCTATTTAATTTCCCAGGGTCCCAGAGCCCCAAACCACCGGAAGATTTGGGCTTGAAGACTTTGTACCAACTGACTAGGGCCCATATTTTGTTTGGGTTGTGTCCATACCAAAGAAATTTTCTTTGCAAATTCCTTATTTTATTTATGACTGATTGCGTGGAAGCTAAAGACGAAAAAAGGTAAGTTGGGATGGCTTGGAGGATTGACTTTAAGAGAATGATTCTAGATGGAAGTTTGAGGGAGAGAAAGGTCCAGTTGCTAAGACAATTGGTGATGGAGAGTAGGAGAGAGTCCCAGGAGGTGTTTCTGGATATTGAGTCAGAAAGAGGGAGTCCTAGGTAGAGAGAGGGAAGAGTGCAGATAGGGGTATTCAAAAATTGAGAAATGTGTTGTTGGATTGCCACAAGAATATTAAAAAATAAGAGCTGTGATTTGGCTAGATTAAAGGTGGTGGCAGGGACTTTGCTGAAATCAGAGAGGATGGAGTTTAGTTTAGTTGCTTCTTGCAATGTGGGGGTGTTCATTAGCAGTGTGTCATTGA
>ML799492.1:179717-208774 GCA_009831015.1 Picea engelmannii | reverse complement strand
GGTTTAGGAGACATCATTCAACTGTGGACTATATTGTTACCTTTAGGATCATTGCAAAGGAGTTCCACAATACTAAAACCAATCTTGTTTGTTGTTTTGTTGACTTTAGAAAATCTTTTGACATGGTTCATAGGAAAAAACTTTGGAATAGGTTGGAAGAGATAAAAGTGCCTCTCGAGTTGAGGGCTACTGAAATAAGGATGTATGAGAATGTTATTGCTAAGTTTAAAAACACTGAGGGCTGGTTGAAAGAGATTAACTGCAATATTGGAGTCAAACAAGGTTGTCCATTGTCCCCTACCATTTTTGGCATATACATTGACAAGTTAGAAGATTGTTTGGAAAAAACAGGTTGTGTCGGCCCTACTCTCACTGGTATAGTCATCAATATTCTTCTTTATGTTGATGATATCGTTCTTATGGAAAGGAGTCCCCGTGATCTTGAAAACCAACTAAGAATCCTCAAGAATTTTTTCTTCAATATGGGTATGATTCTTAATACTGATAAGACTAAGGTCATGATTATTAAATCTAATAAAATCACTTTTGATACCTTCGTATATGACAGCAACAACTTGGAGGAAGTGACTTCATACAAATATCTTGGAATTGATATTCACCACAAGCTCAACTGGAATTATAACATTGAGAAAAATATTATTGGGGGATGGAAACTTATTATGGGCTTGAAAACAATTTTAATTCAACCGATATTTGGATCTAGGATAGGAAGAAACTCCTCTTTGAGACTCTCGTTACACCTATTATTATTTATGGATGTGAAGTTTGGGGATGTAGTATCTCTCATGAATCCTGGAGAAAGATAGAGAAAATACAAAAAAAAATTAAAACCTATAATCTCAAAATCAAAGGAAATATGCCCTATCCCATCCTCCTCTTAGAAACAAGCCTCTTCCCCATTGAGAGTAGGGATATGACTAGATACCTAATGTATAAGAACAAGTTAAACAACATGGAAGAAAATAGGCTTCCTAAAATTGCTTCAAAAACAAGTCGTAACCATCATCGACTCAAGTGAGGATGGCAGGAAGATGCTCAGTCTTGGCTAAACTATTAGGGAATCATGGAAGACACCATTTTGTAGAATAAAGATACCATTAAAAATATCATCAAATCAAAATTTAAGGAGAAAATGTGGTGTGATAAAGAGTTAGAGGAAAAAGAAAGTTAAGGTATTATAAGGATGTAACAACCCTAATCTAGAAGATCAATATTATCTATTTGTTTTGACAAGTGTAAAGAAAAAAATAAGCATTGCTAAGATAAGAACAAATACTCACCAACTCCATAGTGAAATTGGGCATTGGTCAATTCCTAAAACATCATGGGATGAAATAGTATGTTACCTTTGTGATACTATGAAGGTTGAAGATGAAAAATACTTTCTCTTAGATTGTCTAGCCTATACCCAGATTATATCTCATTTCAAAATATTTGTCACACTACCAACCCTTCTAACCTCTTAACTCAACAAAACTATGGTGATCTTGGAAAGATTCTCTTAATACTTTTAGTCTTAGTGAATGTTAATCATCATCATCATGTTTTTTAAAATAATATATATATATATATATATACAAATGTTTAAACCTAAGGTAAAATTTCAATATTGAATTTGATATATACTTAATATAAAAATTACTATAGAAAATATCTATATTTATCGTGGCTATATTCTTACATCTCCATAAAAATTACTATTCTATATATTTATCTTGGCTATATTCTTACATGTCCATATGTACACAAGTTTTGAGTTACACTGAATTGAATGAGATTACGACAAACCTAAATAAGTTTTAAAGGATTAAAAAAATTACATTTCAAAAGATTTGTTTCTTTTATATTCTTGATAAATCTAGATTAACATAAATCTAAATTAGTTTTATTAAGCATCCTTCGAGTACACTAAACTAGTAATGGTCATGATGCTTCATTCATTTTAAGTCCATGTATCAATTGTATATCCATATCATCCAAAAATAATGATTATTATATATCATTATTATTTTTTTTTGTAAATAAAAGTGGATCCTTATATTAATTCCAACTGAAGCTTACAAAAGAGATTTGCAGCATATCTACATACAAAAAGATGCATGTAGTTTAAGGTAGACCTGATTCCGTTTCTCTTCATGGTTTTCCCGTAGTCCAAATTCCCGAGACCTTCAGATCAAATCAATGATCTAGATTTCCTTGGGATCAACAGTCCAGAGCCTCTCGTGCATTTCACGATTTAGCATTTCTCAATTTCGCATTGTAGCAGACAACTCCCTCCAATCTTCGGATGCCTGATTATCGAGTTCCTGAAATCCTTTCGTGACAGATCAACCGTCAAGATTCCTTGGGGTCAACAGTTATGATCCTCTCAGGACACCCGATAACTGAGTTCCCGAAATCTTATCGTGTCAGATCAATGGTCCAGATTTCCTCGGGATCAACGGTCCATATCCTCTCGCGCCTTTCATGATTTCGCATTTTGCGACTTCACTACTTGGGCTCGGAAATTACTTCATTCTTCGGATGCCCGATTGCCGAGTTCCCGAAATCTTCTCATGATAGATCAACGGTCCAGAGTTCCTCGGGATCAACGGTCTTGATCCTCTCGTGAATTTCTCGATTTCGCATTTTGCGACTTCACAGCTTGGGCTGGAAGCTCCCCTCGAGCTTCGGGCACCTGATAGTCAAGTTCCCAAAATATTCTCGTGTCGAATCAACAGTCCAAATCTCTGTGGGATCAATGATCTAGATCCTCTCATTCATTTACTGATTTCGCATATTGCGACTTCGCGACTTGGGCTGACAACGTCTTCCCTGCTTCGAACTCCCGATAGCCGATTTCCTGAGATCTTCTCAAGTCATATCAATGTGAAGAGATCGACGGTTCAGATCTTCTCGAGCCCCAACGGTCTACATCCTTTCTCGTGTTTCGTGACTTCGCGACTTTAGGGGGCAACATCCACTTTTTTTTTCACTCCCGATTGCCGAGTTCCCGAAATTATCTATCGACTAAATATCTTCTACGCTTTCTCCTGAGCTTCTGATCATTTCTGACTTGGAAGAATTTCTAAGTGGATAGAGGTGACACCCCCTCCTGATCAGGGCCATCTAGCTGGGCAAGCTCCTCACATTGGAGCCAGAGGGGTGAGCTTTGGGCCTGCCTAGAATCGTGGAGAATGATCTGTTGCATAGAATCAACCCCTGCATTGGCCAATCTGTCTGGTACTTTGTTAGAAATTCGCCAAATGTGTGAGTGGGTTAGAGTTAAAGAGGGTCTAAGAAGACTCTATACGATGTAAAGAGGGACAAGGAGGTGACAACTGGGAGTTATTTTCCCTAGATCTCTTCCATTCAATATTTTTGTAGCCAGGTCTATTATGATTTTGGAGTCTCCTTCAATGATTAGATGAGTGAGGTTTCGATCAAGATCCATTTGCACTCCTTTGATGAGACCCCATATTTCTGTTGAGTTGTTGGTATCGCATCCAAGATTTTCTGCAATGAGGCTTTGTATTTGGCCTGAGCTATTTCTTATAACTGCTCCATAGCTTGAGTGTCCTGGATTTCCTTTTGGTGTGCCATCAAAGTTGACCTTATAGAAGACTGGCAGTGGGGCGAGCCACTTAGAGGGACTGAAGGCTTTTGAAAAAAGGGGGGGTTGTTGATGGGTGGAGTGAGCAAGAGAGAAGCCCCAATATTTGAGGAATGAGAGCTCACTTGGGTCAGTGGGGAAATATTCCTTGGTCCATAATTGTAGCTAAAGAGTTTTCTGGAGATGCAGGAAGATTGTGTTCTAGAGGAGGGTGGGAGGAGAGGGATGGGAATGAAAGATTATTTTGTTCCATTCTTTCCATAGTTTCCAAACTATAAAGCTTGGTAACAGTTACCAGGTTCTGTCTAGGATAGGGATTTTGAAGGAGCCATAGCCCCAATCTCTGATGGTTCTTATGATGTTGTTTTTAATTCGTTTGGTTCTTCTAATGAATTGAGTGGCCTGGTTCCAAATTTTCTCACCGAGTGCACAATTGTTTAGGAGGTGCTCCATGGTTTCTTCCTGGAGATGACAGAGATGGAAAATTGAGGGGCCAATGAAACCTCATCTTTGAAGATTGTCCCAGGTTAAGATCTTGTTATGGAGAAGGAGCCAGAGGAAAGTGGATATTTTGGGCCAGAGTTTTGATTTCCATATTGTTGTCCAGATGTTGTCTTTTTGAATATTGTGGAAATTCTCCTGAAGAGTGTATCCCTCCTTGAGAGCAATGCTTCCATGAGGTGTGTATCCCCATCTGAGAATGTCTTGATCTGTGATTTTACAGATCCACCTTTGGGTTGTGGCTTGTTTCTAGTGCTACAGGTCACAGTCCGTTGCCACTTGAAATTCCTGATGAGTGGATTTCCATCTTTGTCAGGGGGAGCTCTTCGGGGTATATGTCCACAAGTCTGCTGCTTTGAGAGTGGCAAGATATTGAATGTGATTTTCGTAGGATTGTATATTTTCTTCCAGTTGAAGAGGTGGCATTTGCTGCCAGGAATCCGTCTAGAATAGGGCATTCTAGCCATTGCGAACTTCCCAGAAAACATTTTCTTGTATGAGTGGTCGATTTTTCCAGGCCGCATTCCATATGTTAGAGCCCTGAGTTTGCTCTTGCATTCTTATAAGTTGACTTTGGTGTGTATTTGGGGCATATTTTCATTTCCAGAGTTTTCCCAGATCTCTACTAATGTTTTGACCAATCTCCACCAAATTCTTTCTCCCATGGTGCTATTTAATTTCCAAGGGTCCCAGAGCCCCAGACCACCAGAACATTTGGGCTTGAAGACTTTGTACCAACTGACTAGGGCCCATATTTTGTTTGGGTTGTGTCCATGCCAAAGAAATTTTCTTTGCAGATTCCTTATTTTATTTATGACTAATTGCGGGGCAGCTAAATCCAAAAAAAGGTAAGTTGGGATGGCTTGGTGGACTAACTTTAAGAGAATGATTATGGATGGAAGGTTGAGGGAGAGAAAGGTCCAGTTGCTAATAAAATTGGTGATGGAGAGTAGGAGAGAGTCCCAGGAGGTGTTTCTGGATATTGAGTCAGAAAGAGGGAGTCCTAGGTAGTGAGAGGGAAGAGTGCAGAAAGGGGTATTCAAAAGTTGAGAAAGGTGTTGTTGGATTGCGACAAGAGTATTAAAAAAGAAGAGCTGTGATTTGGCCAGATTAAAGGTGGTGCCAAAGACTTCGCTGAAATCAGAAAGGATGGAGTTTAGTTTAGTTGCTTCTTGCACTGTGGGGGTGTTCATTAGCAGTGTGTCATCGACAAATTGTTTGTGGGAGGCTTTCAGTTGTAACCCATGAAGAGGGAGGCCTTGGAGGGATCCATTTTGAATTGAAGCCTTGATATATCGTCCTAGGCCTTTAGCCATAATGACAAAAAGGAAAGGGGAGAGAGGGTCACCTTGCCTTATTCCTCTTGATGGGGATAAGGGTTGAGAGGGGACACCATTAATGAGGATTGAGAAAAAGGTTGAGGAAATGAGGTTCATTATCCAAGAGATCCAATCCTTTTTGAAACCAAAATCCAATAAGAGCACTTTCATGTATTTCTAGCTTAGTTTTTCAAAATATTTTGAAAGGTCAAGTTTTAGAAGAATACCTAGAGTGCAAGTGCTTTTGAGGGAGTAAATGATTTCATGGACAAGTATGATGCTATCCATGATTTTTCTTCCTTCAACATATCATGATTACTCCTTGGAGATAATGAAGAGTAGAATTGGCTTGAGTCTTAGAGCTATGACCTTGGAAATGATTTTGTAGATCACGTTGCAAAGATCTATAGGTCTAAAGTTATTTGGATTTGTGACTCTTTCTTATTTGTGTCTTAGGGTGAGGAAAGTGGCATTTAGTGCTAGAAGAACTTTGCCCGAGCTACGAGATTCCTCCACAAGCTGTCACACTTCCTCCCTTAACATTAGCCAGCAGGAGTGGAAGAAGTCTATTGTGAAACCATCTGGACCTGGAGCCTTTCTTGTGGGTAACTCATGAATATCCTGATCCCCTTATGCTTGCGTGATTGGTGTTAGGAGAGCCTCATTCTGTTCCTGGGTGATTATAGTAGGGATATTTTTGGTCACCCTCTCTATTGTTGAGGTGCGATCCATCTTGGGTTATGAAAGGAGAACCATGTAGAAGCCTATCAACTCGTGCATTATTTCCTAATGGGTTAACAGGGTGTTTCCTTGCGATTCATCCAACTTCGTGATGTGATTGATGAGGCATCTTTGGATCATAGAATGGTTGAATAATTTGGTATTTTTCTCTGCCTCATTGAGCCATTGGACCCGAGATTTTTGTCTCCACATGATTTCTTCTTTCTTGTGTCTTTCTTCTAATTACCTTTTGAGTTCACTCTCCTCCTTTTGCTGAGTGATTGTGTATCCTGCTTGAATGAATTGTCCCTTAAGGTTCTCTAGTTTTTTCTCCAACAGTTTCCTTTCCTAGAAAATGTTCCCAAAGACTTATTTGTTCCATTTGCGTACCTGTTGTTTAAGATATTTGAGTTTTTTTTGGAAGCAATACAATTTTGTACCCCTTTGTGTTGTCGCAGTGCTCCACTAGTGATGGTCTTGCTCCTGGAAATCAGGATGGGAGAGCTAAAATTTTTCAAATGTGAAGGGTTTAAGCTTGTGGGTGGAAATAGTGTCAACCCAGAGCTGAACCGACCAATGGTCCGAGCCTTCCTTCGGGAGTATGTTGGAGTCTACTAAAGGGCCTTCCAAAAGGAGAGTTTCCAAGATGAGGAAGCAATCAAGAATGCATGCTATTTGTTGGTTACCTGATCTTTTTTTGGTCCAGGTGTAGGTGCCATTGCTATTCTCAATATCTACTAGTCTGAGGTTCTCTATGAGTTCCTGGAATTTTGCGCTATCCTGCTCCAGGCGCTTTTTTCCCCCTCGCTTCTCCTCCATCATGAGAATCATGTTGAAGTCACCCCCTATTATCCATCACTTTCCCTCTACTTCGTACTAAGCATGTCGATGCCAGCAGTCAAAAAGTCACAGAAATTTTATCGACGACAAAGGGCTCTTGTTGTGAGTGTTTTGATTTTCCTGGATAAACACGTTGCTTTTAGAAATGTGAAGGTAAATTGGTTAAGTGGTTGCACTGTAATGTAATCATCTACCTGTGGTGTTGAAAGGTACATGTTGAGCTCACAGTGAGAGAAATATTGTCCTATAACCACAAAGTCAACTAGATGGCCAAAATATTGTGAGGGCAACATTTATTAATATAATATAATTATTTATAGCAACAAAGTCAACTGGATGGCCAAAATATTGCGAGGGCAACATTTATTAAAATAATATAATTATTTATATTTGGTTTTATGTTGAATTTAAAAAATATAATATTTATATTAATAAAAAATAATTTATGAAAGAGAGATTTGATTAATATTTAATTATTTAAATTTGATATTTTATCTTTTTATTATTTTTNATATAATATAATTATTTATAGCAACAAAGTCAACTGGATGGCCAAAATATTGTGAGGGCAACATTTATTAAAATAATATAATTATTTATATTTGGTTTTATGTTGAATTTAAAAAATATAATATTTATATTAATAAAAAATAATTTATGAAAGAGAGATTTGATTAATATTTAATTATTTAAATTTGATATTTGATATTTTTATTATTTTTAATATATATATATATATATATATATATATATATATATATATATATATAAATTAATAATTTATCAATTTTAAATTAAAAAATCAGTTAATATAAAATACTATTAAATTAAAAAAAATTATGACAAAATTAAGAGTTTACCAAATTTGAATTAAAAAATGAATTAATAAAAAATACTATTAAACTAAGAGAATTTATGATAAAATTAAAAAATATTAAATTTTAAATTGATAAATACAAAATATTCTTAAATTAAAGAATTTATTATAAAATTAAAAAATATTAAATATTGATGAAAACCATACTTTATTTATAATCAACAAGATTAATTTAATAATAAATAGACATTAAAAATATACATTGTTAAACTCTAAAAAAAATTGTAAGTTGTATTTCATTATTCATTTAGTTGATACAATTAATTTGCTACAAAATAACCCCATACAAGTTGCAAATTGTTTTTGTTTCTTCTAGCTTATATACTTGACATTTAAATAATTCTAGTAATCGATTCTACTTTAATATTAAATCTACACTCTTATTATATTTTTGTAAAATTATGTAAAGGACAACATTGAAGAACTTTATCATAATTTTACAACTACCTTTTCCATTTCTATTAACAAGTTCTCTTTCAAGGTGTCATGTAAAATCAATAATAGAATGACCAAGCCTTGGTATGATAAAGAATGTAAAATTGCTAGGAAATCCATTAGGGACAAATCCCTAATTAAAAGGGGAAAAAAGTACTATATCAGTAAAATGCAAGAGAAGCTTTCACAACTATCTAAGATTGATCCTAAGAAGTTCTGAAGCCAAATTCTAAACCGCAATACTAAAGAAAATAATATGATTCCCTTAAGGGACTAGAATTCCTACCTTCAAAGTCTTTATGAGTTCCTTAATGTCATGGACACCATTCCTATTATCCCTATAGAGGATGTCATTTTTTCCTTAGATGACATAGAGTTCAAGGTTAAGTGACTTGCAAATGGGAAAGATAAGGACATTAAAGGTTACCAAGCTGAAATTTTTAAAATCAGAGGGCTTATCCTTATCCCTCACATACATAAGCTCTTCAATTTAGTAGTCAAGCAGGGCTTCCCTAAACCCTGGACGTAAAGCCTCATTATTCCTATTTTTAAAAATGGGGATATAAACATTCCCTATAATTATAGGACCATTATGATTAGCCCGATTTTAGCCAAGCTTTATGGAATTATTTTAGAAAAGGAGATTAGTATTTGGCTAGAAAGTCACAGTAAAAGAGCTAAAGGTGAGACCGGGTTTAGGAGACATCATTCAACTGTGGACTATATTGTTACCTTTAGGATCATTGCAAAGGAGTTCCACAATACTAAAACCAATCTTGTTTGTTGTTTTGTTGACTTTAGAAAATCTTTTGACATGGTTCATAGGAAAAACCTTTGGAATAGGTTGGAAGAGATAAAAGTGCCTCTCGAGTTGAGGGCTACTGAAATAAGGATGTATGAGAATGTTATTGCTAAGTTTAAAAACACTGAGGGCTGGTCGAAAGAGATTAACTGCAATATTGGAGACAAACAAGGTTGTCCCTTGTCCCTTACCATTTTTGGTATATACATAGACAAGTTAGAAGATTGTTTGGAAAAAGAAGGTTGTGTCGGCCCTACTCTCACTGGTATAGTCATCAATCTTCTTCTTTATGTTGATGATATCATTATTATGGAAAGGAGTCCCCGTGATCTTGAAAACCAACTAAGAATCCTCTAGGAGTTTTTCTTCAATATGGGTATGATTGTTAATACTCATAAGACTAAGGTCATGATTATTAAAACCAATAAAATCACTTATGCTACCTTCGTATATGACAACAATAACTTGGATGAAGTGACTTCGTACAAATATCTTGGAATTGATATTCACCACAAGCTTAACTGGAATTATAACATTGAGAAAAATATTATTGGGGGATGGAAACTTATTATGGGCTTGAAAACAATTTTAATTCAGCCGATATTTGGATTTGGGATAGGAAGAAACTCCTCTTTGAGACTCTTGTTACACCTGCTATTCTTTATGGATGTGAAGTCTAGGGATGTAGTATCTCTCATGAATCCTGGAGAAAGATAGAGAAAATACAAAAGAATTTTAAAACGTATAATCTCAAAATTAAATGAAATACACCCTATCCCATCCTGCTCTGAGAAACAAGCCTCTTCCCCATTGAGAGCATGACTATGACTAGATATCTAGTGTATAAGAACAAGTTAAACAACATGGAAGAAAATAGGCTTCCTAAAATTGCTTCAAAAACGAGTCATAACCATCATCGACTCAAGCGAGGATGGCATAAAGTTGCCTAGTCTTGGCTAAACTATTGGGGAATCATGGAAGACACTATTTTGCAGAATAAATATACCATTAAAAATATCATCAAATCAAAATTTAAGGAGAAAATGTGGTGTGATAAAGAGTTAGAGGAAAAAAGAAAGTTAAGTTATTATAAGGATGTAAGCAACCCTAATCTAGAAGATCAAAATTATCTATTTGTTTTGACGAGTGTAAAGAAAAAAATAAGCATTGCTAAGATAAGAACAAATACTCACCAGCTCCATAGTGAAATTGGGCATTGGTCAATTCCTAAAACGTCATGGGATGAAAGAGTATGTTACCTTTGTGATACTAAGAAGGTTGAAGATGAAAAATACTTTCTCTTAGATTGTCCAACCTATACCCAGATTATATCTCATTTTCAAAATATTTGTCACCCTACCAACCCTTCTAACCTCTTAACTCAACAAAACTATAGTGATCTTGAAAAGCTTCTCTTAATGCTTTTGGTCTTAGTGAATGTTAATCATCATCATCATCATGTTTTTTAAAATTATATATATATATAAGTATTTAAACACACTCTCTCTCTCTCACTCACACACACACACATATATAAGTATTTAAACACTCTCTCGCACACACTCATATATATTCAAAATAGATAAAAATGTTTAAACCTAAGGGAAAATTTCAATATTGAATTTGATATATATTTAATATAAAAATTACTATAAAAAATATGTATATTTATCTTGGCTATATTCTTACATCTCCATAAAAATTACGATTCTATATATTTATCTTGGATATATTCTTACATGTCCATATGTACACAAGTTTTGAGTTACACTGAATTATATGAGATTAAAACTAACGTAAATAAGTTTTAAAGGATTAAAAAAATTACATTTCGAAAGATTTGATTCTTTATATTCTTGATAAATCTAGATTAACATAAATCTAAATTAGTTTTATTAATCATCCTTCAAGTACACTAAACTAGTAATGGTCATGATGCTTCATTCATTTTAAGTTCATGCATCAATTGTATATCCATATCATCAAAAAATAATGATTATTATATATCCGTATTATTGTTATTTTGTAAATAAAAGTGGATCCTTATATTAATCTACCTGAAGCTTACAAAAGATATTTGCAACCTATTTGCATACACAAAGATGCCTGAAGCTTGAGGTAGACCTGATTATGTTTCTCTTCATGGTTTTCGTGGAGTCCAAATTCCCGAGACCTTCAGATCAGATCAACGGTTGAGATTTCCTTGGGACCAAGGCTCCAGAGCCTCTCCCATGTTTCGCGATTTCGCGTTGTAGCAGACAACTCCCTCCATTCTTCGAATGCCCGATTACCGAGTTCCCAAAATCCTTTCGCAATAGATCAGCGGTCCAGATTCCTTGGGGTCAATAGTTTCAATCCTCTCAAGACAGTCGATAACCGAGTTCCCAAAATATTCTCGTGTCAGATCAACAGTCTAGATTTCCTTAGGATCAATGGTCCAGATCCTCTCGTGCCTTTCACAATTTCGTGTTGTGTGACTTTGTGACTTGGGATGACAACTTCCTTCATTCTTCAGATGCCCGATTGTTGATTTCTCGAAATCTTCTCATGACAAATCAATGGTCCAGAGTTCCTCGGAATCAATGGTCCTCATCCTCTGCGCATTTTGTGATTTCATGTTTTGCGACATCGTAGCTTGGGTTGGAAGCTCCCCCCGAGATTCAGGCACTTGATAGTCGAGTTCCCAAAATCTTCTCATGTCGTATCAACGGTCCAGATCTCCGCTGGATTAATGATCCAGATCCTCTCGCTCATTTCCTAATTTCGTGTATCGCAACTTCGCGACTTGGGCTGACAGCTTCCTCCCTGCTTTGAACTCCCAATAGCTGAGTTATCAAGATATTCTCGAGTCAGATAAATGTGACCAGATCGACGGTTTAGAGCTTCTCGAGCCCCAATGGTCCAGATCCTTTCTCGCATTTCGCGACTTTACGACTTTGGGGGGCAACATCCACGGTGCTTCTAACTCTCGATTGTCGAGTTCCCGAAATCATCTATCGGCTGAAGATATTTTGTGCTTTCTCCTGAGATTATGATCATTTCTGACTTAGAAGAATGTCTAAGTGGATAGAGGTCGTGACACCCCATCCTGATGAGGGCCATCTAGCTGGGAAAGCTCCTCACATTGGAGCTAGAGGGGTGACCTTTGGGCCTACCTGGAATCATGGAGAATGATCTGTTGCATAGATTCAACCCCTACTGTTGGCACAGGGACAGACCCAGGGTTCAACGCTCAAGAGCGCACCAACAAAGCCCTAACTACCGACCCTTTCGACAACACCTGCAAAGTAGATGAAGTCTCACCCGAGGTAGAGGTAGGGGTGGTTGCAGGACTCAGGTGTCTGCAACCTTAGCTTGGACACAGATATGTGATTATCTTTCTTACAACGCACTTAGCATCATTTATTTCCTAACATACATTCATAAATACACTTCGCAGAAAGCATAAAGCACCACAGTAATTACCCAGATCTAGCACTTAGCAATGATAATCAGGTTATACTCAATAGATTAAGCACTTAGCATCTTATGTATCGTATCTATCATGCATTCATATCTCATAAGCACAAAGAATCAATAGATCTATCTAAACATATCAGATCACTTAGCAAGAGAGAGACAAACACATCAGCACAGTACATAGAGTTATCGTGGCTCACCCCCACCCTGGGGATATGTCCACAAAGTCTTCTTTATATTATCTTGGTCAAGCAGTTAGAACACTAAGCCTCCAAGATCCTACCCCACATAGGGCAAGAGATCTGCACATCTCACTAGATCCTCTTTCCCCGAGTAGATCCAAGAACTAAGCCTTCTCACACTCTAGCACTCAGCACTTATTACAACACGCACATAGTACAACATGCATAGAGCTCTTATAGTCACACAGACTTTTGATCACATAGATCCAACTTATGCACTAAGCCATCAACTAGACAGGGCCCCTTTCTTACATGGCCTAGAACTCTATTTATTCATAGAAAAAGGCCTAAATAAGGGTCGACATCCCTTTCCCGTTACAATATTCCCAAAAAACCCAAAAAGTGGCGAGATCCCGTGATCTCTGCTTCGTTATGCGCTCCATCTTCGACAGGCAGTTGAAGTACCAAATGGTCAACTATGACTAAGTATTCCTCAAAACTTGGTTGAGGGACAATAGGCCCCCAACACTCACCTATGATTCATCCCGATTCACTCTTCTCTAGGTAACTCTGCCTCGAAGGCCTCAAGATTCACTCGAGCTACTTCGACCTGTTGCTTTGCTACTGCTTCTTGCTCGGCAAACTCCTGAATGAGTGCGTTACTAACTGGTCCTTCTAAGTGTTGCTCTGTTGTGTTCACAACCTATTTCAGATCTTTCCCTTGGCTCTCAATCTCTAAGAATAGTTGGCATGCCCTATCCTGCAAAGGTTGAAGTTGTTGCATCACTTCCATGACCTTGCTCTGGATCATATGAATCTACTGCTGCACGACGCGTTTTTCATGGGACCTCTTCATTTTCTCTATGGTCGGTAGGGCCTTCAGGTGTACCTGTAACTTCTTGGCTTGATACTTCGGCTCCTAGAGCTATGACTCCAATTTATGCAATTCAGAGTTCTCAGATAGGTTCTCATGTATCTACGCACTTCTACTACTTAATTTCTTACATTCTTCAGTGAGTTCCTTCATCCTTTCTACTGCACTTTGGGCATTCACTTCTCGTTGGTCATGTTCTTCTTGTGGAGTACTCGGTATAGCTTGGAGCTCTAGTTCTACTACTCTTTGTTGCAGTTGTTGAATGACTTCATCAAGCTTCATTACTTGGTGTTCTATGGGTTCTTCTGCCTTCTGTTCTAATCCAATCACAGAGAGAAATGCTCTATTGACTACTTCTTCAATCCCGATCTTCTTCACGAGAAGTTTCTCCTTCTCCTTTTGGATATTTGCATGTTCTTTATCAAACTTATCTTGGATGGTCTCCTTCTCTTGCTGTGCAGTTTGGCGTTGCTCTATGATTTCCTTGTGTGCATGATTTAGGGCTTGGGTGGCCTGCGCTGTTACTTCTTCTACTTTCCAAAGGCGTACTTCTACTAGGTCGACAATCTTGCAAAGTTGAACTGACTCATCTCCTGCTTCGGGTGTTCATTTTGGCATAGGCACAGTGGAGATTACGCAGTTATACTGGAGGGCTCGTTGTACTCCTTGGAGCTCGGCTTCGATTCTGTTGTACATTGTTTGTTGCTTGGCCTCCTCCTTTTCTATAATTTCTTCTATGGCTTCATTCAAAGTTCCAAGGAGAAAGATGAAGTCATCGGGGTTGAGAATCGTCTTCATCTTGGTCATGGTCGCTTTTTCTTTCTTCTTAAAGGAATACTTTGAAGGTGACCCTTTTCTTTTCTTTAGAAATTCGACTTCGTCTTCTGGTTGCTGTTCAACTTCTTCTAGGTCTTCATCGTTACCTTCTTCATCTGGTGTGATGGAAGTTGTCCTTACAGAGAGGCTATCCACATCTTGAACCTCTTCAGTTTTCTTTGTCTCCTTTGTCTTCTTTGTCTTCTTTGTCTGCTGCATCTTACTAGGCCAGGTGTGTCCTGCGCAGCTTCTGGGCTACTGATATCTGAAATATCTACTGGATCTGTTGTAATGAGGAGGTCCACCGACCATTCCTTGGTGATCTCTTCAAGGTCTTCTTCTGTCAGTTTATAATAGGACTGCAGCTGTTCCTGGTGCTCATCAGCGCGTGGAGTCAGGTATATGAAGTGGTGGTCCACGTTGAACTTCAATAAGGGTATGAATATGTGGAGTGTGTTTGGAGTAATGCAAGGTGTGGCTTGTATCACGGTCTTCAACTAGATGTAGTATTTGTGAAAGAGGGTATTCGACTACCATTTCCTGTTCATATCTATCGTGTACCATAATGTACTGAAATTTGCAGCCAATGGTTCAAACAGTAGGGTTTCAGGAAAAACTACATCCTCCGGCATCTCCCATGCTATGAAGGCAATCAGGATGAGAAGCCAGCTGAAGTGGAACTCATATCCTTGGTATTTCACTTCTCTACAATCCAATTCGAGTTGATCCGCTAAGTACTTCGACCAGTTCATTTGGACTCCTTCTACGCATTTTCCTACGAGATCAACTACAAACCTAGATACTTGCATCCGTCTGTTCTTGTGGACTAACTTTCCTGCGATCATCTGACAAGTGAGGCGCACTATGCCACTGTCAATAGAGGTTACCTTGTAACCTCACGTGCCTTTTTCAACATTTCCATAGGCCTCTTTAATCTTCTGTGAAAGAGCATGATCCGTGGTCTTTCTAGGGTAATAGTCTTGCAGGTTAGGGCCCTGCATGCTCAGCCCAGTGATGTGATTGATCAACATCGGATCAATCATTATACGTTGGTTCAATCAGAGATATCCTCCATGGTAGCTCGCCAGTAGCAATTTTACGCAAGCATTCACCTCCTGGTGCCTGCCAAAGTCTGGAATCTTCATTACATTAAGTAAGGTGGACTACGTGAGGTTCATCGTCCATTGCTGAGGGACGATCTTGGAATTCTTTCCCTTTGTCATCGTCAGATACTTGTGCGGGCAAAGCATACTATAGGCTTTCTGGTCACCAAGGTTGAAGTCACAAAACTTCAATGCTGCGAGCTTGGTCTGCTCAGTGCGAACTACGCACACACCCTTCGGTAGGTATGCATTGATCATAGGATAGTCGTAATCTCGGGGCACACTGTCACAGTTGATTTAACCTTTCAAAGGAGGTATGTAAGAGGGCAAGATGCTCGGGATCAGTTTGGCATTCGCGATGTCATATCTAGGTTTAGT
Organism: Picea engelmannii; assembly: GCA_009831015.1. NCBI lineage: Eukaryota > Viridiplantae > Streptophyta > Pinopsida > Pinales > Pinaceae > Picea > Picea engelmannii. The sequence continues at coordinate 192,855 of ML799492.1, read as the reverse complement.
GTGTTTCTTGATGGTCTATCGGGATGGTCCAGCTCGAGCAATGGATGGAGAAGCTACTACTCCTCTTGACGACGAGGCTTGGACTCCAGTGGACATTCCTCTTTTCGACATAACTCTTTCCGTTCTTAAGCTAGCGAGTACTTCTCTCACTGATTCTTCTGTTGCGCTAAGCTTGTCAGACATGTAAGCTCAGGATCACTTTCTCAGGTTGTCAACGGGATGAAGGTATCGTAATCTAGTAGACAACAAGGCGGGGTAGTCACTATTTCACAATGCGGGTATTCTATGAGCTCAAGTTCTCAATTGGAAAAAGTGTCTTCCAGGCATGGCGTAACGGCATAAGTAAGTAAAGATGTAACGGTCTTCTTGCAACGGATAGGAGGGTCCATTAACTCTTGATCTGTTTGTTATGGCATAGTCTAACGGTCAAGTAACAGGTCATAACTTTCTTTCGAGCCGTTCGGGCCATCAGCGGAATGGGTATATCGTCTTCTAATGACTATATTACTTCGACATGGCGAAGTGCCATATGTCGTTGTTATGCTATCCCGACGAAGCTCAAATTCTGCATGTTTTCCTTCTGTGGGGTTTCTTTTGGAACGTTCTGTAATTTCTCCAACTTTGTTTTCTTCTTCATGAGTTTTCTAGCCTTCTTCCCAGTGAGATTTGTCTCGGTCATCCTTTTTTTATTTTGATTCTTTTCTTCTCTTGGCATGGTAACTTCGCAGTCCTGATATTCTTTCTTCAGATCCACAGGTATTACTTGTCCAACATATTTTTTGGTCCTCTGTGGTTCTTCTAGCATTCTGTCAACTTCGTCATTCAAGTTCCTGGGGTCAAGAACCCTTGATATGTTCTCCGGTTCTTCAATCAACTGCGCGATCCTTCTAGTCATGAAACCTCTTAACTCTTGTCTCTATTGTTCTAGGTCCTTTTCTGCTTCCTGTTTTCTGGCTTGATCTTTCTCAATCCAAGTTTTACCAAGTAACATAGTAAACGGGGCATTGTCCTCCACAAACTTAACAATCTCAAAATATTCTTCTGTCGAAGCTCCATGAGAATTAATAGATATCGGAGTGAGCTTTCCACATAGGCTTACCAACTTTCTTCTAAATAACCCTATTCCTCCTAATGAAGGGGTCATGTTAGGTCTTCGTATAGCTTTCTAGGTTTCTTCTGTCATAATGTTCACCTGTGTTTCTTCATCCAAAACACAGTTAATGTCGAAGTCTCCTATTCTCACTTCGATCTGTTATTTCTTCTCGAAGATCTCTAATAGCCTAACATGTTGGTGGTCATTCAAGGTATCTCTCATCTGTAGCAATATCTTTTTTTATTCTTTCCGGGTTTCTACTATATTCTTGGTCTCTTGATCTTCTGTTTGCTCTATATTCATCTTTTCAAGCCTAGCAATCATTCTAGGGAAATCCAATACTTCATGGTCCATAGACTTACAACAAATACAACTGGGTCTTCACCTAGGGCCTTCCTTAGCAAGATGTCTGGGCCTTCTACAATTGTAACAAAGAGTTAATCCTTTCTTTCTCTTCAATGATCCCCAACTTTTCATGTACTGTGTGCTAGGATCATAACGGTTAGCCTGCAAAAATTTATTTCTAGGATCCTGCATCCATTGGTTAGTCCCCAAATTCTTTCTATGCATAGGTATAACATATCTATCACTATACTTATCAAATCTATACATATCAAACTTTATTTCATCTATTAATGCCCTAGTTTTGAATCTAGGACATAATCTATCAAACATACCTAGATCCATGCTTTAGAAACAAAAAATTTCACTTATCTTACTTCTACAGAGCACAAAGCTTCCATATATAAGACTATTAACTATTCTTACCTTTATCAAAGCATAGAGCTTACAGATCTTACCTTTTTCTTGCAGATCTGACCTCTTTCTTGGCAGATCTGACTTCTTTTTCTTCAGATCTGACCTCTCTTCTTCATATCTGACCTTTCTTTCTTGCCATAAAGCTTCACAAGTCAAACAGAATACTGTGCACTAGGGAAATAGATCTACGTACAGAGATTATTTCGCACAAAGCTTATTCTTCTTCAGTTCCCAGCAATCACAGTTCCAAGTCCCAGAAAAAGAACCATTTGTTGGCACAGGGGCAGAACCAGGGTTCAATGCTCAAGAGCGCACCAACAAATCCCTAACTATCAGCTCTTTCGGAAACACCTGCAAAGCAAATGAAGTCTCACCTGAGGTAGAGGCAGGGGTGGTTGCAGGACTCAGGTGTCTGCAACCTTAGCTGGGACATAGATCTGTGATTATCTTTCTTACAACGCACTTAGCATCAGTTATTTCCTAACATACATTCATAAATACACTTCGCAGAAAGCACAGAGCACCGCAGTAATTACCCAGATCTAGCACTTAGCAATGATAATCAGGTTATACTCAATAGATTAAGCACTTAGCATCTTATGCATCATATCTAGAATGCATTCATATCTCATAAGCACAAAGCATCAATAGATCTATCTAAACATATCAGAGCACTTAGCAAGAAATATACAAACACATCAACACAGTACACAGAGTTACCGTGGTTCACCCCCACCATGGGGCTACGTCCACAAAGTCTTCTTTATATTATCTTGGTCAAGTAGGTACAACACTAAGCCTCCAAGATCCTACCTCGCATAGGAAAAGAGATCTGCGTAGCTCACTATATCCTCTTTCCTCGGGTATATCCAAGCACTAAGCCTTCTCACACTCTGGCACTCAACACTTATTACAGCACGCACAAAGTACAACATGCACAAAGCTCTTACAATCACATAGACTTCTGATCATATAGATCCAACTTATGCACTAATACATTGACTAGACAGGGCCCCTTTCTTACATGGCCTAGACCTCTATTTATACATAGAAAAATGAATAAACAAGTGCCGAAATCCCTTTCCCATTACAATATTCTCAAAAAACCCAAAAAGGTTCCACAAAAAGTGGCGAGATCCCGTGATCTCTGCTTCGCTATGCGCTCCATCTTCGACAGACAGTCGAAGTAAAAAACAGTCAACTATGACCAAGTATTCCTCAAAACTTGGTGAAGGTTTGGTCAAGGGCCAACACCTGCATTGGCCAGTCCGTCTTCTACTTTGTTAGAACTTCGCCGAATGTGTGAGGGGGTTAGAGTTATAAAGGGTCTGAGAAGACTTTGGAAGCTGTAAAGAGGGCCAAGGAGGCGCCAAATGGGAGTTATTTTCCCTGGATCTCTACCATTCAAGATTCTTCTAGCCAGGTCTATTATGATTTTGGAGTCTCCTTCAATGATAAGATGAGTGAGGTTTCGATCAAGAGCCATTTTCACTCCTTTGATGAGACCCCATATTTTTGTTGAGTTGTTGGTATCGCATCCAAGATTTTCTGCAATGAGGCTTTGTATTTGGCCCGAGATGTTTCTTGTGACTGCTCCATAGCTTGAGTGTCCTGGATTAGCTTTTGATGTGCCATCAAAGTTGACCTTATAGAAGCCTAGCCGTGGGGCTAGCCACTTAGAGGGACTGAAGGCTTTTGAAAAAATGGGGGGCTGCTGATGGGTGGAGTGAGCAAGCGAGAAGCCCCAAGAGTTGAGGAGTGAGAGCTCACTTGGGTCAGTGGGGAAATATTCCTTGGTCCATAATTGTAACTAAAGAGTTTTCTGGAGATGTAGGTGGATTGTGTTCCAGAGGAGGGTGGGAGGAGAGGGTTGGGAATGAAAGATTCTTTTGTTCCTTTCTTTCCATAGTTGCGAAACTATAAATCCTGGTAAGAGTTGTCAGTTTCTGTTTAGGATAGGGATTTTGAAGGAGCCATAGCCCCAATCTATGGTGGTGTGTATGATGTTGTTTTTAACTCGTTTGGTTCTTCTAATGAACTGAGTGGACAATTGTTTAGGAGGTGCTCCATGGTTTCTTCCTGGAGATGACAAAGATGGAAAATTGAGGGGCCAATGAAACCTCATCTTTAAAGATTGTCCAAGTTTAAGATCTTGTTCTGGAGAAGGAACCAAAGGAAAGTGGAGATTTTGGGGCATAGTTTTGATTTCCATATTGTTGTCCAGATGCTGTCTTTCTAAAGATTGTGGAAATTCTCCTGAAGAGTGTATCCCTCCTTGAGAGTAAATCTTCCATGAGGTGTGTATCCCCATATGAGAATTTTTTGATCCGTGCTTTTCCGGATCTGCCTTTGGGTTGTGGCTTGTTTCCAGTGCTGCAGGTCACAATCCATTGCCACTTGGAGTTCCTAATGAGTGGATTTCCATCTTCGCCAAGGGGAGCTGTTGGGGGTATTTGTCCACAAGACTGTTAATTTGAGAGTGACAAGATCTTGAATGTGATTTTTGTAGGATGGTGTATTTTATTCCAGTTGAAAAGGCGACATTTGCTGCCAGGAATCCGTCCAGAATAGGGCATTCTGGCCATTGCAAACTTCCCAAAAAGCATGTTCCTGTATGAGTGGCAGATTTTTCCAGGCCGCATTCCAGATGTTAGAGCCTTGAGTTTTCTCTTTCATTCTTATAAGTTGACTTTGGTGTGTATTTGGGGCATATTTGCATTTCTATAGTTTTTCCCAGATCTTTGTTGGTGTTTTGAGCCATATCCGCCAAATTCTTGCTCCCACGGTGCTATTTAATTTCCTAGGGTCCCAGAGCCCCAGATCACTGGAAGATTTGGGCTTGCAGACTTTGTCCCAACTGACTAGGGCCTATTGTTTGCCTAGGTTGTGTCCATGCCAAAGAAAGTTTCTTTGCATATTTCTTATTTTCTTTATGACTAATTGTGGGGAAGCTAAGGCCGAGAAAAGGTAAGCTGGGATGGCTTGGAGGACTGGCTTTAAGAGAATGATTTTGGCTAGAAGGATTAGGGAGCGAAAGGTCCAGTTGCTAAGATGATTGGTGATGGAGAGTAGGAGAGAGTCCCAGGAGATGTTTATGGCTGCTAAGTCAGAAAGAGGGAGTCCTAGGTAGTGAGAGGGAAGAGTGTATTCAGAAGTTAAGAAAGGTGTTGTTGGATTGCAATAGGTGTATTCAAAAGGAAGAGATGTGATTTGGTGATATTAAAGGTGGTGTCGGAGGCTTCATTGAAATCAAAGAAGATGGAGTTTAGTTTAGTTTCTTTTTTCATGGTGGGGGTGTTCATTAATAGGGTGTCATCAACAAATTGGCTGTGGGAGGCTTCCAGTTGTAACCCATGAAGAGGGAGGCCTTGGAGGGATCCATTTTGAATTGAAGCCTTGATATAGCGTTCTAGGCCTTCAGCCATAATGACAAAAAGGAAAGGGGAGAGAGGGTTTCCTTGCCTTATTCCTCTTGAGGGGGAGAAGGGTTGAGAGGGGACACCATTAACGAGGATTGAGAAAAAGGTTGAGGAAATGAGTTTCATTATCCAAGAGATCCAATCCTTGTTGAAACCAAAATCCAATAGGAGCGCTTTCACGTATTGCCAGCTTAGTTTGTCAAAATATTTTGAAAGGACAAGTTTTAGAAGCATACCTGGACTACGAGTTATTTTGAGTGAGTGAATGATTTCATGGACAAGTATGATGCTATCCATGATTTTCCTTCCTTCGACATATCCTGATTGCTCCTTGGAGATAATGAAGGGTAGAATTGGCTTGAGTCTTAGAGCTATGAACTTGGAAATGATTTTGTAGATCACGTTGCAAAGAGCTATAGGTCTGAAGTTCTTCATATTTGTGACTCTTTCTTCTTTGGGTATTAGGGTGAGGAAAGTGGAATTTAGTGTTGAAAGAACTTTGCCTGAGTTGCGGGATTCCTCCACCAGTTGCCACACTTCCTCCCTTAACATTGGCCAACAAGAGTGGAAGAATTCTGTTGTGAAACCATCTGGACCTAGAGCCTTGCCTATGGGTAATTCCTGAATATCCCTATCCAATTTTGCTTGCGTGATTGGTGTCATGAGAGCCTCATTATGTTCTTGGGTGATTATTGTTGGGATAGCTTTGGTCACCCTCTCTATTGCTGAGGTGCGATCCATCATGGGTTCTAAATGTAGATCCATGTAAAAGTCTATCAACTCGTGCATTATTTCCCGATGGGTTAATAGGGTGTTGCCTTGTGAGTCATCCAAATCCGTGATGCGATTGATGAGGCATTTGTGGATCATAGAATGGTGGAAGAATTTGGTATTTTTCTCTCCCTCATTGAGCCATTGGACCCGAGATTTCAGTCTCCACATGATTTCCTCCTTCTTGTGTCTTTATTCTAATTTCATTTTGAGTTCACTCTCCTCTTGTTGCTGAGTGATTGTGTATCTTGCTTGAATGAATTGTCCCTGAAGGTTCTCTAGTTTTTGTTCCAGCAGTTTCCTTTCCTGGAAAATGTTCCCAAAGAATTCTTTGTTCCATTTGCACACTTGGTGTTTAAAATATTTGAGTTTTTGCTGGAAGAAATACATTTTTGTACCCTTATGTGTTTCCGCAGTGCTCCACCAGTGACGAGCTTTCTCTTGGAAATATGGATGTAGAGCCCAAAATTTTCAAATTTGAAGGGTTTAAGATTTTGGGTGGCAATAGTGTCAACCCAGAGATGAACCAGCCACTGGTCCGAGCCTACCTTCGGGAGGATGTTGGATTCTACTAGGCGGCCTTCCAAAATAAGAGTTTCCGAGATGAGGAAGCGATCAAGCCTGCATGCTATTTGTTGGTGACCCGATCTTTTGTTGGTCCAGGTGTAGGTGCCATTGCTATTCTCAATATCTACTAGTTTGAGGTTCTCTATGAGTTCTTGGAATTTTACGCTATCCTACTGTTGGGGTCCAGGTATGAATGATTTATTCACCCTTTTCCTACATTAATTTATCAATCCAGGTGTGTATCCTTTCAAGGCAATGCGTAAGGTATATGCAGGGGCAAGAGTACAATTCGTTCTGGCCAACGGTTCACAATATTAATATTCAGAACATTACTGTTAATTGGATTAACTACAAATTCTGAAAGATACTCATAAGAATCACACGTTGTAACAACAAGCATAAACTAAGAAACAACACTATAACAACAAGCATAAATTGCTAAATAACACACTGTAACAACAAGCATAAAACTGATAATAACACACTATAATGACAAGCATAAAAATGATAAATAACACACACAGGAAGATGCAGCACCTGATCAGAAGAGCGGGCCCAGCTCTCTGATCAAGGCTGCACTGGTTACAACAAAGATGAAGACAACAAAATAGGTAGTGCTTTATAAATCTGAAAAAGGTTATTACAATGTCAATGGGGACATCCCCAGTTATAGGAATAAACTTCCTTTTATACATCAAAGGGGGGAACAACGTTTTTCCCCAAAACATGGTAATTGTACCCTTAAAAATATGCATTAGTTGGAACGACACCAGTACAAGATCAGCGAAATGCCCAAGATGGTCCAGGGATCTATGACTCCAGATGTGCGGCCTCCTTTTGGCTTAATCATTGTTGTCCTCAAAGAAGCTGAACAACAGATCTGCCATGGGATGCTGAGGTCTTGATTCCTATTCTCCAAAAGCTGTGGTCAAACATCATTTTAGTGCTGCGAATAGGCAAAACTTCGTGACTTCACTTCATTAATAAAATATTCCAATAGACAAGGTAGGGGTATTCACCTCACATTTTTAGCATAGTAAACATAGGAAATTAAGTGAAAAAAGGTCAAAAAGGTAATGGAAATGTAGCATAAAGATAACCCGATTTGGTGCCCAACATCTCCCCCCAACTAGCCTTCTGCATGCCCTCATGCAGTTAACCGCTTCTGCAGGTCTGGATTTCGCTGACTGTTGGATTCCTAAAATTGGGCGAGATCATATTCTCTGGCTATCTCTGTTCCTGGAGTTTTAAAACCATCTAAGAGTTGGACGTCTTCCCACCAATCTTCAGGATGATATATGCTGGAGTGTAATCTTCTACTAGCAACCAAATAGTGGGAAACTGAAACCGGAGTCCCATCCATCGAATCCCGCTTGTCTGGATACATGCCACATATCTGGGCACTCTGGGGAGCACCTGTGCAAAATTTGGTTCCCCAAAAGGTTCCTTGTTCCAGACAGCTGTAGGTGTCATCATCCACCTTTTCTGACAGCAATCAAGGGCTTCTTCATGAAATGTGACTATTTTCTTAACGCAAAGATCAATGCACCAATTTTGTGTTCTCGTCTTTCAGTCTCTATTCGCCTCAATTCACAAAAAGGTGTTGTGTTTATTGAACATGGTGACTGCCCTTTCAGGTTCTCCTCTTACCATAAACAACTTTGTAACCTGATTAGATTCAAATGTGTTAAATGCTTTCTGCCAGTTGATCTGGTTGAAAGTGTAAGAGGTGAGGGCCCTTAAATGAATGTCTCCCACATACGGGACCGGATTGAAATCTCTATCCAGGCGTAGCAGATATCCATGCAGGTAAAATTCACACATCAAATGCTGAGTTGGCATGTCGTGGTGCCTCATTATTCGAAGGAATTGTACACCATTTTCTATCTCATAACTAATCTCATTTTTTATGCTCTCCATGTAGAATAGAAGAAAATGTTCATGTAAGAATAAATAATAACTAGAAGCAGGGGGGCGACATGCCATCACCTCTTGCGCCAAACTAAACATCTGTTCTTTATTCATTTTCAGTTTTGCCACTTGCTTTTCCAGCTGCTCCATCTTGAGCTGTTGCTTCACATGCCTTAATCTAATGATGTCTATACACTCCACATATTCAAAAATAGTTGTGGAGGCTTGTTCCTGTGTCCTTCTGACCTCATTTTGATACTGAGTCGCAGTAGATTTCCAAGTCTACACTTCGGCCGTTAAGGCATGCTCGCGGTCTTCAAAAAATCACTCGATCGGGTCTGTTTGAGTGGCAACAGAGGTTATGGATACCTGGTCCGTCTGAGTCTCTGTTTCTACTCCTATGGCTTTGGGATTTCTAGCTTGCTGCTTGTATTTCTTTATCCTTTCCTGCATTTTGTGTACCTTTTTTCTTAGTTTCCTGACCTCCATATTAAGCTGCATTGTCTCCTTCAATCGTAGCTAATGTTTTTTTTTGACTAGGGGTCTTATGACCTTCTCGCCTGGCTCTTCCATTGGCTCATTTGTTAGGATTGCTTCACTTGGTCCCTCCTCTTCACCTACAACTAATTTCTCTTGTTGTGCATTCACCGCGACCGGTGGTGCCCCTGCGAGATGCTCTCCTGCTGATGTATCTATTTGAGTATCATCCACCTCACACAGTTGTGGATTTTGTGGTAAAATTGGAGGAATAGTGAGATATTCTTCTGTGCATCGAAGGGAACGAGTTTGCCTTGCTCTTCTTGGAATGAAGGAGAGAAAGGAGAATTAGCAGGGATCTTCAATATTCGGTCCTGGGGTCGACACTGGTTCTTATGGTTTAGCGCCAACCTCACACTCTAATTCTCCCAACACTTCTTCCATGAGCTCTATGGTCAGGGTGGTCACGATCTCTTCTTCTTCCTAGTTGTCCTCCTCCATCGAATCTATGGTGACAGGGGGTCCTTGTGGAGTACCCTTGGTCACAATATCGACCAATTCACCCGCTCCTATCTGTTGTGACCCCACTTCTGTGTTTATCATGCTATCCAATTATTCTGCTAGTTCCACAGGCGAGCCTGGTTCTTGTGGGACAACCTCGGTCGTGGTACTAGTGGGCCTTTCTATGTCAACTTCCACATCTTCCATTGGTTCCATGTTTTCATCTTGCTCTTGGGGAGAATCCTCTTTCTCTAACACCTCATCTTCCATCTCCATCTCTTCCGGTTCCTCCTGGTCAACATAGTCATCTTCACCTGCATTTTCCTCCTCCGTGGCTTCTGGTTCATCTCCCTTAGCAGCCACAGTGGCTACTACTTCTTCCTCTGTGGAGTCCCAAAACAGTTCCCATAGGATTGGGATTTGTATGATGGCATTCATTACTAACAGCTGAATCAACCCATGGTGGGTGATGGTCGCTAATACCTGTCATGACTCCTGAGCCGAATGTGCCATTAGGTGAAGGCTTCTCAATAAGAAATAAGGCACATTCAGTGAGAAAGCCTCTGCTTGAGGAAATCGCAGGTGAGTTAGTATTCAAAGATGGTATTTGAAAATGGTGGAGTATCTTCCTTTGCAAGTCATATATCTCATGACAAATTCTGCTACTTCCTTTCATGGATACAACAGTGAATTTTCATCATATCCTCGACCCTTCTGCACAATGCTTTCTCCTACCTGTAAAAAGGATTCGGGAAACTCTGGAAGGACAGACCTTCTTGAAAACCATCGATGTTCATTTTGAGGGAGTCCACTGACTTATGCGATGGCTTCCTCTGTCACAGGATTTTCAATTCCGCGGACCCGAGAGCTTCCTTCTCTCAAGTTGAGTGCGAATTCTGTCACGATTTCTTCGTTCGACCCTTTCAATCTGTCAAAGTAAACATTCCATCCCGTGTTCTCAAAGACCTTCCATACCTCCTGATTGTTCCAAACTCTCATTGTATCTTCAGGTTCATGCCGCATAGATCGTCCACCCATTGTTGCAGAGGCGGAGTCAGCACGACCAATGCAGTTAGCTGGTAGGGGAAAATGATAGGGCTCCAAACCGTTGGCAACTGAAATAACGTCATATCTCTTTTGGGGACGGTGGATGAAACAATGCTAGTATGTTTGGAAATGATGATAGATTGTGGTGGTACTATCAAAAATTTAATGTCGCGTGTTGGGGAGGTGACCTGATCATGACTCTACACGTATGAGTATGCATTTTGGCATATCAAGTTATGATTATGGAGTATCAAAATCATTAGATTTTGTTTGATGAGGATCGTGTGCCATAAATTTTTTTCGTGGCATGCCATCATTTTTTATGATGGTTCCCCCCCCCCAACCTAATTACGGCTGTCCATGATACGTTTTGATATCTTTTTGGAATATTTTAATTAAATCCATAAAAGTCATCAAAGACGTACCTGGGGACCTACCTTATGGTGGAGTAGCAGCAAAAGGTCCGACGGAGTAATGGCAACAGGGTGTAACGGTATCAAGGAGTAACAACAACAGCGAGTGTCAGCAATGAATGAATAACGACGATGACAGAGTAGCGGAAGTTGTGGTGTAACGACACCGGCGGAGTAACGACAGTTGTGGAGTAACAACACCGACGGAGTAACGACAGTTGCAGAGTAACGACATCGACGAAGTAACGAAAGTTGTGGAGTAACAGCACAGGCGGAGTAACAACACTTCGTGAAGTAATCAGTGCACACCAGTGGAGTAACAACAAAGTCTTTATAGCAGCACTGGTGGAGTAACAACACTTCATGAAGTAATCAGTCCACACCAATGGAGTAACAACAATGTCTTTATAGCAGTACTAGTGGAGTAACAACACCGAGTGTTACATTTGTCCTGGTCATATTCGTTTGTTATCCCTGCAAAAATACAAATAAGTAAGAAATAACAATTTTTTATTATTATATATATATATATATATTTAAGGTAGATTGAGAGTGTCCTTCATTCCAACAATCATTAAATCAGATGAGTCAGAGAGGTGTTTGACAAAGGCGTTTCTAGAGGCTGGATGATGGTATAATTTTAGACGGTGTCTGTTTACTAAGAACGAGGTATGATTCTCATATATTGTAATTAATCTAACCATTCCATTTTCAAACACTACGTCCACTTGGTATGGCCCCATCCAGTGAGTGCAAATTTTGCCTTCGAAATCCTTAAATTAGGAATCGTAAAGTAATGCCCAATCTCCCACATGAAACACCTTACTTTTGATAAACTTATCATGCCACTTCATTCTCTGTGGTTGAACAACAGTGGTCTTCTGGACATCTACTAATTGAATCTCATCTAACTCATTCAGTTGTTCCAGTCGGTGTCTCTATGCTTCTAATGGGTCTAAGCCTACTTCTAGAGCTATCCTGAGTGTACTGATCTCAAATTCCACTGGAAACAAGGGGACTTTCCCATAGACTAATTCAAATGGTGAAAATTCAGTTGTGTTTCACCATGTTGTTTTGTACGCCCATAAAGCTTCTGGAATTTTCTGTGCCCAGTCCCGGTGATGACTTGCTACTGTCTTTGTCAAGATATTTTCCAATACCTTGTTTGTGCTTTCTACTTGCCCGTTCGCCTAGGGGTGATAGGGGGTTGTCACTCTATGTTTGACTCCATATTTCTGCATCAGCTTTCCTATCATGTGAGATGTGAACTGTGATCCTCCATCTGACACAATTTCCTTGGAGTACTGTATCGAGAAAAAATTTCTTCAAAAAGAAAGTCTGCCACTACTTGTTTTATTGCTCTTGTGACCGCTCTGGCTTCCACCCATTTAGTTACATAATCAATGCAGACTAGGATGTAAGCTTTCTAATGAGAAGGTGGGTTAAAGGGTCCAACAAAATCAATGGCCCATTTTTCAAATGGTTCAAGGACTATCTGGGGCTGTAGAAGCATTTCATCTGCTTTCCTAGGTTGTCCCATCCGTTGGCAGCTATCACACCTTCGGACATAGTCTCAAGAATCACGAAAGATGGAGGGCCAGTAATATCCCATTTGCAGCACTTTGTGACCTGTTATTTTATCTGCAAAATGTCCTCCACAGGGTCCATCATGTGTAGACTTCAGTATCTCATAGATATTATCTTCTGCCACACAATGCCGAATCTGTTGGTCAGCCCCTGTATGAAAGAGATATCCTACCATCCATGAATATCGGGTACTCTGGTGAATAATCTTCCTTTTCTCTTTATATGATAGATGACGCGGAACCTTCCCTAAAGTAAGATAATTAGCAATATCTTCAGACCACGGAGTATTAGCAGATACTGCAAAAAGATGTTCATCTGGGAAATTATCTTCAATTGGTGTATCCTTACCCTCATGTTCTATCCTAGATAAGAAATCTACAACCACATTATCCTTCCCTGGTTTATCTACTATCATGATAAAAAATTCCTATAGTAGCAGGAGCCATCTTGTGATACGACCAGGGGTAACAGGTTTATTCATTAAATACCTGATAGTTGCATGATCAGTATGCACCAAGGTAGGATACCTAGTAATGAAGTGCCAGAATTTATTGATGGCGTAAATGATAGCTAGGAATTCTTTCTCAGTCACT
>ML799492.1:106746-121160 GCA_009831015.1 Picea engelmannii | reverse complement strand
AGGAAGCACCAACTCCCTGAGTGTTTCCAGCACCAACTGGATGGAAGCACCAACTTCCAATCATACAGGCACCAACCTGTATAACAGAGAACAAGAGTTATCCCTTGCACCACCCTGCTACCCTGGTTTCTCTGGCTGCAACCAGATGGAAGCTACAACTCCCTGTGTTCAAGCACCCACTTGAACCTCTGAGGACAACAGTCCTCCCGAGCACCTCCCAACCTCCCTATAATATTAATCTTTGATACTGAAACTTATTACAGTGATAAGATGTTCAACAATGGCTTACCAGACTCATCATTGTTTTGCTACAGTTTGTTGCTCTATTTGCCTCACTGCCTTCTTGCACACATGACTTGTGGTGTCTGTTCTTCTACCATTTATACTCTCTGCACCATGTCCCTTCAATGCCACCTTCCTATGTTGTGTATTTCTACTCCTAGGCTCTGCCTCCTTGCTCACACTTCAATCCTTCTACACAGCGACCACAACAACTCCAACAACAATGGCAACAAAAACCCTTCTCTTCTCTGAACCGTGTATATATATATTCTATGCATCTTGTGCATGCAATATTTTCCATTCTTTTGCATGATCACACTGCACCGATATCCTCCACCTCTCGAGTGCTCTGCCCGATCATCATGGTAACTCTTCAGCTTCTCTGGCAGTTTTCCCACGCGTTCAGCATCACTGGGTGTTATGATGAGATTCCTCAGCCTCTCTGGCAGTTGAGACTCTTTGTCTTCTCTGTGACATTCGAGCTCACCTTCTCTGTTTCAGTTACAGCCTCAATCCCATCCAGCTGTCAATCGCCTCCACGAGTCATCTTCATTCCACTAGCAGATTCCATGTGACTCTTCTGCTCCTCTGGAAATCACACCGAAGTCTCTTCGCATCCTCTAGTAGAAACCATCAATGGTTACTAGCAGTTTCACTGTGTCGTGCAATAGTAGCCCTCCTATCTTGTTCAAATTCACCTGCACCATTGGATTAACTCTGAGGGGTATTGTCGTTATTTACCTATTTCACACTTTCGCAATTCAGAGATTCTATGATGAGAAATCTTGACTCTCCATGTCGCGAGTTCCAAAACTCCGAAATGAAGCTTTTCCGCGCTAGCTCCTTCCTCCACGTGACCTTAGGCAGTGACCACTGTCTGCGCTAAAAGGCGCTGCGAACTCATGATCTTCATCGACCCTGATCGACGGTCCACGATCTCGATGAATCAACAGTCCAGATATTTTTGCGATCTCGCGTCTCGCTATTTCTTAGATGGAGGCTCTCGTCACTCCAAGTTGCAATAGGCGAAGCTCCGAGATGGAGCTCGGATCAACGATCCACGTTCTTGGTAATCCGATGGTCCTGATTACCCCGTTCCTTTGACTTTCCAGTCAACGACATGACGATCTTTTGCCACGTGTCCTCTTGATCCAACAGACCATGACTATCATATCTGCCTTGCAGCTTCACCATATCTAACAGCTATTGGTCCTTCATACTTCCCCCAGATCCTACGGCCCAGATCTTCTCGCGATTTTTCCACTTCACCGTGTGAGTTCTCGACACCTTCAAGTCCCAATCTACGAAACTCCGATAAGGATTTAAATCAACGGTCCAGATTCATTCTCGATTCAATGGCTGCGATTGAATCGCGATATCACATATCGTGAAATCAGGGTTCCTGATGTCAATAATCTTTGTCATGTCCAACTCTCGATCCCCGATGCCTCTCCATTGACTGGAATCAATGGTCCAAATCAAAGCTTGATCTGATGGCTCAGATTGCATCGTGATTTCACATATCACGAAATCGAGATTCTTGATGTCAAAATTCTTTGACATCTCCAACTCTCGATCCTCGAAACTTCGACATGGACAAGGATCAATGGTCCAAATTCAACCTCGATCTTATGGATCAGATTAAGTCGTGATTTCTCATATCGCGATTATGCCCACTTCTCCTTGTTCTTTAAGGATCATGCAGGGTCTCCTCGATCCAATGGTGGTCAGGTCTTGTGCTTGGATCTAACGTCTGAGATTTGTCCTCCTTTTCAATGTGCTCTTCTTGTCTTCATTCAGATCTATCGGCCCTCGTTCTTTCGGGAATTTTGAATGGATCCAATGATCAGAAATGCTTCTCAATATTTACGGGCCTTCGATCATTCGATCAACCTAAACTTATCTTCCTGACTATCACTGCGCTGATGGATCCAATGATCAGAAATGATTCTCAAGCTTTACGGGCCTTCGATCATTCAGTCAACCTGAACTTATCTTCCTGAATATCACTGCACTGCTGATCATCACTGCTGTACTCAAGCCATCATCACTACTATACTTGCCATCAATGACAAGCATACGCTGCCTGTAAAACATGCCAACAATCCTCTGTACATTCTTCCTGTACCCATGCCATCTTCATTACTATACTTGCCATCAATGACAAGCATATGCTACCTATTAAACATTTTCCAACACATAGCGCACAGATCTCCCATCCTATGTGGAGTTTTTATCTGTGGCTTTGTGCACAGGAGCAGATGAATGTAACAAGAGTACTAAATACTAATAAAGAATAAGAATAAGTTGGTGGATGTATCCCCACACTAGGGTGACCCACATATATCTTGTGTCTTGATGTGATTTGTGTGATGTGAATTATGTTGTTTATCTACTTAGTGTTGATGTTATAATGTTTGATGAATGCATCTGATGTTATTTATTAGCGCTTAGTGGTATTAAAGATAAATGAATGTTGGATCTGAGTTAATGCTATGTGTTAGGTGATTGAAAGTGATTTCTCTTTATTGTTACTACGATGATCTGTAATAAGGGTTTAATATGTGATGTGAATGAGAATCATGAACAAATTCTTATTGTTGTCTAAGTGCTCTGCTAAGTTTTGTAATCACAGATCTGTGTCCCAGCTTTGTTGTAGACACCTGTGTCCTACAACCCCCCCTTCTTCTACCTCGGGTGAGACTTCATCTGCTTCACAGGTGTTGCCGAAAGGGTCAATAGTTAGGATTTTTTTGGTGCGTTGTTGAATTGTTTTACCCTGGGTCCTCCCCTATGCCAACACTTTACAAAATTCCCTGAGGATGTTTTGGACCAAAGTCAAACTTAGATGTCCCCCATGAATCATACAAAAGGAATTCTGAGAGAAATTATAAAACCAAACTTTAAAAGATGGATCAACTTCCCATATATTGTTGCCCGCTCGACTCTGCACAATAGCCTTTGTCAGTCATGAAATTTAATTCACAAACATACAATTCTACACATACTATTAAATATATATCAACACCTCTGAATCTTGCTGTCTACAATAGGACCCTGCTATCATAAAACATAATTAAGATTCCAATGAATTAAAGAATGAATGAAAACTAAATTATCTCAACCAAAACTCAAAGAGAATACCTTAGTATGCTTCTCCTTCTATTCTCCCCTTGTTCCTCCTTTTCCTTTTGCCTTTAAGCAATTAGAGTTATTTTAAGTAGTTGAACTACTTTTTTAGTTAAGTTAACTAAAACTCAACAAACTTTTTAGTTAAGGGGGAAAAGTAATAAAATCACAATAAGGGTTTTAAATAAATAATAACTAGTAGGTGGGACCCCTTGTGACTCCCTTTAGTTCTTTAACAATCATAACACAACTAGTTAATCAAACAAAACATCCCTCCTTGTGACTCCCATCATCACTTTTATATTTTGACAATTTATATCAATGATAATTGAAATTATTTCCAAAAATAGATTACCATATATCCAAAAATAGTGTGTTGTCCAAAATTTCAGAAGTCAACCTATCTCAATAATCAATAAATAAACAAACTTAAAGCTTGTATTTGCCATTCTGGGAGGCAATATTTCCCTTGTTGTTGTTGTCACCTTTTGATCTCTCTGAAGTTTCCTTAGGACATGTGGAGCCTTTAGACCTAATATCAATGATCACATGAGAGAAATGATATCTCAAATGCATGCAGAAGGACACGGATTTGGAATAGTCATTTGAGGGTGAGGAAGGGGCAGGAATGGTTTTTCCTTTGTCAGTGGCATGGTGGGCCTTGGTTTTTAACATTTTTCTTGCATGGGAAGACTGTACTGGTGAGTGGACGAGGGTAGCTTGGAAAATTTTATTAATAGGTGGAGGGGCAGGTAGAGACAAGTTAGGCCAACCACAATGTTGGGAGACTGCTGGGTAGACAATCTCTTTCCATCTGTCATTTTCAGGAATTTCAGGTTGTAGTGAAAAATGAGGGGGTATTGGGATACCAGGGACCTGTGGGGCTTGGAAGAGAGGCCTTTCAGTCCTAGGTTGGACCAATCCTTTCCCAATCTAGTTAAAAAATCCAAATTGAAATAGTTTTCCTAACTCTTGTGAGTCTGCATCAAAGTGTATAGAGAACCTTGGCCTTCTAGGCCCCCTATTCCAATTTCCTCTTCCTATATTACCCCGACCATGGCTACCTCTGCTGAAAAATCTCATTCCTGTATGCATTATTGATTAGAAAATAGTTTCTTCAACAACCATCCATCACAACTCTTTTAAATATGAAACAAAATTTGGCTCAACAACATATCAGACTCATGCATTCCAATCCATACAAATCGTTTAATGCGTGTTGATGAGCAGGGGGTGAACACGGGTTATGGGATATGTGAGGGATTTTATTGAGCAAAAAGAGTTAAAATGAGGGGGAAAGGATAATGATTACTTTTCACAACATCAAACAATCAACTGTATTGTAAATCAAAAGAATATATCACTGTAATTTATCCATGTGCATTCCTTTAGCTGTCATAATGCAGAATTTATTTTAACTATAATTAAATTTTAAGAACAGGGAGTGGATAATGAATATGGGAAGGCGAGGCAAGTTGTAATGTGCGAAAAGTGAAATAATGGTAGGGAAAAGAACGAATATTGTTCGAAAAACCAATTAAGTAATCCATAAAATAGTTATGTATCCAATACAAAGGATCCAACACCAATTAAACAATTACTGTGACCAATTAAACAGTTACCATGTGTTAAAACTTGTTCATTGTCCCACATTTAAATTTTCAACATTTTTCATCAACACAGTGTATCATCATATTCAAAATCACTATTCCTTTCAACCTTCCTGTTAATAGAATTCTTGTTTCTTTTCATTTACTTCTCGTTTTTATTTTTAAAAAACTCCACAGGAACACATAGTCATATTGTTTCATTTTTGTTCAACATATATCTCTATAGAATATCAACTAATTCCCATAATTCATAAATTCCCAAATAAAACATAGACACATGTCTTTCCTGAATTGAACAGACTCTTTTAAAACTTGCCTGATTTCATTCTTTTGACAATATTAACAATTAAATTTGCAATGAAACCATACTACAAAAACCCCATGCTTCATCTTTGATGGTGCAATAAAAAAAAATGATGTACGATGTCTCCATAAACCATACACAGTAAATAGCCAAGTCACAACCATCAACTTTCCAACTTGCAATAATCCCGACCAGGACAAATTCAACACACAACAACCACCAACTTCAATTGATACCAAGATGTAGGAACACACAGACCAACGCATAATGAAAAGAGGCACCCCTGTGATTGTACATTATCATTTAATCCCATTCAACCAATCTAATCAACAACGAGCTAAGTTATCTATGCAACTATCACAACAAAAGGATGCAATGACTGTATACCAATTCTCATTCCCAATTACAACTTTCCAACAACCCGATCAAACAGAGACGAGACAATACTCAAAGCAACTGTCATAACCACTCAACCAACATATGACAGTCAACAAGATAACCAACAAGAGTGCGACTGGTTTGGGTTATCAAAATCAGGCTATTTAAACATGAACACAAGAAATAATCAAGAGTTCACTCGGTCACCAAAATACAGGGAGACTGGAGGTCGACCATATCGACAGTAGGTTGGAAACATTCAAAACAAGCATGGTGGAATCACAAGCTTTTATAAATCTTATCTTGTAAAATAGTGTGACATTTCAACACCAGGTAGGGTAGGCAACGATGTAGAGGAGCAAAGATTTCTCACTAGACAATAACCAATACCAAGAATGCGCAGAGACATAACCCTCACACTTTTCCCAATAGCCGAACCAATTTATAACAATGCTGATGGAAATGCAGACTCAAGTTATTACCAACAACCCTAAAGCATACTTCTTGGCATAATGGCCACCCCATAACCAATTGTGATGATGCCAATACCACAAAATAATCCCACAACCAGGTGAAAAACCCATGATGGAGGATACACAGTGATCAAAAGGATTTCGAAACATACACAACAATGCCATAACAACCGAATACAACTGGGAATGGTTACCATTAATTGTGAGGAGGCAGACAACAAGGCTAAACAAAGAGAAACCCTCCAACAAAATACCCATAAATACTTAAAACCACAGTGAGCCATCACAATTTCCACCACACAGAACAACCAACAAAATCATAACTTCAACCATCAATATTTCCATTTGCAAACGAATAACCGCAAAATCATTCCAGAGAAAACACCCACACATTTACACAGTTTCTAATCTCAGGAAAACACAAACCAATACATTACCGAGCCAACGTTCATTTCATACATAGAGAAAATTCATGGATGGGAGAAAATAACCATACCTGTAACCAATGTCTTTAAAAAGGGCGAGTTGGTCAAGCAGTTCCTTCTGGTCTTGAATCTTGGAGCTTAACCACAACAAAACCAAATGAAAAATAACCATGCTAGGGTGATGACCCAGTTGGAGAAGTATGGAGTGACATGCATTTACTGCACGTCGCTTCCATCCTCCACTCCATTCTGTTTCATAGTACACAACAACCAACCAAAACCATACCATTAATCCCATGCCATTAATTCCATGCATCGAAACTTGCACATATTTCTTTCCAATTGCGCCACCCCACTCCATATTAACCATTACCAAAACCATACCATAACATATATCAAATGCACCTAATATAACTCAATATAAATCGTATAGCCACTAACCATTGCTAGTTAGGACTAACACTAATTCCTTTTTTTTTCATTTGCACATAGCATAGCATAGTATAGTATAGTTCCTCTTCTTGGATTTGTTTTCATAAGTCTCTTTCCATTCTCTTATTTCTTGTTGTTACTAACATGTGTCTTGTGCAAGTATAACCGGTAATGAATCATGGTGACAATATCAAATGTAATAACAATAAATATAATCCATTCATAAAATGGAATTTAGAGCTTAGAATAATAGAACCAACACATAAAATGGAATTTGGAGCTTAGAATAACATAACCAACACATAAAATTCATTATCCATCCGTCATTTTGTCGCAAACAAAACCAAGACTGCATCATCAATCACATAGAACCCCGTAAGAAGCATCAAAACAACAACATAAAATGTGTGATAAGACTATCTCTGAGCCTCTAGTCTAAAAGGGGGTCCCACCTACTAGTATTATATATCATTAGCATAGTTTAAATAATAGGCTTTAGCAATACTTTGTAGGCAAAATCCTCGTTGCAATTTTAATCGTCAACAAACTGGTGACTCCACAGGGAAATTTGTTTCCAACAGATTAAGAACTCAGAATGTATGGTTTCGCAGACCAAGAACACTGGATCAAGAAGGTATAACTAGAATCGTTATGCAATAGGGGGAAGTGAGCGGATTTAATGGAAAAATGATTGGGAATTTGGGAATAACTCATGAAAAATGTTAAGTATGAGGGGGTTTATCCCTATATGCATAATCATTCAACCATAACTTTCTCTTGACTTCAAGGAGAAAATTTTTATGGACTTTCTCTTTTAACTCTCAAATGGATGAAGAAATGGAAAGCATAAGCGGGAGATAACCAATTTCTTTATAAGAAAACAATGAAAGCAGATAACAAATTCAATTATGCTTTTAGGGGGAACATTGTAACAATTGTGTAAGATTGATTTTTATTGACTAACGATACCTCACAAGAGTGTCACTGTGGCAGAACTGATCCAACATCTTATTCTTGACCAAAATTAAACCAAGAATATTAAAAGAAATAAAATCCATGACAGAAATGGGACTGCAAAATAAAAAACAACAGAAATAAAATGACAGAATCGTAAAATAAGTAGGAAGCTATTAAAAGGAAAGAATAATTTAAACTATGGTAAAATAAGAATTGAAAAGCAGTGGTGAAAATGAAAATAGAACTAGACTACTAATATACAGAAAATCCAAACAACGTTAAACTTTTTTAAGTTGGTTCCACGTAGTGTTTTAAGTGAGAACCGTTAGTGTTGTAGGAAAATAATCGCTCCTATAAATCTTTTAAAATGTAAGAGTTAGTACACAAGACAAAAGAGATCCTGCAAGGACCAAGCCATAATTCTTGAAACTTCGATACAATTGATAGCCCTTTAAAGTACACAATTAGATCATCAAGATATATATGAATAATATTACTAATCAAATCGTCAAAATTTATTTTCATAGCTATTTTAAAAGTGGTACTTGCATCAGATAAGACAGAAGGAATAAGTTCATAAGTCAATGTACCCCAATGAGTAATAAAGCTGGTTTTGTATCTATCTTCCCTTTTTACCTTGATTTGATTGTAACCGAAAAAACCGTCAAGTAAGGGCATCATCTGTGACCCTGCGACTTTTTGCAAAATCGTTTCTATGTTAGGGAGAGGAAAATGACCTTTTATAATAGCCTGATTTAATGCACGAAAGTCAATGCATAATCTGATTTGATCGGTTTCTTTTCGAATAGGATCGAAATTGGAAACCCATTCAGAATACTTGACCGGAAAGATCATTCTAGCCTTCAAGATATTTTGCAACTCCTTTCAAAGAGTTGCTTCCAGTGTAGGATTGATAGGTCTTTGTTTTTTCCTAACTGGTTTTATGCCTTCCTTGATGATAATGGCATGTTGTATAAGAGAAAGATCAAAACCACATAGATCCTCATAATACCAAGAAAGAACATCTTGAAATTCGCCAAGCAACTTGGTAAACTTCATTTTCTCTTCATCAGAACATTGGGCACCTATTTTAACATTCTTTGGAGACTAGGTTGTCATGATGTGCAAGGAGATGGTTTCACCCACCTTCCTTTTTGACTCGTCTTATTTATGTTTCTCTTTATTTCCTACATCACTCGATGAAAATGAACTCTCTAGAGGAGTCAAGCCCTTAGGAATCTTGTTATCTTCTATGGATATAATTTCCTTGGGCTTATAAGGTTCATTTTGAATGAAAGCATAGATTCTCTTTGTTAGCACTAGGAATCACCTTCAGATTACATGGAAGGCAAGCCCAATACCCATCAGGTTATATATGAATGTAAGAGTGTTTTAAAGGTTCAAATGGAAAGAGACTCGAAATGATAATGTTCCAACTCAGAAAACAGGGCTAGCATGCACCAACAATCAAGGTCTTGGCTAACTTCAATCAGTAATTTTGGAGTAAGTATGAATAGAGGGAAGACTTGAATAAGAGGAATGTAGGGGCTACTACAAACATCAGGTCTACAAAATCCTAAGGAAGAAAGTTTCTTAACACAAGATCTTCTTGAACTCAGAAACTAAGGAAGATAAATAAACATCATGATAATATAATGATCAAACATCCACCATAAAATCACCACAATTATTCATGTGAATCATTCAAAGCATGATCATTTAGCATCAGAAGAAAAAAATATGAAAGAGAAGTTGATTTCTATTAGCCAAAATGTCTTAAGTCCAGTACATAGCTAGAGCACAGTCACTTCATCAAAATATTATAGTCCAAGGGAGCCTTCCTCAACCATCTGAACCTGCTAAAGAAATTGATCTATCTATTTATAACAAAAGGGAGGCAACAACTAGAGGTATGAGTTGGCCTCCTTCCCTTGAAAATCTCTAAACATTTATTTGATCTAACAACTTATTTAACAACCTATGCTATAAAATAGGAAAATGTTGGTGACTAATCCAACCAAGATTCAAAATGATTTGATTCTCTTTTTCCGCGCAGCTCCTGTTTTTCCATGTGTATTTTAGGAGCATCTAGTTGTCCTCATAATGCCAGTTGTTGATTCTGCAATTTTCTCCATCATAATCCATCCAAAAATCTATTGGCCTATCCTTCCTGGATCCCTCGTGTTTTCTGGTAGCTTTTTTAGGTAGCAGCCTGAGTAGCGTATTTCACAACTGGAAAAGTAAAAAATGTAGTGCATTTAGGTAGCGCCACTATGTTGTGTATGTGTGCAAATATTTGTTCTCTGTGAAAGATTAGGTAGTGCCTTTACATAGTGCCACTGTGATGCATCTGTCTACAGGCTCATTCTCTGCCAGATATTAGGTAGTGCCACTTATGTTGTGTTTGTGTGAAGGTTTAGGTAGCATTCTCAAAAACACAGCGCCTTCAATATTGAACATGTGCAGAGAAATTGGTTGTCTTTCATATTGTCAAACCCATTGTACTTAGGTGTATTGGCAGTACAGTAGGTAGTGAATTTTACCACTGAGGGAGTTAGCACTTAGAAAAAACCCAAAACTTTGATTGTTAAATGCTTAGAAGCCTGTATAGATGGTAAAGGTAATATTTGAATATTAGTTAACCCTCACAAAAAGGAACCATCCTAAAAAATATGGCTTACCTTTCACCAACTATTTTTTCACCTTGACACTTAACCTCACACTCTTTTTGGTAGAAAGAGGATCTTCATTTGTCACAAAAGACTTCTTATTCTTATCAATGACAGTATTTTTCAGTGTGTCTATGCTCTCCTTAACTGTTGGTTTGTCATTCTCAATGGAAACTTCAACCAATATGTGTAAATATCTTTGGGCTACCTCATCTTGAAAGTGATGTAGCTCTACCTTTAGCTTCCTCTTCTGAGACTATAAGCCTTTGTTCTACCTGCAAATATGAATCAGATCTCCCTGACCCTCAGGCCGAAGTCCGCTCACAAGATCGTTCTTTGTTTCCTTCGAGCTGGATCAGCTCTTTCGATTCCCTGCTGGAATCTCCTTCCAATCAATCCACAGGTCCTTCGGAAGCTCCCCTGTGCGAACAACACTAGGTGCATGCTCCTTCCTCCCCAAGCAACCACAGTGCTATGACCAAGGCCTGATTCCAAAGGCACTTGTCGCAACTCGAAATCTTGTGAGTTCGAGAGTCAAAACTCCCGACTCTTTCTTCCCAAATTCATGATACCCGAAATGCCAATACGGGTATGGCTCCCTTATGTCAGTGCCCTCTGTGCGTGACCACCGGCTAGGCTTATCACTAGCACCCCTCGCTACTCGCCACTTCACGAGTTGTAGTGCCGAGCTCACGTGCTCTTATCTCTCGAATTCCCGAGATGCGAGAAGTCAACGGAGTGTTGACTCCTTCCACTATATGACGCGTGTCCGCCTGTCTATCACACGAACCCACAACGTGGTTCTTCCACATGTCCCTCGTGCTCAACTTCTCACTTTGCGAATTTGCACCCCAAGCGATGCCTCCTTTGTATCCTGACACCTGAAGTGTCGAGATCCTGAACTCCTCGCTGCTCTCTTTCGCAACTCGCGACTTCGCAACTTCTCATTCTGAGTCTCTCGACTCTCCAACTTCCGAACCCCAAAATACCAATTTGCCGAAATGGTTGACAGTGCCCTTTCCCCATACTTATATTACGTCTCGCGATTTCGGGGATCTTGGGACAGAAGTCTCAACCTCCTATCCTTCGAAACGTCGAAATGTCAAATTCCGACACACTTCACCAATAGTTGGCCCCACACAAATCTTTTCGCCCCTTTGGGACTTCGTACTTTGCGACCTCACGAATCTTGATGCAAGGGTTTTGACCCTTCAACTCGCGAATCCACAAAATGAGATTACGTGAGTGATCCAACGATCCTTGTCGACTTGGATCCCACGGTCCGATTTCTCCCGAGCTTGCACTTGAAGAATGCTTGCCGTAACTCCCCTGCTCCTCTGTAAGATCTGATGGCCCTCGATACTTCATGAATTCTCCACGGAGAATCTCGACCATCTAATTCATCCTTGAGGACTCCTGCAAAATGGAACATGTATTCTTTCATGAAACTTGTCCACCTACAAACAACGTCACTGCGCCTTCTTCCAACACTTCAAGGCACTAGCCCTCTTGAGCTTCTCTTAGAAAAATTTGAAGACTCAATCCCTCCTAAGCTTTCTCCACAACTCGAGTCTTCAAGAAGACTCCCGCACACACTCCTTGCGGCAACCCTTCAGTACTTCCAAGTATTGAATTCTTCCACTCTGCGCATTTCCATGCGACAATAGTCTTTCAACAATTCCCTCAGGTTGCAACCCCTGAGACTCTACTCGGCCTACACACACTTTGCACGGCTCCTGTACTCAACTTGCACTTCTGTGAGAATGAGAACAATGTTATCCCTCCTAAGATTTCAGAGATTGAAACTTTGAACCCATCAACGCACTCCTTGCGGACGATTTCCCTGCACTCCTTGCAGGAAAACTCTTGCTCAGACAGAGAAACAATTGAAAATCATTCCTTACTCTCTCAGACTTTGAATGCTTAACATGAAATCATACATACATGGCATAAAAGCAAATGTATAATAGAAACAGTAAAACAATCATGAGCATAACATGCAATCATGCATACACAGAAAGTATTTGAACACCATGAGTCTGAATCAAAGCTTCATATATTAATCTCAGAACTTATGTACATGGGTTCTTCTACACAACTCTCTACTTCTTCTTCTCTATGCTCTATGCTCTTCTCATAATAATGTTACAACTATACAATGAGGGTGTCTATATCCCATTTCCCTCCTCACTCTAAACTGTCAAATCTAGAACTTTAAAGATACCTACCTACATTTATTAACATAAATGCCTCTTAATCCTTCAGACGAGAGAGGGACGCTCAAGGTCTGATTACAATATACAAGTGCACCTCCACTTAATTAATTTATTTAATACCCACACATTTATTTCAAAACATTCCAAAACAGTCTTGCCAACGTGTTGAAATGTGTTGGCACTTGTCCCAGCTATCTTCCGCCTCCGTACGTGCTTGCTACCCATGATGCTCCTGCATCATACTCCCTAGATTGAAAATTTTCATGGGCTTCTATCCATGAGCTCTCACATGGTCTGTCCATGCTTCTAGATTTCGGCTTCATTTTCCCAGCTGGCATCTTCAACTGGATGTCCCTTCCACTTGACGAAGTATTCAAGGTATTCCTTTCTCTTGGTCCTCTTACTAACTCTTTTGTCCAGTATGCTTTCCATCTGTGGTTTTTCTGCAACTGGCATTTGTTTTGTCCACTGAACCTCTGGTTGTTCATCCCCTATTCCCGCTTCTTTAGCTTTATAAGGGTACAAATATGAGATTTTGAATATTGGAGAAATTTCGATCCCATCGGGTAATTCAATCTCATAAGAATTTGTCCCAAATTTTCTTAGGATCTTGCACGGTCCAATTTTCTTCATTTTCAATTTATTATATGTCCCCCTTGGGAACCTTTCCTTTCTCAGATGTGCCAAAATCAGATCACCAACTTCAAATTGAAGTTATCTCCTGTGTTGATCTGCTCTACGCTTATACTCTTGGCTCGAGTTTTTCAATTGCTCCTTCACTTGGTTGTGAAGTTCCTTCATCGCTTCTGCGAAATCCTCTGCACTAACACTCGTAGTTGCATTCTGTTCTGAATCTCTCAATTCCGAAACTCCTCTTGGCTGCATCCCATAAACAATTTGGAATGGACTATGCCATGTTCTTCTATTTAGTGTGTCGTTATATGAAAATTCCTCATGTGGCAGAATATTGTCCCACTGACTGTGGTGTTCTGTCACCAAGCTCCTCAACAAGTTTCCCAAACTTCTGTTCACAACTTCTATCTGTCCATCCATCTGAGGATGATAAGATGAACTGAACGACAAGTTTGTTCCCAGCTTTTTCCATAAGGTTCTCCAGAAATGTCCCACGAACTTGGTGTCTCGATCTGAAACTATGCTCCTTGGAAAGATGTGAAGTCGAATAACTTCTTTGAAAAACAGATTCGCAATGTGATTTGTGTCACTAGTTTTCTGACATGGTATGAAGTGTGACATCTTAGAAAATCTATCCACTACCACAAATATTGAATCAAACCCTCTTTGTGTTCTCGACAGCCCCAATATGAAGTCCATGCTGACTGCATCCCACAGCCTCTCAGATATGGGTAACGGTTGATAAAAGCCTGCATTCTGCCTCTTTCCTTTTGAATGCTGACAAATTCTGCATCTATCCACGAATATTTTGATGTCTGCTCTCATTCCTGGCCAAAAATATTGTTGGGCTCCGGATTTATAACATTTTCTTGCTGGTTCTTGAAGATATTGTTTACTCTCCTGAAG
>ML799492.1:74211-85580 GCA_009831015.1 Picea engelmannii | reverse complement strand
CCTGTAGAACTCTTCAGCGTACTCCTTTACTGACATTAGCTTCTGTCTCAAATTCTACATCTTTTGAAATAGAGTAATTTGGTAATCCCTGGGAATAAATTTCGCCTTCATCTTCGTGATCATCCTATCCCAACTCTTGATTTTATGCTTTCCTTTGCAGCGTCTGCCATCTTGTAGCTCATCCCACCACAATGTTGCATGTCCTTTAAGTCTTGTGATAACATGTTTGACCTTTTTTTCTTCCTCGACATATTCATAGTCAAAATATGTGTCCAGAGCTCTAATCCAGTCTAGAAGCTCTTCAGCATCCAGGTTTCCCTCATATACTGGAATGTCTGTTTTTGCCCTAACACTCATTCTTACAACAACCCTATTCAGGTGTTCATTTGTTGTATCTGCTACTGTAACTTCTTCTCCTTCATGTCCAACTTCATCTTCACCTTCAGATTCACTGACATCTCCAACACCAGCTGTGTGCCTTTGTTTTATTTCCACGTCCATGAGTCTGGCACGTATGTCATGCATCTCTCTTTCCATGGCTGGATTTTTCACCTGCCTACCCCTTTCTTTTGACATCTCCCTTTCCTCTAGCGGATCGGGTGTTTGTCTGTCTCTTCTTCTCGGTGGCATGGATGAGATTTATTTCTTGCTTTCCCTATATGAAGTATACAAATAGAGTCAAGCTCTAATACCAAACTTGATGCAGACCTCCCCGACCCTCGGGCCAAAGTCCTCTCACAAGATCGTTCTTTGTTTCCTTCAAGCCGGATCGGCTCTTTCGATTCCCTGCTGGAATCTCCTTCCAATCGATCCACAGGTCCTTCGAAAGCTCCCCTGTGTGAACAGCACTAGGCACGAGCTCCTTCCTCCCCAAGCGACCACAACGCAATGACCAAGGCTTGATTCCAAAGGCACTTGTTGCAACTCGCAATCTCGCGATTTCGCGAGTCAAAACTCCCGACTCTTTCTTCCCAAATTCATGATACCCAAAATGCTGATACAGGTATGGCTCCCTTATGTCAGCGCCCTCCACGCATGACTACCGGCTAGGCTTATCAATAGCACCCCTAGCTACTCACCACTTCACGAGTTGTAGCGTCGAGCTCACGTGCTCTTATCTCGCAAATTCCCGAGATGCGAGAAGTCAATAGAGTGTTGACTCCTTCCACTATATGACACGTGTCCGCCTGTCTATCACACGAACCCACAACGTGGTTCTGCCACGTGTCCCTCATGCTCAACTTCACACTTCACGACTTCACACCCCAAGTGATGCCTCCTTTGTATCCCGACACCCAAAGTGTCGAGATCCTGAACTCCTCACTGCTCTCTGTTGCAACTCGCGACTTTGCGACTTCTCCTTGTGAGTCTCTCGACTCTCCAACTGTCGAACCCCAAAATACCAATTTTTCAAAACGATTGATGACGCCCTTTCCCCATACTTATATTGCGTCTCGCGATTTCGGGGATCTCGAGATAGAAGTCTCAACCTCCTATCCTCCAAAACGCCGAAATGAATTCCGACACACTTCACCAATAGCTGGCCCCACACAAATCTTTTCGCCCCTTCGGGAGTTCGCACTTCGCGACCTCGTGAATCTTGATGCAAGGGTTTTGACCCTTCAACTTGTGAATCCATGAAATGAGATTACATGAGTCATCCAACGGTCCTTGTCGACTTGGATCCCACGGTCCGATTTCTCCCGAGCTTGCACTTGAAGAATGCTTGGCATAACTCCCCTGCTCCTCTGCAAGATCTGACAGCCCTCAGGACTTCACAAATTCTCCACAGAGAATTCCGACCGTCCAATTCCTCCTTGAGGACTTCTGCGAAATGGAACAGGTATTCTTTCATGAAACTTGTCCACCTGCAAACAATGTCGCTGTGCCTTCTTCCAACACTTCAAGGCACTAGCCCTCTTGAGCTTCTCTTCGACAACTTCAAATACTCTATCCCTCCTGAGCTTTCTCCACAATTCGAGTCTTCAAGAAGACTCCTGCACGCACTCCTTGTGGCAACCCTTCAATACTTCCAAGTATTGAATTCTTCGACTCTGTGCACTTCCATGCGACAGTAGTCTTTCAACAATTCCCTCAGGTTGCAACCCCTGAGACTCTACTCGGCCTACGCACACTTTGCATGGCTCCTGTACTCAAATTTCACTTCTGTGAGAATGAGAACAATGTTATCCCTCCTGAGCTTTCAGAGATTGAAACTCTGAACCCGTCAACGCACTCCTTGCAAACGATTTTGCTGCACTCCATGCAGGAAAACTCTTGCTCAGACAGAGAAACAATTGAAACTCATTCCTTACTCTCTCAGACTTCAAATGCTTAACATGAAATCATACATACATCGCATAAAAGCAAATGTATAAAAGAAAGAGTAAAACAATCATGAGCATAACATTCAATCATGCATACACAGAAAGTATTTGAACACCATGAGTCTGAATCAAAGCTTCATATATTAATCTTAGAAATTCTATACATGGGTTCTTCTACACAACTCTCTGCTTCTTCTTCTCTATGCTCTATGCTCTTCTCATAATAATGTTACAACGATATAATGAGGGTGTCTATATCCCATTTCCCTCCTCGCTCTAAACTGTCAAATCTAGAACTTTAAAGCTACCTACCTACATTTATTAACATAAATGCCTCTTAATCCTTCAGACGAGAGTGGGACACTCAAGGTATGATTAAAATCTACAAGTGCGCCTCCACTTAATTAATTTATTTAATACCTGTACATTTATTTCAAAACATTCCAAAACACTCTTGCCAATGTGTTGAAATGTGTTGGCGCTTATCCCAGCTGTCTTCCGCCTCCGTACGTGATTTCTACCCGCGATGCTCCTGCATCAAAATATTCTTTAGCTGTCTATGAAGGGGCTGGTCCCTTATTGCTACAAACCTTGCCAATTCAAGGGTGTGACTGTAGCCATCCATAAGCTCTATCATCTTGGATCTGTCAGACATGGCTTCCTTTTTCAATTGATCCACCTCCTTTCTTGCATCCCTAAGTTGTCTGATAAGTCTTTTGAAGGTATGATTGTCGGGAGGAGCAGTGACATGGACAACCACAATAGGATTTTTCTTAGTCTCCTCTTCCACCTGCATGGGAAGTGTCTTGTCTACCTCATCAGGTTTCTTGGTGGATTTTATTCCTCTGCATAGGGGTTTCTTCTTTTCTTTCCACAGGATTTTCAAAGTCTTTCATAGAGGTTTCATATTTCCTCTCCAAAGGTATTTTAGTACCTTTACCCTTCCCTTTCTATACAGGGGCTTCTTGTTTCTCTTCCACGGGCTTTTCAATGCCTTTACCCTTCTTCTTTTGAATAGGGGTTTTTGGTAAAGATTGCTCTTTGAAAACCTCCTTAGGAATTGATGACCTTGTGAAAGGTATTTTACCCTTGATTATGACTGTTGGAGGAGAAGAGGGGAAGAGTTTCTTCTTCCCTTTTTTGGATGTAGCTTTGGTAGAATAAGGAGCCTCTTCTAACCCTGGTGGAGAAGGTGGTGAAAAATATCTTTGTGGGGAAGGACAAGCTTCCTCCTCAATTCATGTGACCTTCTTGTTGACCTCTGAAACTTGAACATGGGCTCTTCCTTTTCTCTTCCTACTGGTTCCTACTTTAGTAGAACTAGTGAGTGATAAAGGACTTGCCTCCTATGATTAAGGAGTTGATACTAGATCCAACTTGAAATGAGAAGTAACATCAAAATTCTCCCATGAAATCTCTTTCTTACCCAATTCCTCATAGACTAGCATTTTGATCAATCCAGAGTGGAAAAGGCTAGAATCCACATCCTTAGATTCGGCTTGAATCATATCTTACATCTTACCTATGCTCCTTAACAGGTAATACGGAATATTCATCTCAACCTTACTAGTAAAATGTAGTAAAAGCCTTATATGGTACTGGTACAATGTGTTAAATCTCCCTTCACATGTAAAATATCTTTGTCTGATCTTCAGTATTTTGTCAAACTCTTCAATCAATTGACTCCTTGACATACTTTTAGACAAATCATTGGCTTGATATTCAGTTTTAAAGAGATCTATAACATAGGATCAACTCAAAGCCATGGCATTGAACCACTTTTCACATGAAATGGGGATTCCTGTTGCAGCTGAGATAGAGGATTTAGTCACCTTAAATTCCAAATCCCTAACCTTGGTTTTCCTACCATCAAAATGTAATGAAAACTTTCTTTCTACCTCTGGATGGCCTCTCTACATATTCTGTCAGAAAGAGAGGCACCCCACTCTTTGAAAGATCTCTCTTGCCATGGGCTCTGTATATAAATTATGCATGTCCACAGGTTCTGTCCTAACCACGTTGCCACCTTTGTGTGTCTTTCTCGATTGAGGAGTCTCCATGGATTCGATTGAGAGCCTTCAAAGTCTTATGGGATAGTAATAATCAGGAAGGCTTTAAATTGGGCTTTAAATGTACAAGGCCAACCTTTTAAAACAGACTGGTGCTAATGATCCAAGCTTGATTGTGGGAACTACACCCTTAGACTTGTACAGGTATTTGAGAGTGTAGACGGTGAGGGGGTAATCCAAAATTTTCCCTTTGAAACTGAGTAAAAACGCTTAACTCCAAGATGAAAGGAAGCAGGGGAGACAGAGAGGGTTTAAGCAACGCCTCTGGGTAGTGCAACACATACGTAGAGGATAGGCTATTTAAGAGCTTACAATTTCAATGGCTAAGGAAGACAACAATAATCAGACCTAGATACAAGGAATGAAGTTTATAGGTCTAAACAAGATAGAAGACAAGGCTATCATGCAAAGATGAGTCCCTTACAACTGTGCAAGCTAATCGACAAACCAAAACTTGAGCTTAAATTTCTTGTGAAAATTAATATGGAGAGGAAGCAACATGGGATACCTGTGGAGTAGATACCTATTGGAATCTTCAATGATATCTCAGGATGAAATTGTGAAAACTTCAACCCTCGAATCTACTTCAGCCTCAAATTTGGTTTCCTTGCTGTCGCCTGATTAGAACTTGTGAATTTTCACAACACATCACTGTTGAGTTTTTCAAAATTATAAACCGTTACTAGGGCTCGTAAACGCAAGATATTGAATGCATATTTAACCAACTCCTGGCATTGAAAATAAGGAACATGACATCATTTGTGGTAATCATGACTCGTGGTGGAAGTATAATGAACAAGAAAGGTGCTACAGAACTACTTGATGAGTGGGCAGTGCTCCAATTAAAATTATGATTGGACATTAAATAAAGGACAATGAGGCATGCCTACGAGGTTATGAGTGAGGAGAAAGGCGTGTCACATCAGTCTAGTCATGGGAGGGATTGACCTAGGGACAAGTCATGAAGGGGACCAAAAAATAAGTCATGAGCTAAAATGGTTCTAAGACCAAAAATCAATTTGAGGATCAAACTAGAGCTATGAATCAAAACTTTACTCATCTAAGGGGTCCTACCAAACATAAAATTTAGAGGGATGAAACTTTAAAAAATTTAAAATCTAAGGCTTAAAAAAGGATAAAAACAAACTAAATGACCCAAGGAAATTTAGTGTGATAACATTGGCTCCACAGGGGATGGCATGCCCCCTACGGTCTTTCAAGAATGAGTAGATTTAGTGCCTTATCGTAGGGCTATGGGGTCAGTTATTGAAAAAAAATAAAAATAAAATGATATTTACAATGACATGAAGAGCCACTCAAGGCTCAAGAAAAGTACTTTTTCAGGAAATGCCCATTGACAGGGCCACCAAAAACCTCTTCATTCTCCATATTCTGTAACTTGAAAGTGCTATTAGAGAATACCTCAGATATTTTGAAAGGACCGATCCATAAAGATTCAAATTTACCGTGCTTGCCTTTA
Source organism: Picea engelmannii (assembly GCA_009831015.1). NCBI lineage: Eukaryota > Viridiplantae > Streptophyta > Pinopsida > Pinales > Pinaceae > Picea > Picea engelmannii. The sequence goes on along the minus strand of ML799492.1, from coordinate 79,704 downwards.
TCTTGCTTCAGTGCATCCCACTTGAGCACCAGATCACCCAATTGAAAATCCTCTTTGTTCACATTTTTGTCGAAATCCTACTTGATCTTCAGTTGATGGTCATATGCTTTGTCTACAAGCTGCTCCAGGGTCTGCTGGACTTCAACCAGCTATTGAATCCTTCTGATCATATGATCAGGTTCCCCTTGATAATCTTGGAAGAATTTTTCCACGGTTAAGGCAAGATGAGAAGGAAAAATGGCTTCAACTTCATACACCAGCTAGAAAGGGGAAAGTTCTAGGGACCTTTTTACCATCACTCTATCAGCCCATAGAGAAAATTTGATTTTTGATTCCCATGCCCTTTTGTTATCTTGTAACAACTTTTTAATTATCTTTATAATTCTTTTGTTCGAGGATTCTACAAGCCTGTTTCCCCGAGGATAGTAAGGGGTAGAATGAATCAAAGTGATCCCAAACTATTCACAGAACTGAATCAATGGTTCAGCCTTGAAAGATGTAGCATTATCAGTGATGATTATGTCAGGACACCCAAACCTTGCCATAATGTCTTCAAGAAAACCAATGATCACTTTGTGGGAAGCATTCCTTGTAGGAATAACTTCGATCCATTTAGTAAAGTAATCTATAGTAGTCAAGATCCATCTATGTTGACCACTAAAAGCGGGATGAATTTCCCCAATAAAATCCAGGCCCACTACTGGAAGGGTCCTAAAGTTGCCACAGGCTTTAATGGCAAAGACTTAAGTTGTTGCTTTCCAGAGAACTTCTGACACTTAGCACAGGATTTTATCTTAGCACAAACATCAGTGAACAAACTGGGCCAAAAGTACCCATCCCTGAGGATCTTCTATGTTGTGGTTCTCCAATAATGATGCCCCCCACATAAACTGTCATGGAAATCATACATAATCTTTTGGGCCTCTTGGGGGTCTAGGCATCTCAAAAGCACTCCTAGTGGATCCTTCCAATACAAAACTTGATCAACAAGGTAGTATTTTATTGATTTGAGTTTTAAGGCTCTCACCTTGCTCTTTTCCATACCACTTGGAGGCTGTAAATTTTGCAGAAAAAATGTAATGTCCTTGTACCAGCTGCAATTTGCCAGTGCAGAGATGATTTGATAACTTCTATCAGTTATTTCAGCCTACTGATTTTCTGAACATGAGTGGATGAAATTCACCCCCAGTGTTGATAAATTTGATTCAGCCAAAATCTTGGCTAAACCCTGGCCTTTAACCAATTTGGTAGGATTAATCTCCAGATCAAATTCAAGTAATTTAGCAATCCACTTGCTCCTTTTTTCATCTATATCAGGCTGAATAAGAATTTCTTTTACAATAGTTGATGGGACATAAGCAATAACTCTTGAATGTAGGACATAAACTCTGAAAGAATTAAGAGATTTAACCAATGCATAGGATTTCTTATCCATGATGTCAAATTTTAATTCAGCATCTCTTAATGCCCTACTGAAAAAGGCAATGGGTTGTTCTAAGCCTTCAACGTTCTTCTGCAATAGGACTGCTGCTACTATATCAAAAAAGGCAAAAGAAAAAATAAGAAAGTCCTTGGAGTAGTCCGGGCTGATAAGAACCAAGGCTTCGGTCAATGATTTCTTTATCTAAACAAAAGAATCATGGGACTCAACAGTCCATTTGATTTCACTACCCTTCCTGAGCATGGTTGTGATATGCTTAACCATCTCAACAAAATTTGACACAAATCTTCTCAAAAAAATATTTTTTCCCAGAAAAGATTGAACCTCTTTTTTGGATCTAGGAAGTGACAATGTTTGTATATCTTCAACCCTGCTGGAATCAATCCTTACCCCTTCAGCTGACATGATATGTCCCAATAATTTTCCTTCCCTCATGGAAAACAATGATTTTTTCAGATTCAAGGAGAGGCCAAATTTTCTGCATTTCAAGAAAACTTTTCTTAAGTGATCACAGTGTTCTTTATCAGACTGAGACTAAACTGCTATGTCATCTAAATAGATAACAACAAACTTATCCTTCTCCCCAATAAATGCTATGTCCATAGCTCATTGAAAAGTTTCCCCTGCGTTCATCAAACCAAAGAGCATCTTGGCATACACAAATGTACCCCAAGGAGTGGTAAAGGTTGTCTTCTCCCTATCTTCTGGAAAAATAGAGACCTGATTGTATATGGAAAATCCACCAACCATAGACATCCTGGCTGCTGCTGTCACCTTATGTAATATGTGCTCCATCTTGGGTAAAGGGTAATTATCCTTTTTTGATCTTTTGTTCAGATTTCAGAAATCAACGCAAACTTTTTTTTCTCCATTATTTTTTCTTACTGGGACCAAATTGGCCACCCATTTGGACTACCTTAAAGGAATCATAATTTTTTCATTTAAAATCCTTTTTACCACTTTCTCCATGACAGACAACAACATAGGATTGATTTTCCTCAACTTTTGCCTGAAGGGTTTGGTGTCTTCTTTTAATGGAATTATGTGCTCTATAATGCTTGTGTCATAAGTTCTGATATCTTCATAAGTCCAAGCGAATACATCAGAAAATTCCTTCAACACCTTAGTATATTCCGCCCTCTGCTCTTCTAATAGTCTGCTTGACAATTTGATGTATTTCGGATTCTTTTTAGTGCCCAAATTGCACTCATTTATATCAACATCATCAATAGAAACGTTCCCTTTCACTACCACATCATTCCCGTCAAATAATTTTTCCAAAGGAACTAGTCCTTTTGGAATATGATTGCTAGGTAGCTGCACAATATGATGATTAACAATTTTATTGAGGAAAACATCAGCATGAGGAGCAATTTCTGAATCATGATCCTGATCAATGTGTAATGCAGAAAACTCATCAATAGTCTCGAGGAAATTTTTAAGTTCTAAATCGCCTTCGAACACCTTCCAATATTTTACATTGTCCGGTATAGAAGGCCTGTACTTGAATTCTACATCATACTTGATCTTGGGTGGTATACGAATTCTGAAATTTCTTGCTGATACAGCCAAAGAATCATTCATGGTATTCTCTTCTCTAGGAATGAATGATATGTTAAAATTAGAGAAAAAATTGTCCACCAAATCCCACACTTCATTTATGTAAGATCTAAGCCTAGGGTGTTTTGTTTGATAAAGATTTTTAATCTGATGAACTGTCAATTCAGCATCCCCAAATACTGATAGCTCTTCTATCCCCATGTCTTTAGCTTCCCTCAACCCCAAGACAAGAGCATCATACTCTACCACATTATTAGTAGTCTCAAATTCTAGTTTATATGACAAAGATATATTTTCTTGAGTTGGTGAGACAAAGATCACCCCAACACCAACACCTTCCTTGGAAGAGGCTCCATCAAAGAACATCTTCTAGACAGAAGTGGTTACAAAAGGCTTCTTAGAAAAGGTAATGGACTATTTTCTAATTTATAGAGGGGCTTCAGGAGCATCAGTGAGCTGCAAAATGCTAGATCCCAGATCTGTATCAAAAGAAAAAACATGGTGATTTGTGGGGCTTGCTTCATTACTAATGATGTAATCCAATTGAGCTTCCCTGTAAAGTATTCTATGCTCTCCCCCCAAAATGAGAATAGTAGCATACGTGATATCCATATGCAAGGTTCCCCTAAGTCTTTTTATCTAGGATCTTGACAAGAGCATGCCAAACTTGGGGGGAACATCAACAACTATGATATCCATAAGTATAATCTTCATGGGCAACTGAAATAAGGTCACCACCATATCCTTAATGAATCCAAGACACTTGACTTTTCTGGAGTCAAAAGAATATAAGTCATGATAAGTCTTTGTGATTTCTAACCCAAGTTCATCCATAACAGATTTTGGCATAAGATTGTGGGATGCCCTTGAATCCATGAGACAATTGTGTAGCACATTATCATGTATATTCAGTGAAGTATAGAAAGGTGGGGATGAATCATCTATGTCTTCTATCAAAGGACCTAAAATCACTGCTAGTTTTTCATCTTGCAGCTTTATTGAATCAATGGCATTTGGAGATGATTCAGGCTGTAGCATTTTGGATAAATATTTTTTAAATTCCTCATTTTTTATCAATTCCAAAAAAGGTACAAGGATCTTTATTTTCTGGATCTCATCCTCAAAACTGAAGGAAGAAGAAGGTTTCAATATTTCTTTGGTTTTAGGGAAAGTATTTCTTATTAGAACTTGTGGGCTTTGAGAGTCTTTTTCCTTACTTCTCACTATCACAACCTTGGCATAATCTTATTTTTGAGCAGGCTGATTAGGGGCATCGGTTTTTTCTTCATTCTTCTTAGATCTCAACTTATATCTACTAGCATTTTCTTTTTCTTTATCTCTCTTAATTAACTCATTAATTTGAATATCCATTAAAGTTTGCTCATAAGAGGATTGAGTCAAGTGCAGGGATGGGGATGTGTCACCTAAGTAGTGAATGTCAGGATCAACTTCTACCTCCCCTTCTTCTTCATCAAAAACCAAATTATTTTGCAAAATAGCTTGTACCCTCTGATTATCTCTCTCTCTCTCTGTTTATGGGATCTCTGGGAAAGATATGGGGAGCATTATTTGGTCTCTTGTAGTTACCTCTATTATTAGTGTTTTGATCATTTCTATATGTTTGTTTCCCTTTTGATTTTAACTTCTCAATCTCAGTGGAAAGAGATTTTACTAATTTGGTCAGCTCTTCTACTTGAGAATGGACAACAGAGGAATCAAAATTTGAAGCTTCAACTCTATTTTTTTATCCTATCCCTATCAGATTTACCCCTAAGCTTATCTGATGCCACTATATTGGATTATACCTCTAAGGAAACATCTTGCATATGAACTAAGGAAGGTGACCTCCTTTCTCTCAACAGGAGGTAGAAATCGGCGTCAAATGCGCCGGCATAAGTGATTTTTGCAAAGGTTTTAGTGGGTTTTATCTCATCAGGGATCTTGTTGTACATTTTGTTAAATCTTTTAGAAAAGTCGGAGACAGACTCTCCCTCTTTCCTTTTTAAGAATCTAAATTCAGTGATGTAGTACAAAAAGTCCTTTTTGTCCCCCCAATGCCTCAAGAAGGCTTCATGCAATTCTTCAATACCAGTAATGGATCCAAGGGCCAGACCCCTAAACCACTTCCTAGCCTCACCAAAAAGGATTTGGACGAAAAACCTCATCCACACATCCTCATTTTCAATATTTTGGTTATCTTCATAGCTATAGAAAGTAGCAAGATGTTCCTCAGTTGTTATATCTTCTTCTCCCATGAATTTGGGCATGTATTTCAAGTAGTCTCCAGGAGGGAAATCATTCATTGGCTGAGCTAGGACTAGAGGAGTGTATCTTGGAGCCACTATGGCATCCATCCTATTTGCAGGGGGGTTAAAAACTACCATTTGATTTTGAACTCTTGGTGAACAAGGAGGAGAAGGAGACTTAACTGTGTGAAAATTAGGAGAAGAATAAAAGTATGAAGGAGTGGTTTCAGTTTTCACAATAGAGGG
>ML799492.1:27515-55126 GCA_009831015.1 Picea engelmannii | reverse complement strand
GAGTACACCCAATTTTCCATGTTTCATGCTTAAAGAAGGTTATAAGTGACAAGATCCCAGTTCAAACTATATTTCCAGAACTTGATGAGGAAGGAAAAATCATATTGGAACCTGAAGCCATCACTAACACAAGAATTCATCAACTGAGGAATAGATCCATTTCAGAGTATCTCATTAAATGGAGGAAACTACAGGCTGAAGATTCCACTTGGGAAGATGAGTCTTTTATACAGAAGCATCCAGAGTTACTCAAGCATTGTGGACAACACTTGTCTCAAGGGGAGGGGAATGTTAAGCCCTAATATTGGCTCATTACCCCTTAATTCGGTCATATTATATTAGTAATGTTATTTTATTTATGTCGGCTTTAGGCCATTAGTTGTAATTATACCTCCTAGTCTCCTATATATACCAAGGAGACATTTTCATTTTGAATCATCTTGTACTTGAACATTTAAGTGGGGTAAAAGGAGGTTTCCCCCTCGAAGAGGCTTATTATCTGAAATTATCTCTTTTTCAAGGCGTTGAGTACTTTTTCTGAAGTTTTTCTATGCTATATTGGTATTTGGTTCTTAACAGGAAATCTTCAAAACTATCAAGACTGGAACACTTTTCAATGTTAGGGAAAGAGAAAATGTCAATGTTTTCTTCTTTCAATTCAGTTTCAAAGGAAGAGTATTCAACATGAAACTCTTCAAAATCAAGTTTCTTAGATACTTCAGCAGAAGGTAAAGAGAGCTTAATTGATAAAACAACTGGAGTATCAAGAGTTGAATCAGACAACTGACCAAAAGCACTTGTAGGAGCATAAAATCTTTTCCTTTCTTGAGTATTTTCTTTGGGTCGGCCTTAGTTGGAACTAAAGGTAGCCATGGATTTGATCTCATATGTCTTCCTTTAGGTGCTAGATTTGAAACAATGGAGTCGCGAGGTGCAAGCTTCAATCTTCAAGATACTGAGTTCTAATGCACCTTTAGGACTAGTATACTATGTCGTTTAATCCCTGGGAAAAGTCTTCAAATCGTCCTCAACAATGACACCAAGAATGTTAGCACTAGGAATCACCTTCAGATTGCATGGAAGGCAAGCCCACTACCCATAAGGTTATATATGAATGTAATTTTTTTTTAAAGGGTCAAATGGAAAGAGAATCGAAATGATAATGTTCCAACTCAGAAAATAGGGCTAGCATGCACCAGTAATCAAGGTCTTGGCTAACTTCATTCAGTAACTTGGGAGTAAGTATGAATAGAGGGAAGACTTGAATAAGAGGAATGTAGGGGCTACTGCAAACATCAGGTCTACAAAATCCTAAGGAAGAAAGTTTCTTAACACAAGATCTTCTTGAACTTAGAAACTAAGGAAGCTAAATAAACATCATGATAATATAATGATCAAACATCCACCATAATATCACCACAATTATTCATGTGAATCATTCAAAGCATGAAAATTTAGCATCAGAAGAAAAAAATATGAAAGAGAAGATGATTTCTATTGGCCAAAATGTCTTAAGTCCAGTACATAGCTAGATCACAGTCACTTCATCAAAATATTACAGTCTAAGGGAACCTTGCACAACCATCCGAACCGGCTAAAGCAATTGATCTATCTATTTATAACAAAATGGAGGCAACAACTGGAGGTACGAGTTGGCCTTCTTCCCTTAAAAATCTCTAAAAATTTATTTGATCTAACAACTTATTTAACAACCTATGCTATAAAACAGGAAAATGTTGGTGACTAATCCAACCAAGCTTCAAACTGATTTGATTCTCTTTTGTTGCATAGCTCCTATTTTTCCATGTGTCTTTTAGGAGCATGTAGTTGTCCTTATAATTCCAACTGTTGCTTCTGCAATTTTATCCATCATCATCCATCCAAAAAGTTGTTGGCATGTCCTTCCTGGATCCTTGGTGTCTACTGGTATCTTTTTTAGGTAGCAGCCTGAGTAGCGTATTCCACAACTGGACAAGTAAAAAACGTAGCTCATTTAGGTAGTGCCACTGTGTTTCATATGTGTGCAAACCTTTGTTCTCTATGAAATATTAGGTAGCGCCTTTACATAGCGCCACTGTGCTACGCTTGTATGCAAACTCTATTCTCTGCAAATATTAGGTAGCACCATTGTGCTGCATCTGTGTACAGGTTCATTCTCTGCTAGATATTAGGTAGCGCCTATAGGTAGTTCCACTTATGTTGCGTTTATGTGCATGTTTAGGTAGCATTTTAAAAAACGCAACGCCTTCAATATTGAACGTGTGTAGAGAAATTGGTGGTATTTTATAATGTCAAACCCATTGTACTTAGGTGTCTTTGAAGTACAATAGGTAGTGAATTTTACCACTGAGGGAGTTAGCACTTAGAGAAAACCCAAAACATTGATAGTTAAATTCTTAGAATCCTGTATAGATGGCAGAGATAATATTTGAATATCAGTTAACCCTCCCAAAAAGGAAGCATCCTAAAAAATGGGAGTTACCTTTCACCAACTATTTTGTCACCTTGACACTTAACCTCACACTCTTTCTGGTAGAAAGAGGATCTTCATTTGGCACAACATACTTCTTCTTCTTAGAAATGTCAGGATTTTTCAGTGTGGTTGTGCTCTCCTTAATTGTTGGTTTGACCTTCTCAATGGCATCTTCAACCAATACATGTACATTTCTTTGGGCTACCTCATATTGAAAGTGTTGCAGCTCTGCCTTTAGCTTCCGGTTCTGAGACTGAAAGCCTCTGTTCTATCTGTAAAGATTCTTTAGTTGTCTATGAACGGGTTGGGACCTTCTTGCTGCAAATCTTGCCAAGTCAAGGGTGTGACTGTAGCCATCCATAAGCTCTGTCATCTTGGCTCTGTTAGACATGGATTCCTTTTTCAATTGAGCCACCTCCTTTATTACATTCCTAAGTTGCATGATAATTCTTTTGAAGGTATGACTGACGGGAGGAGCAATGACATGCACAGTCTCAATAGTATTTTTCTCAGTCTTCTCTTCCACCTTCATGGGAAGTGTCTTGTATACCTCATCAAGTTTCTTGGTGGCTTTGATTTTACCTTTCTTCCTCTGCACAGTGGTTTCTTCTTTTCTTTCCATAGGCTTTTCAAAGTCTTTCATAGAGGTTTCATCTTTCCTCTCTAAAGGTATTTTAGTACCTTTACCCTTCCGTTTATGTATAAGGGCTTCTTGTTTATCTTCCATAGTATTTTCAATGCCTTTACCCTTCTTCTTTTGAATAGGGGTTTCTGGTAAAGACTGCTCTTTGAAAACCTCCTTAGGAATTGATGACCTTGTGAAAGGTCTTTTACCCTTGATTTCGAATGCTAGAGGAAAAGAGGGGAAGAGTAGCTTCTTCCCTTTCTTGGATGTAGCTTTGGTAGAAGAAGGAACCTCTTATAACCCTGGTGGAGGAGGTGGTGAAAAATATCTTTGTGGGGAAGGACAAGTTTCCTTCTCAGCTCCTCTGACCTACTTGCTGACCTCTGAAAATTGAACAAGGGCTCTGCCCTTTCTCTTCCTATTGGTTCTTACTTTAGTAGAATTGGTGGGTGATAAAGGACTTGCCTTATGTGATTGAGGAGTTGATACTAGATCCAACTTGAAAAGAGAAGTAACAATAAAATTCTCCCATGAAATCTTTTTCTTACCCAATTCCTCAGAGACTAGCATTATGATCAATCCAGAGTGGAAAAGGATAGAATACACATCCTTAGATTTGGCTTGAATCCCATCTGACATCTTACCTATGCTCCTTAAAATGTAATAGGGAATATTCATCTCAATCTTACCAATAAAATGTGGCAAACGCCTTATACGGTACTGGTACAATGTGCTAAATATCCCTTCACATGTAAAATATCTCTGCATGATATTCAATATTATGTCAAACTGTTCAATCAATTGACTCCTTGGCATACTTTTTGACAAATCATTGGTTTGATATTTAGGTTTAAAGAGATCTTTAGCATAGGCTAAACTCAAAGCCATGGATTTGAACCACTTTTCACTTGAAATGGGGATTCCTGTTGCAGCTGAGATAGAGGCTTCAGTCACCTCAAATTCCAAATCCCCAACCTTGGTTTTCCTACCGTCAAAATGTAATGCAAATTGTTTTGCTACCTCTGGATGGCTTCTCTGCATATTCTAGCAGAAAGAGAGGCACCCCACTCTTTGAAAGACCTTTATTTCCATGGGCTTTGTATCAAAAAGATGCATGTCCATTGGTTCTGTCCTAACCACCTTGCCACCTTTGTGTGTCTTCCTCGATTGAGGAGTCTCCATGTCTTAGAATGAGAGCCTTTAAAGGCTTATGGGATAGTAATAACTAGGAAGGATTTAAATCAGGCTTCAAATGTACAAGGCCGACCTTTTAAAACATACTGGTGCTAGTAAGCCAAGATTGACTATGGGAACTACACCCTTAGACTTGTACAAGTATTTGAGAGTGTAGACGGTGAGGGGGTAATCCAAAATTGGCCCTTTGCAACTGAGTAAAAATGCTTAACTCCAATATGAAAGGAAGTAGGGGAGGTAGAGAGGGTTTAAGCAACGCCTCTAGGTAGTGAAATGCATATGTAGAGGATAGGCTATTTAAGAGCTTGCAATTTCAATGGCTAAGGCAGACATTAGTAATCATACCTAGATACAGGCAATGAAGTTTACAGGTCTGAACAAGATATAAGACAAGGCTATCATGCAAAGACGAGTCCCTTACAACTGTGCAAGCTCGACAAACCACAACTCGAGCACAAATTTATTGTGAAAATTAATATGCAGAGGAGGAAACACATGATACCTATGGAGTAGACACATGTTGGAATATTAAACTAAATATTAGGATGAAATTGTGAAAACTTCAGCCCTGGAATCTACTTCAGCGTCAAATTTGGTTGCCTTGTTGTCACCTGATCAGAACTTGTGAATTTGCATAGTGCATCACTGTTGAATTTTTCAAAATTATAAATTGTTACTAGGGATCGTAAATGAAAGATATTGAAGGCATATTTAACCAACTCCTGGCACTGAAAACAAGGAACATGACATCATTCGTGGAAATCATGACTCATGGTGGAAGTATGATGAATGGGAAAGGCGCTACGGAACTGCTTGATGAGTGGGCAGTGCTCCAATTCAAAAACTGATTGGACAAGTAAGAAAGGACAATGAGGCATGCCTACGAGGTCATGAGTGAGGAGAAAGGTGTGTCACATCAGTCTAGTCATGGGAGGGATCGACCTAGGGACAAGTCATGAAGGGGACCAAAAAATAAGTCATGAGCTAAAATGGTTCTAAGACCAAAAATCAATTTGAGGATCAAACTAGAGCTATGACTCAAAACTTTAATCATATAAGGTGTCCTACGAAACATAAAATTTAAAGGGATGAAACTTTAAAAAAAATAAAATCTAAGGATTAAAAAAGAATAAAAAGAAACTAAAAGACCCAAGGAAATTTAGTGTGATAACACTCTCATCGCTAGGGAAGACCTGACAAGATTCTATATTGTCAGGGATATGTGGACGATATAGAGATTGAAAAGTACAATCAATCCTATGTGGTAGAATTTGTTGATTAGGAGAGGCTGCAAAAATAGCTAACCGATCAACCATTGAGTTCAATTCCCTCTTAACATGAGTAATGTTGAAAGATAATAGGTTTGAGATAAGTTCCCAAAAAGTTTTGGTGTATCGTTTCATCAACTTGTTTCTAGGAGAGTATATCTTATGTACAAGGTTCACAACAAGCTCAAAATATTCAAAAACTCTAACGTGACCAAAACCTATATTATAGGCATTTTCAATGCCTAATAATAATACTTTGAATTCAGTGACATTGTTTGTGCAAGAAAACTCCAACCTGTAAGAAAAGTTATGAATTTTCCCCATAGGAGAGTACAAGATAATTCCAGCTCCATTACCCTCACTAGAGCATGAACCATCAAAGTACATGTGCCACATACCATCATCTAAATCGATTGTTTCCAAGGGAATGTTATCCTCCTCGGAAAATATGGAATAGACCCCTAGGTCCTCTTCGATATAGTTCACATTAGCTTGTGGGGCACTCTCTATGTAAGGTGAAATCCTTCCCTCTCTAAGGACTATGATGTTTTTATCATTCCGAGGAATGGATAAGTGTGTCCCATCGAGTGAGAGGTATCCACCCTTCAAATATTGCCAATCTCTTCCCAAGATGATTGAGTAATTACTTATTGGCATATCAATTATCTGAATACTAACAGTTGTCCTTATTTCAGGGTGTGTGCACAAAACTCAGGTCACATATTTAATCTCACCTATGGTCGTTTGTTGTAGACTATTATAAGAGAGCATGATTCTGGCATTTTCATCTATACAAGACAAGCCTAGATCTTCCATAATAATTTTCGACATTACACTTGGGCCCAAACCACCATCAATGAGGCAAAAATGGGTGATCTTATCCATAATATTTACAGAAATATAAAAAGGTTTTTTTTTTACAGGGTATCTAAATTTATGTACACCTACTTTATTTACAAACGAATCCTCTTCATAGAGGTTGGCTACAACGGAAGCTTTTCCTTCCATGAATTGTTTTAGATGCCTTTGTTGTTTAGGGATGACAACCATGTCCAGAAGGGTTGCATCTACTTTGATGTTGGCCAACTGATTTAGGATATTGTATTTGGAAGAGGGGAGAGGGGAAGTAGTTCCTTGACTATGAGGAACCTTAGGAACCTAAATAGTAGCAGCTGGTGAGGATGATCTTGGGCTAGAAGAACTGTGGGGACGATCATATTAGCCTTTGCGAGCGTAGGATTTGTTCCTAGTATTGATGATCATGAAATCTTCTAGCTCTGCAAAATCTAGGACAACGATGGTAGTTTCCAGTATTTTACCAAAGATATTATCTATGGAACTCTTCTTCACCTCACATGTGGTTTCCTCGTGGTGTTCCTCGCAAACATTACACTAACTTCAAGGCATGATAGCTTTAGGATGAAAAGTATTTTCAATTGGATTTCTAAAGGGGGGTGAAAAAGAGGATGAATCTCTAGGGGTGAGAGGGGAGACATTTCCCTTTCACTCATACTCTATCATACGATTGTTAATATCTTGTACAAGATGTAAGAGGGAGGACATGTCTATCTATTTAACTGATTCTCCCCGAGGAAGACATGTTCTTTCGAGTTGTTATTTATACCCCAAACATGTATGGAGAGTGGAAATGAGGTTATCAATGGATTTTTCCTCAAGCCTATGATGATAGGGGGGAGGTAATGCATTATAATAATTCATGAAAGAGGCTTGTTTATGAGGTCGAATGAGTTCAGAGATTTTATTGTATAACTTAGTGAAACGTAAGTTGAAGGACTTATTGGTCTCACAATCCTTATAGGCGATGTTATTGTACTCTCATACCCGCTCAGTTGGGATTTTAGATTTCCCATAGGTAGATTTGAACCAATAGACTAACTCCTCCCAAGTATACATAATCTTAGGAGGAAGGTCAAAGAAATCGGCCACAGCCTTTCCCTCTAAGGAATTGACAAATAAGTGCATGCAAGTATCGTTGTCATTGGCTCCTATGTTGTGATAGGCATTAGAAAATACCACCAGGTGTTCATTTGTAGTGACGATGTTATTCCCCAAAAACTTGGGAAGATTCTCTTTGAATTTAGGAAGTGGATGAGTAGCAGGTTCTAGGTTAAGAGGAGAGGAAACATGCCATGGTGTGGTTGTAACATCTTCTTCAAATTGAAAAAGGCCATACTTTTTTATGACTTTGGTGGGGTTTGTGGTAAATTGAACAGGGATATGGTGGCTATATAAGCTACCAATCACTAACGAAGTTGAATACTGAGAGGAGGAAGAACTTCCAGTGCCACCAAATCCACCACTAGATGTCATCTTGTGGATGATAGGTAAGGGAGAGAAAGACGAACTGGATGAATCAGACAAGGTTCTCCTTAGAGAACTTTGTTGGGTAGATAACACAATGTTCCTTCTTCCTATTTCAGCAATAGGATTAATTTCAGGTGATAAGCCCCTTCTCGTCGTAGAAACACGAGGGTCTAAGGACATGAAAAGAAGGTCAAAGTTGAAGGAGCAAGAAGGTTATTTTTTATTTCTAGGTTGTCTACGTCTAGCTTCCCAACATTCTTGGGCACTAATGTCTCATTCAATTGCTTCCCATGAATGATTAAGCTCAACCCAAGTATTAGCACTGTCTAAATTGGTGTTAAACAAATTCAAAGCAATGTTGGTATGATCTTGAAGATCGGGATCAATATTAGGCTGCCTTGCAATAGGTACAATCATTAAGAAATAAAACAGTCAAAGAATCAATATCAGAAAAATAGATCTATTCGATGATAATCAAGCATAAAAATCAACCAGAGAGATGTTGAGGAAAATATATGAAATGATCTTACTTAATCATTTTTAGATGTTTCTTGGCTAAATCAAGATAGACAGGAATATCAACCTATGTTTATAGCCATAAAAATTTGTATCCTAATTCACAAGTATTGATTCCAAGTGCTTAGGATGATTTTTTTATAGATGAAAGCTTGCTGGAAAATTCATTATTTATGTAATTTTCTGAATATAACAGATGCTGAAATAAATATAGAGAGAGAAGTAAATACACCAAATCAATAATCAAAACAAATGAGACATAAAGCAATCGTTTATTTCATTCCAATTTGTTAAAAGAATCGTTCTCTTTACAAAATTCCCTGAGGAAGTTTTGGACCAAAGTTAAACTTAGATGTCCCCGATGAATCATACAAAAGGACTTCTAGCAGAAAGTAAAAAACTGAGCTTTAAAAGCTGGATCATCTTGCCATAGATTGTTTCCCACTCAACTTTGCACAATAGCCTTTTTCAGTCATGAAATTTATTTCACAAACAGACAAGTCTACATAGACTATCAAAGATAGATCAACATCTCTGAAAATTAAGTGTATGAATGATGTAAGTCAGCCCTGAATCTTGTTGTCTACAATAGGACCCTACTATCATAAAAGAGAATTAGGCTTCCAATGAATTTAAGAATGAATGAAAATTGAATTATCTCAACCAAAACTCAAAGAGAAGACCTTAGTATGCTTCTCCTTATATTCTCCCCTTGTTCCTCCTTTTCCTTTTTCCTTTAAGTAATTAGAATTAGTTGTAGCAGTTGAACTACTTATTTAGTTAAGTTAACTAAAACTCAACCAACTTTTTAGTTAAGGGGGAAAAGTAATAAAATCATATTAAGCGGTTTTAATAAATAATAACTAGTAGGTGGGACCCCTTGTGACTCCCTTTGGTTCTTTAACAATCATAACACAACTAGTTAATCAAACAAAACATCCCTCCTTGTGACTCCCATCATCACTTTCAAATTTTGACAATTTATATCAATGATAATTGAAATTATTTCCAAAAATATATTACCATATATCCAAAAACAGTGTGTTGTCCAAAATTTTAGAAGTCAACTGTTCTCAACAATCAATAAATAAATAAACTTAAAATCCATATTTTCCACTCTAGGAGGCAATATTTCCCTTGTTGTTGTTGTCACCTTTTGATCTCTCTAAATTTTCCTTAGGCTATGTGGAGCCTTTAGGCCTAATCTCACTGATCACATGAGAGAAATCATCTCTCAAATGCATGCGGGAGGACACATATTTGGTAGAGTCATTTGAGAGTGAGGAAGGGGCAACAATGGTTTTTCCTTTTTCAAGGGCATGGTGGGCCTCAATTTTTAACCTTTTGCTTGCACTGGAAGACTGTACTAGTGAGTGGACAAGGGAAGCTTGGACAATTTGATTAATAGGTGGAGGGGAAGGTAGAGACAAGTTAGGCCAACCACGATGTTGGGAGACTGTTGGGGGTATTACCAACAACCCTAAAGCATACTTCTTGGCATAATGGCCACCCCATAACCAACTGTGTTGATGCCAATACCACAAAATAATCCCACGACCAGGTGAAAAACCCATAATGGAGGATACACATTGACCAAAAGGAGTTCAAAACATACACATTAAATCCATAATAATCAAATACAATTGGGTATGGTTACCATTAATTGTGAGGAGGTGGCTAGCAAGGCTAAACAGAGTGAAACCCTCCAACAAAATACATGTAATATCCCCAGGTACGAGCCCTATTGCAATCATGTTTATGAATTGTAAATCATGTTTTGTAGGTTGGTGAGACAAGTATTGATAAGATGGTAGGATTATGTGTTTACTAGGCTGGAGAGCCTAAGTGTTAAGGCCATGAGCCTGTTTTTGTAAATGTAATATGAAAAATGTTATTAAAGAATAAACATCGTTGCATGCAGACCGACCACAAAGAAAGAGTGATGGGGGACTAAGATTCCACAAGGTGGGTAAGGGAAAAGGGGCTGAAAGGTTGGAAAGAGAGGCTAAGTGTTGAGCCTAGGGGATAATCTTATGGGCTTAAGTCTGGGTGAAACATGCATGTGGGGAATGAGAGTCTATGAGTAGTTGGCATAAGAAGTCTCTTGGGGAGAATCCTTCTGATTGCTCTGTGCATTTTTTCCTGTAAACTCATCCTAGTCTAGCATTCCCTTCCCTTGGGTGGAGCTTAGTCCCAGCTCAGGGGTGACCCACTGTTGAGCGTGATGAGAAGTGAGATCTAAGACTAGGAGGTTCATGGAAGGTCTGCACATGGTTGGTGGAATTACCACAGTTTCAAAGATAAGTATCAGTTTGTGCTTAATATTATGTTTTGCATGCTTATGATGCTTATATGTTATGATGTATTATGTTGCACATATGAGTTATTGTTAATGTCCTTGATGATGCATATTAGCAGTAATCATGTGCTTACTCTGTATTGTTTGATTAAATATGTTAATTAGATTTAATATGCATGTTATATATATAAGTATGAGAATGTTCCATGAGGTAGCATTTCCCGACAAGTGGATTGATGGCCGAGGACATTCCAATATGGTATCAGAGCCATATTTTCAACGCTGAGCCTAGATGGGTCAGATAAGTGGTCTATGGACCCAAGGTTTCGAGAGGAAGTTGTGTCTAGAGGACTAATTTTGAACCTTAGATTGTCTTTGAGTGCCAAGGAGTTACTTGGCCGTGTCAAGAATCTTAGGAGGAATAGCGGTAGAATAAAACTACAGCCATAGATCAGCTATGCGGAGAATATCTGGACCATCCAATCCATGTCCAGACAAATAGGAGAGAGTGCAGAAGAGATCAGATATGGGCCATCAGATATGAGCGTGTGGACCAACAACCGTTGGATCCAGGGAATGAGCACAAGGTTTAAAACCATTTGGAGTTGCACATGAGTGTGGATATCATGATACGTGAAGTATCGACTTCATCAAGAATTTTCATCGAGAGGGACGCGTGGAGAGCGATCATCCTTTCGCTAACTCATGACTTGAAAAGGTCAAAGGGAAAGTTTGTGAGAATTCACAAAACATGAATTCACGATTAGATCACAACTATTGATCAAGGAGATATATGGACCATTAATTGTCCAGGAAGAATTTCGGCATGTTGGGAACTAAGAGAAGTGAGAAGTGTTGACGCACAAACTCTCGAAGCTCGAAATCCTGAAATCCCGATGAGCCAAAGTACTGAGTCAGGATGACGTCATTGGGATGGACGAGGACACATGGGATATGTGCAACATTCCAGTGGATCCTGAAGGAAAAAGTAAAAGCAATGGGGCTAGATGGCGTCTTCTAGAGTAACGTGGACCTTATTAAGAGAAACACGTGTCACCACCCTGGTTGGTGACAGTTGTGTTGTGGGCCCGGTGGCTATAAAGGTCGAAAGTTTAGAAGTCAAGAGTTGGAGAGGGAAGCGAGGGTGAGACCCTCTAGGACCGAAATCCTGAAACCCCAAAACCCAAAACCCCAAAGTTCCAATTAGAGAACCTTGAGACCTAGCGCTTGCTCATGCCCTTTGTCGTGTGGGTTTGGAAACTGAGAGAAAAGGACTAAGGCATGAGTGCACTACAGAGCCGAGCAGATCTCAGAAGATTCATGGAAACTTAACGTTTCTTGAATCAAGTTGTTTATGAATGTTGTGGGAATTGTTAAGGAATAATGACCTGACAAATTCCATTTGTCTTCACGTTGTGTTTGCAGAAGGTTAACGAGTGCCAAAACCATTTAGAGTTGCCACTAAGGGAAAAGAAATGGGGAAGGCACATAATGCTTCCAGTTCAGAGAATGAAGCAAAAGGAATGGTTTCTCATTTGGGAGTTGAAGGATCGAACTCCAATGGCCATGGTGAAGAGATAGATAAGGAAGGAAACATTAATAATATCATTGAAGGATTGCAAAAGGATGCCCAAACTCATTGAGCAGATAGCATAAAGCTCAGAAAAGTTCATGAAAAACAAGGTGAATTTAACATAAAGATGTTAAAGAGTTTGGAGAGAATAGAAAAGAAGTTCGATAAGGAGAGTGACTCGAGCATAACATGAAGTCACCATAATTCTGAGGGAAGAAGGTAAAGGAGTGTAGGTAGACACCATCATCACTCCCAAGGTCACTCCAAGAGAAGGACACACAGTAGTTCAAGCCCATCTCCTACCATAAAGTGCAGGAGATCTGGAGTGGATGAATTGAAGGGAGAGATAAACAATTATTAAGTCTCCTATGTTTGATGGAGAACATCAGAAGGAGGAAGATGTCAAGACATGGTTTCTTGGCATGAGAAAATATTTCCAACTACAGAATTATTCCTCTCATGCAGAAGGAAGAATTGTGATGTATCAACTGAAAGGAAAAGCATCCATGTGGTGGGATTAGTTTGTGCAGGTGCATCACATTAGAGAGAAATATATCACTTGGAACGAATTCAAGAGGTATTTTGAGAAGAAATACTTGACTAAGAGATATTATGACAAGAAGATGAAAGAGTTCTTTGAACTCAATCTAGGAAACATGACCATTGATGAGTATGAATGTAGGTTCTTGGAATTGCTGAAGTATGTTTCATTCATCAAAGAGGAGACTTTCAATATTCAAAGGTATTTGAGTGGACTTCCATCTTCCATTGGGGACAATATCCAGTATGATGACCCCAATACCATGGAAGAAATGATAAGAAGAGATAAATGCTTATATGAACAGAAAAGAGAAAAGCCTACCTTTGAGAAGGCTTGGGATGACTAGAAGAAGTTTAAGAAAGAGAATAGGAAGAAGGGAAACAAACCTCCCTTTTTCAGAAACAATCCTCAAGTAAATCCAATGTTTAGAGAGCCAAGAATGGCTGAAGTAGGGGAACAAAGGCCAAGAAAAATGCCCATTCAGTGTTGGGGCTATCAAGGAAACCATAAGTGCAGAGATTGTCCCCACAAAAATGGCAAAGTGAGAGTTGTCCGTAATGTTCAGAAAGATGAAATAGTGGAGGACATGGGAAGTAGAATACCAAGGATATATTCATCCCTGGACAACAAGCAAGCTGAATTTCAATCGCACATGATTGAAGTAGAAGGTATGATCAACAACCATGCCTTTACTATTTTAACCGATTCAGGGGCTAGCCAGGGGCTAGCCATAGTTATGTACATCCTAGAGTGGTGGAAAGTTTGCAATTGTCGAGAAGCAAACATGAAAAATCTTGGTTAGTGAAGCTGGCTACAAGAACCAAGAGGAGAGTCACTGAGTTGGTCAAGTCCTGTCCAGTAGAAATGAATGAACTAAGCACAAAGGATGAATTGAATATTCTTCCTTTAGGGTCTTATGAATGTCTAATTGGGATGGACTTGTTGGAACAACACCATTCCATATTAGACTGCCATAATAAGGCATTCACTTGCTTGGATGAGGAAGGGAATCATAAAATAGTCCAAGGAATTCCCAAAGTTGTTGCTATCAGAGAAATCTCAGCAATGCAGCTGAAGAAGTGCTACAGAAAAGGATTTCAATTATTTGCAGCCCATGTGGAGGAAAAACCTAAGGATAAGGTGTCAGGTATCGAATACCATGTTGTACTAAAAAAGTTTGAAGATTTATTTTAGGAGGTACCCGGACTGCCTTCGAAGAGATATATTGACTTCTCTGTAAATTTGATGCCTGGAGAAACTCCAGTGTCGAAAGATCCTTACAGAATGAGTACGCCAGAGCTGAAAGAGTTACAATTGCAACTTGAAGAGCTTCTGAAGAAGGGGTATATATGCCCAAGTGTGTCACCTTGGGAACCCCGATTCTATTTGTGAAGAAGAAAGATGGAATGTTGAGATTGTGTATCGATTTCAGACAATTGAACAAAGTGTCTATAAAGAACAAGTATCCCCTACTGAGGATTCATGACCTCTTCGATCAGTTGAAGGATGCAAAGATATTTTCAAAGATAGATCTCAAGTCAGGATATCACCAGGTAAGGATAAAGGATGAAGACATCAACAAGACCACCTTTAGAACAAGGTTTGGTCATTATGAGTTCACAGTGGTGCCATTTGGGTTGTCAAATGCACCCACTATTTTTATGTGTCTAATGAATGGTGTATTCAGGGACTATTTGGACAAGTTTGTCATAGTCTTTTTGGATGAAATTTTGGTGTATTCCAAGTCAGAGGAAGAGCATGAAAAACATCCAAGGATGGTGTTGCAGGTGCTAAGAGAGCACCAACTATATACCAAGTTGAGCAAGTGGTCGTTTTATCAGGAGCAGATCCATTACCTGCGGCATATTATTTCGAAGGATGGGAAAACTGTAGACCCTCAGAAGATTGAGGCCATTAGAGGATGGTCAGTGCCAAAGAACATGAAAGAAGTTAGATCCTTCATGGTTTTAGCTGGTTATTATAGAAGGTTTATCACAGGGTTCTCAAGGATCGCTCACCCTATCACTTCCTTGCAAATGAAGGAGAAGAAGTTTTAGTGGACAGAGGAATGTGAGAAAAGATTTAAACAATTGAAACAACTGTTAACCAATGCTACAATATTGAGGATTGCAGATCCAAATGAATATTTTGTGTTATGCATTGATGCATGCAAAGAAGGACTGGGAGGAGTCCTTAATCAGAATGGATTTGTAATTTGTTATGAATCCAGAAAGTTCAAAGAGCACGAAAGGAACTATGAAACTCATGATTTGGAGTTGACAGCCATATTACACGCTCTAAAGAAGTGGAGGCATTATGTCATGGGAAGGAGGTTTGAACTAAGAACATACCATAATGGTCTGAAGTACTTGTTTGACCAACCAACCTTGAACACTAGACATAGTAGGTGGCTGGAATTTCTCTGTGAGTATGATTTTGATATCAAGCATATCAAAGGGAAGGAAAATAAATTAGCTCATGCGATCAATAGGAGAGTACATGAATTATATGCTACATCGATTAGCATGTACCGAACTGATATAAAAGGAAGAATTTTAGATGTCCCAGATGCAGATTTTCAGTACATGGAGCAGGTAGAAAAGCTACAACAAGGTGAGATGCCATAGAATGTGGAAAATTATAAATTGGAAACTCATGGAACACTTATGTACAAGAACAAAATTTATGCACCTAATTTCGAGGACTTGAAACGTAATATTTTGCATGAAATGCATAATGTTCCTTATGCAGGGCACCCTGGATATCAGAAAACCATGGTAGTAGTCAGGAGCCATTACTTTTGGCCAGGTATGAAGAAGGATATTGTTGAATACATTACCAGATGTATGGAGTGATAGAAGGTTAAAGAGGAGCATAGACACCCAGTCGGGTTACTGCAACCTTTACCCATTCTTGAGTGGAAGTGGGAAGTGGTGAAAATGGACTTCATCACAGGATTGCCCAAGATCGACAAGAAACATGATTCAATTATGGTGGTGGTGGATAGGCTTACGAAATTTGCCCATTTCATTCCATTAAAGACTAATGAAAAGGTAGCAGATGTTGCCCCAAGACAATTGTGTCCGACAGAGACCCAAAATTCACCTCAAATTTCTTGAAAGGGTTATTCAAAGGGTTCGAAACAAATCTGAATTTCAGTACATCTTATCATCCTAAGTCTGATGGATAGAAAGAGAGTGTCAACAGAGTAATAGAAGACATGCTAAGGATGTATGTGATGGACAAACCATCAAAATGGGAAGACTACCTGAACTTGGTAGAATTCGCCTACAACAATGGGTATCAAGCATCATTGAAGATGAGCCAATTTGAAGCACTTTATGGAAGAAAGTGAAATAATCTAGTAAGATGGGATAATCCAGCTAAGAAGGAAGTAGTTGGGCCAGAGTTGCTCAAGGAAATGGAAGAACAAATGCTAAAAATCAAGCAGAATTTAAAGATTTCCCAAGACATATTTTTTTTTTATGTTGATAAGAATAGAACCCATAGAGAGTTTAAAGTGGGTGATCATGTTTTACTGAAAGTGAAAGCCAATAGAAGTTCCCTGAAGCTAGGAAACTACGCCAAATTGGCAGCCAGATTTTGTGGGCCATTTGAAATCCTAGAAAGGATTGGGTTGGTGGCATATATGCTTTCATTAACTGCATCTATGAATGTACATAATTTGTTTCATGTTTCATTGCTTAAGAAATATATACCTGATGCTAATCATGTAATTGATTGGAATGTGATTCAGGTGGAGAAAGAAGGTGTCATGCAAGTGCATCCTATGCACATATTGGACTGGAAAAGAAAACAGCTCCAGAATCGAGCCATAGGGCTTGTAAAGGTCTAGTGGACCTGGTACGGTGTTGAGGACGTGACATGAGAGCATGAAGATGCTATGTGGGAAAAATATCTGCATCTTTTTGAAGATTTTTGAAATCTTGCTGAGGCTGTGTAAAAGATGCACCGAGGAAAGTGAAAAAAGAAGGGGAGGGAATTGTAATATCAACAAGGACGAGCCCTATTTTATTCATGTTTATGAATTGTAAATCATGTTTTGTAGGCTAGTGAACTAAGTATTAATAAGATGGTAGGATTATGTGTTTATTAGGCTAGAGAGCCTAAGTGTTAAGTCCATGAGCCTGTTTTTAGAATAAACATCGCTGCGTGTAGACCAACTACGAAGAAAAAGTGGTGGGGGACTAAGATTCCACAAGGTGGGTAAGGGAAAAGGGGTTGAAAGGTTGGAAAGAGAGGCTAAGTGTTGATCCTAGGGGATAAGCTTAGGGTCTTAAGTCCTTGGGAATAATGATTTATTATTATTCCCACAATTATGAGAAATGTATGGTTTTTATCCTAAGTTCCTGGAAGGGGAACATGTGCAAAAGGGAACGCATGTTATGGAGCGCATGCAGCCTCATGGGAGACATGTGTCAGCCCTGGCACATGAAATTTAACCCAAATATTGAACTGTGGAGGGAGTTCATCCTCCATTCCACTGTGAGTTTTCTGAACCGAGGGGAGATCTACGTTTGTGTTTGGTATGCCTCATGAAGCTCGGGGTGGGAATCATGTGATGTTTTTTGGAAAGCCGATTCACCTCGGTCCGAACGACAAAATTATGTGTTCTTCCTCTACGTTGATTGAGCCGTGTCACCTGTGTGTCCTGTGAGTCGAGCCTAACTTCTCTTGCAGAGTAGAGTCTGTACCCAAACCACCTTTGGGTTGTTGTCTTCTATGTGTCCTGAGTCAAATTGACCAGTGGTTGTGGCTGTTGTCCTCACCTTGCAGGAATTGAGTTGAAAACTAGTTGAAGAGGCAGGTTGTTAGGCCCGTGAGAAACTATCTTCAGGTGAGAAAGGCTGCTGGGAAGTGATTTTCTCTCATAAAGAGTCCAACACCAGCTACGGAGCTTTGAGACTTCCTGATACGACCTATTTCCGAGGCCTAGAGAGAGAGGTGAAGCATCGATGGACTAATCTTGTGAATGTGTATACTCCTAGGAAGAACAGGCACGTGGGGAATGAGATTCCATGAGTAATGGGCATAAGAAGGATCCTGGGGAGAATCCTTCTGATTTCTCTGTGCAGTTTTTCCTGTAACCTCAACCTAGTATAGCATTCCCTTACCTTGGGCGGAGCTTACTCCCAGCTTGGGGGTGACCCATTGTTGAGTATGATGAGCAGTGAGGTCTAAGGCTAGGAGGTTCATGGAAGGTCTGCACGTGGTTGGTGGAATTACCACAGTTTCAGAGATAAGTATAAGTTTGTGCTTAATATTATGTTTTGCATGCCTGTGATGCTTATATGTTATCATGTATTATGTTGTGCATATGAGTTATTGTTAATTTCCTTGATGATGTATATTAGCAGTAATCATGTGCTTACTCTGTATTGTTTGGTTAAATATGTTAATTAGATTTAATATGAATGTTATATATATATGTATGAGAATGTTCTGCATGGTAACATTGCTCGACAAGTGGATTGGTGGCCAGGGACGTTACAATACCCATAACTACTTAAAACCACAATGATCCATCATAGTTTCCACCACACAGAACATCCAACGAAATCACAACTTCAACCATCAATTTTTCCATTTGCAAATGAATAAACACACAGTCATTCCAGAGAAAACACCCACGTGTTTACATAGTTTACAATCCGAGGAAAACAAAAACCAACACATTACTGAGCCAACATTCATTTCATACAAAGAGAGAATTCATAGATGGGAGAAATGAACCATACCTATAACTAATGTCTTTAAAAAGGGTGAGTTGGTCAAGCAGTTCCTTCCGGGCTTGAATCTCGAAGCTTAACCACAACAAAACCAAATGAACAATAACCATGATAGGGTGATGGCCCAGTGGGAGAAGTATGGAGTGTCGTGCATTTACTTCACATCGCTTCCATCCTCCACTCTATTCAATTTTGTAGTACATGACAAACAACCAAAACCATACCATTAATCCCATGCCATTAATTCCATGCATCGAAATTTGCACATATTGCTTTCCAATTGCGCCACCCCAATCCATATTAACCATTGCAAAAACCATACCATAACATATATCAAATGCACCCAATATAACTCAATATAAATTTTATAGCCACTAACCATTTCTAGTTAGGACTAACACTAATTCCTTTTTATTTCATTTGCACATAGCATAACATAGTACAGTATAGTTTCTCTTCTTGAATTTTTTTTCATAAGTCTCTTTCCATTGCTCTTGTTTCTTGTTGTTACTAACATGTGTCTTATGCATGTGTAAAAGGTAATGAATCATGGAGACAATATCAAATGTAATAACAGTAAATATAAGCCATTCATAAATGGAATTTAGGGCTTGGAATAACGGAACCAACACATAAAATGAATTACCCATCTTCCATTTTGTCACAAACAAAACCAAGACTGCATCATCAATCATATAGAAACCTATAAGAAACATCGAAACAACAACATAAAATGTGTGATAAGACTATATTGAGCCTCCATTATTGATGCAAACATGCCCTGGGTGGCGCGTTTGCATCAAGTATACAAGGGGGTCCCACCTACTAGAATTATATATCATTAGCATAGTTTAAATAGTAGGCTTTGGCAATACTTTGTGGGCGAAATCCTCATTGCGATTTTATCATCAACAATTGCCAACTGTCAAATGCCAATTCAGAATCTTCGTCAACTAAATGTATACTCCTCCAACTTACTAATCCATAAAAAGTAGGATTTATGTAATCTTCTCTTGTTCTTGCTACTACAGTGTATAGTTGATCCAAGTATTCTCCCTCCATATTGTTGTATTTTGGCTTTGTATATCTGGGCCTTAGATATGGATCCAAGGGTTGAACTACCTTGATTCCATATACCTCAAATGTCATGGTGTCTTTATTTAGGTCAATCATTGTATAGTTGTCATAGGCCCAATCAATCCCAAGTAGTGCAGGGTAAGGGTCCTTATCACCCATGATCTCAATCACCTCAAATTCAACTACAATTTTCATTCCCGCAACATCTATTTCCACACTCTCCAGTGTTCCTATTGGGAAAATATAATATTGGTTGGCCATTTTTAGCTGGATTGGGGAATATGTCAACTGGGGTTTTTCTAAGGCTTCCCAAGTATTTTTAGGCAAAATGTTCACATCAGATCCCAGATTTAACATAACATAATCTCAAATTCTTCTAACTGAGCTACTAGTCTGAATTATTTTCCAATTCATACTTTCCTTCTCTGCACCCTTTGAGCACTCTTCTCAGGAATATTATTCCTTATTACTTTATCTGTGGGTTCTTCATTCGCTAAAACTAGGTATAACGCATTGCAAAACTTCTTTGTTAATTGGTCATTCTCGAGAATATCAGAAAATAATTGAAACCAAAGGTCAACTACATTTTGAGGTTGCTTAGGTTGTCTCAGTGTGACTACATGGTTTTTGGGTGTAGGGGTTGAAACAGGGACTTGCACAACCTTAGGGTAAAAAACAGGTTGTAGGGGTTTCTCTTGCATCTTAGGGATAGGGATATTCTGAAATAATTCTATGGAATTTTAAAGAACAACTTATGTTTTAGAGGGTCATACCTATCTTCTTTAGGTTTTTCTTTCTTGATCTAAGGTATATTAGCAACATCAACTCCTGTATTTGCTATTCCTCGAGTGACAATATTGAGGTTGGAAAATTGTCCTTTAATAACTCTCTTGATTTTTGAACTGATGAGGATAGTTCCTCGTTGATGTACCCAATATTCCCATTTTTCAATCAGTTCAGGGCAATCTTCAGTTGTGTGCCCATTGGTTCTACAGTGAAAGAACCATGGTCACATTAGATGAGGATAGTCTCTCTCCATATGGACTTGCACATGACATTTATAACATCTCCTTGGTCCTCTTCCCTCAATTCTTCCTCCTCTGAAGTATCCTTCGGCTCCACCTTCTCGACCTCTTCCCGGTCCCTGAGGGTTTTCATTCACCCTGAATGATGTTTGGTCCAACTTGTCTGCAAGTTCATCCAACGCTCTAAATTGATTGGTATTATGTGTGGTAGATGCGTAGAAATCACAATGTACAATATTTGGCACTGTCGAATATTTGTGCATGATGGGGCACTGTCTCGGCCCATGCCCATGGATTTGGAAAATATTGCAATACTCAATTGTTGGTGCTGCTTGGATCCCTAGAAAAGCATGGTATGGGGTGGGGTTATGCAATGGTAAGTTCAAAAATACTTGCCCAACTCCTCCCGTGGGTCCTGGTGAGGGTTCCATCAGATTTTGAGGAGGTCCCATTCCCCTTATTCGTGGAAATTTGTTTACCAGATGTCCTTTTGTGTAACATATAATACACCAGACCTGCGGTTGTCTTGGTCTAGGTATCATCAGTTCTTGAATATTTTTTGTAAGAGATGATAATTTCCCTTGTAGTTGCGCCAAATTTGCATCTGTTGGGGGTCTGGTCACTCTCAGGCTCCTGGGATATCCCTCCATGGCTTCAATCTTCATTGATTGTTCCAAGGCATCTGTCAAAGTGGCTATGTATTGTTGTGTTAGTGGAATCCATGTCAGAGGTAGAAATCCATGAATGTATCATTCTCTTTGATGTTCCTCATGGATTGGATGCGCTAACCTCCCTATAGAATATTTAAAATTCTAGTTGTATTCCCAGGATGATTCACCTTCCCTTTGCTAAATTGCGCGGAACTCAAATAGATCCTGTTGTTCTGGATGAGGTATCTTAAACTCCGCTATAAACCTTGTCCATACTTGGGTGAGTGTGAACACTTGACCTTGCATTATTGGCACTCCTGGATCATTAATATTCATGTACCATTTGAGAGAGTGACCTCTCAAGGTAGTTTGGAACTCAACCAAATTATTCACATCCGGGGTCTCTCTGGATCTCCAGATTGCTTCGAACAAGAACCAGGGATTCTCAACATCTTCATCTCCCTTACCCCATAATTATGGGTATCGGGTAATCAAACCTCCCGCGTGAACAACCATTGTTGATCTTGTTGCTCCTATAAAAATAAAACCCAACAGTCTTGCTTGCAACCTACCAGGGGATCCCAATATCCTCCTTGTACTCACACTTCCTAGTTGTGACTAACTAACTAATTGTATTGAAATAGAATTATCATAAGTGGGTTGCATAGAATTTACCACTTGTATGGAAGACACCTGGGGTATGGGCGATTCGAGATGGCGCCACTAGCTTCGGGGCCATTTTCTTTGATTTGGGGGGTCTCGTTTTCTTTCTCTGGAGCGGTCTCTTCAACCGGATTCTTGATATTTATTTTCATCAGGGATGGATCTTCTCTTTCCTCTTCAAGATCCATGCCAACTTCCTTCTCTCCTGATTCTACACCCTCTCCTTCTTTTCCACCGTCCTAGGGACTTATTTCTCTTTGTGCTTCTCTCTCACTTAATCTTTGACTGGCCAGGCTTTCTTGTCTTCTCATCTTCCACAACTCTTCCATCTGTCTTTCCTCTACTTCTCCTGGTCTGACTTCTTTCCACAAATTATCGAATTGTCTTGCTGCTTTCTTTATCTTGTCGTGCCACCAATTCTCAACT
This sequence comes from Picea engelmannii, assembly GCA_009831015.1. Taxonomy (NCBI): domain Eukaryota; kingdom Viridiplantae; phylum Streptophyta; class Pinopsida; order Pinales; family Pinaceae; genus Picea; species Picea engelmannii. Next base: position 32,721 of record ML799492.1, on the reverse strand, counting down.
ATGGTGGCTCTTTTCAAGGCTCATTCGTCTCTTAAGTCCATTTATTGTTGTTTCCCCCGCTTATCAAAGAACCATTCCCCTATCTCAGGCCGTGACTCCACCCCAAACTCGCCCTACCCCAATAAAGGGTGTTTACACTACCATCTCAGTTGGGGACATAGTCAACATCCCCTCTTCCATCAAGAAAACTTTAATCCACAGGGGGATTTCTATCAACAATAGTCCCCTTGCATCTTTCTTGAAATCTGCCTCTATTCATGAAAAATATTGGTGATTCTCAGCTACAAACTCAATAATGTATCCTTCTAATGTGGTACTGACCCATAAATCACTCGCTCGCATGACTGGACAATCCAGCCGATGAAGTGCTGCAATATTTTCTATATCCCAAGTACAGGTCCTCTTGAATCATTCTTGGAAATCCATAGCTTCTTGGAGCCCATCTATCTAGTAGAAAAGTTATTTCAGGAACTTAACCCAGAATATATCATATTGTTTGCTCGATCTTTCTAAGTAAAATACTACCTTCTGTGTATCTTTCATAGATTTTCCCCTTATCTCAGCTTCTTTCCATATGAAAGCATCACATTTTCTCTCCCACCATTGATCAATATTAGATATGTGAATCCATGGAAGCATCCTCCTTGCAGGTTCCCTTTTAACGCAGGTCCCAACAACAGAACCAATTTGTTGGCGCAAGATTGATTAGACCAGGGCCCTTCTCAGGTTACCAACAAAAGGTACTGTGTAGTCTAGAGCACTGGAATTTTCATCTCCTCTGAAGAGAATAAGTATCACTTGAAGCACTACTGATACAAAAATATATGGAAGGGAAAGGAGAATACTTAGGTGGGTTCATAAAACCTTCAAGATTCACCATGATCTTGCGCAAGACATCTAACTACAGAACATACCTGAACTCATATATGCAAGAATTGAAGCTACATAAGGTTGTGGAAATCATTCATGTATAGAAAAATCATGTGGAACTTATGAAACATAAATAAGTACTGTAAAGATACAATGAAATAGTATAAACAGAGAATGACGCAACATATTTTGAAATTTTGGATCCTTCTCATATATTATATTCATATCTTTCTCAGTTAAAACCTCAGAGATACAAAGTAGTTCTCTATTACAGACTCCTGGCTCTAGACCCATGTCGCAGAGCTCTAATTCCCAAAATGGTGTATAGATTACATTACATAACTCAAAAACCAACTTCTCAACAATAGACAATAACAACTATGACCAGATCTAACAACAAGGGGAGAACCGAACTGAACTGAACCCTTTTACAAATCATGAACCAACCCTTTTACAATCATATTTATCTCTATATATAAGATAAGTAGGGTCTTTTGGCTTTGGCTTGCACAATTTTTGGTTCTGTTGCAAATTATTTTTCTTTGCTGGCATTGTGTTGTCCTTTTCGCAACTGATTTTTGTTACTTCTCCTTGCTCTGTTGTCCATCTTCTTTTGTATCTTTTGCAATTTGTACTGGGAAAAAACTAGGACTGTAGTCCCTCTTGCGCAACTTCTCATCCAAAAATGAAGGGCCCAACAAGGGACTTGTTGAGAAGGACAGTGAAGAGAATGAAATATTATAAGTGGATGTTCAGACCATGGAACCCAACTAAAAAGGAGATTGAATGACGTTTGACAACAAATGATCTCTAGTTTGTGCATAAAGACAATAGAAACTCCAAGTATACATCGCGCCATTATTTGGAAAGGTATGTATTTACTGATCTTCATGAGGATTTTTTCTGTTATTTTCTACATTTGTTGTAGTAGTGGATATTGAGATTGAAGGACAATCACTGAACTAATTGGATAAGACTATTAGAATGGACTACTAAGAATATTTCATAGCTATAAAAAGTTAACAATAAATTCACGTGCACAGTCGATTTCTGGCTAGACAACATTATTGCAACATCTATTACTGAGTTTGCAGTCGATACTGAAAAATCATATACTGTTGAAAAGAACAATTTTTTGAAGGGTCTAAGAGGAAGGTATATTATATCACTGTATATGTCAATCAAGATTTTTCTTCATGATAAAGGAGTGATGACAATGGAATCAAACAACTAAATAAATTTGTGCACATGGTGAGACTGGGGGAAACACTATGGATGGTATGAGATATGGAGAAGGATATGGATAGAGGTAAGAAGAAGGAAGTAATGGAACCCATTATGATGAATGAAGAATAGATCAAGGGAATAATGGAAAAATTGGGAACGATGCACAATAGAATACCATACCAATATAAGATCAATCGAAAAAAGAGAATAGTAGCCAAGCAAGAAGGATTGGAAAGTGATGAAGAAGAGGTAGAGGATGTATGTGCTACAGAGAATATTGAGGAAATCCTGCATGCCACATATGAGAGGAAAACCAGAGGACAAGGGTCTAGAACAGAAGAAGGATTTCCATTCCAGATCAGAATTAGTGTGGAACCCATGACCCCATGTGCGACTAAGACATTAAAAAAGAAAGAATCATTAAGAAAACAAAAAATCAGTAGCAGAAAGATTCGAGTAGGACAAAGGACCAGTGGAAATTCAAGTGGAAGTACAAGTTCATCTAGTAGTAGTTAGTTATCTACATCGCATGGAGGTAGTACTACCAATTTTAAAATGGCATGAGCATATCCGACTATTCGGTTACACAACTTTAATGGAGAAGGGTTTGAGGACCCAAAGAAACACTTATTTATTTGTGAAAATATTTGGGAAGCTAAATAAATCATGGATGAAGATACGAAAGTAGCGCAACTTGCAATTATATTCATAAACCACACACTGGAATGGTTTATGAGCCCTGTAGTAAACATTCCACAAGGAGCATCTACAACCGTCATAGATGTAAAGAAGGCACTAATCAATGAGTTCTGACAACCGAGTTCAGAATATCATTATATGAATTGTTGGCATGTTTTTAGACAGAGGCAGAGTATGCATTTTTTTCATTGATGGCGAAGATCAGCACGATCAATAGCGTAGCGATAATGGCAAGATCAACAGTGTAATCTCAGAAGGAGGAAAATAGTCAAATCACGACAAAGGTTTCATTTTGGATTTTTGCAGATTAGGAAATCCAAAGGAAAGAGGTTCGAACTCGCGATATGCGAAATCGCGATAAAAATCCTGACCCTTGGAGTCATAGGACACGTGGCAAGCGATTGGAATTTCGCTGACTTGCACATTGGAGGAGTCAATGGAGCATGGTGTGGGAACTTGCGATATACGAGATCAAGAAAAGATCTGGCCATTGATCAGGCATGATGAAGGCCCGTGAAGTTGCGAAATCGCGATAAGATCTTGACCATTGAACCAAGAGGGACATGTGGTGAGGGATTAACTTTTCACTGACTAGAAAGTAAAAGGAAGGAAATGCTCTAACCTTGCAACTCGCGATATGTGAAATCGCGATAAGGTCTAGCCCATGGTCATAGACAAGGTCACATTGTCGAAGGCTTAGGGGAAGAAGCTAGCAGTGTTAAGCTCCATCTCAGAGTTTCGACAATCGCAACTTGGAGTATCGAGACGCTTCATCACAGGAATCGCGATATGCGATATTGCGATGAGATTTGGACCTTCAGATCATTGGAGATCTTGACCGTTGATCAGGCTCGATGAAGTTCATAAGTTCATGAAATACGAAGTGCCTTTTGGCATAGCCTATGGTCACCGCCAGTGGTCATGTGAGGGGAAGAATCTAGCGGTGCTAAGCTCCATCTTAGAGTTTCAGCGATCGCGACTTGGAGTGTCGAGACCCTTCATCACAGGAATGTCAAAATGTAAAATCATGAAATTCAAATTCTGTTTAGCGCTCGGTCACAGCTAGTGGGCATATGAGATAAACGTGAAATCCTATGGATTTAATCCAATGGTGCTGGTTAATTGGAAAATTGATCGAAGGGTTACTATTTCTCTTCACGATTAATTGTTCAGTTACGATTCAGTTAGCAGAACCGAATCATAGTTCTTGGATGGTTGGCGTTTCAGTTGTTGAAGCATTGTTGTTCTAGGGATTTGAGGGGTAACTGAAGTGGTTGTAGTGTATAAAAGAAATACACAGTGACTGTACGTGGTTGGCTGTTCTGAATGAAAAATGAGTTGAAGTGTAAGAAAGGGAAAATTACAATATGCGCAGTGTGAGACCAACAGTATGCACAGAGCTTGAGATAAAACTCAGAGATGAGTAACAATTGCTAAACAGACAGAAGAAAAGAACAGAGATGCATAACTGAGACAGTAAAAGAAGGCTGAGGTGCACTTGTAGAGAAAAGAAGAAGATCATAAAGCGCAATAAGATGCAGGCAGAGAGACACTGATACAGGAGAGTAGAGAAACATAACAGAACAATGATAAGCCTGGTAAGCCAATGACAACTATTGAATCACTGTAATAAGTTTCAGTAGAAAATATTTATAATCAAGGTTGTAGGGAGGTGCTAGGGAGGACTATTGTCCTAAGAGGTTCAAGTGGGTGCTTGAACTCAGGGATTTGTAGCTTCCATCTAGTTGTGGCTAGAAAATATTGTGGTAGGGTGGTTCTTGGGAAAACAAAGAGTTTTCTATATGCAAGTTGGTGCTTGTATAATTGGAAGTAGGTGCTTCCATCCAGTTGGTGCTGGAATACTCAGGGAGTTGGTGCTTCCTTATAGTGGGTGCTAGAGAAACCAGAGAGTTGGTTCTCTCAAACAAGTTGGAGCTTTTAAAACAGAGGTAGTAGCCTCACTTTGAGTTGGTGCTCAAACATAGATGATGTACTGCCTATCATTTCGAAGAAGAAGAGGTTTTCTCCCTTTATGGGTTTCGTCATGAAAATATGTCTCTGTGTATATCTTATGTGTGATTGATGCTCATTATTTATGTTGTTCATATGATGTATAATATTGATGGTCACTTGATGAAAGATTAAAAATGGTTTAATAGACTTAATTTTGTTTAAGCACAGTAACAACTAATTCACCCCCCTGCCTCTCAGTTGTCATAGTAATTTCAACAATTGGTATCAGAGCTGGTTCCTTTTATTTAAAGGTCGATCTGTAAGCTTAAACATGACAAGTCATGAAGGGACTTCAGCCAGTAAGCCTCCTCTGTTTGATGGAACAAATTTTTCCTTTTGGAAGGTTAGAATGAGAACATACCTAATGGCCTTAGGTGTTGATGTTTGGGATGTAGTA
>ML799492.1:1860-23480 GCA_009831015.1 Picea engelmannii | reverse complement strand
CTTATTCAGATGTCGATTGGGCAAATTGTGTTGATGAGAGAAAAAGCACCAGTGGAGGAGCATTCTTTCTGGGTGACTCATTAGTAGCATGGATTAGTAAAAAGAAAGGATCCATTTCATTATCAAATACAAAAGAAGAATACATTGTTGCTGCTACTTGTTGCACACAAATTTTATGGATGATACAAACTCTTGCAGATTTGAAGGTAACTTACATTGATCCCACTCCACTTCACTGTGATAACACTAGTGCCATCAGTCTCTCTAAGAATCCTGTACTTCATTCAAAATCTAAGAAAATACCAATAAAATACCATTTTCTCAGAGAACAAGTTACAAACATAATTGTTCAAGTGAATTATATTCCTTCCACAGAATAGATAGCTGATATCTTTACTAAACCATTAGCAGCGACCCCTTTTGGATATCTTGGTCAAAAGTTGGGGGTTATAACTTCTTTTGTCTAATCTATTCACCTGAGCAGGGGGAGTACTTATTGAATATCTGTTGTATTTCTAAGCTGCTCATAGTTGACAGGGGGATTATGTATCGTAACAACTCAGGGGGAGTGTGTTTCTTCTTTGACATTGATGTCAAAGGGCGAGAAAGTGTGGTAATTTCAAGGATGCTACAGTGGTGGTAATTTCAAGGATGCTACAGTGGTGGTAATTTCGAGGATGCTACAATGGTATAGTTGCATGTTTTTCAAGGGGTTTCCATCAATGCCAAAGGGGGATATTGTTGGCATGTTTTTAGACAGAGGCAGAGTATACGTGTTTGTCATTGATGGCGAAGATCAGCATGATCAATAGCGTAGTGATAATGGTAAGATCAGCACTGTAAGCTCAGAAGGAGGAAAACAATCAAAGCATGACAAATGTTTTGTTTCAGAGTTTCACAGATCGAGAAATCCAAAGGAAAGAGGTTTGAACTCGCGATATGCGAAATCGCGATAACAATCTTGACCGTTGGAATCATAGGACACATGGCAAGCAATTGGAATTTCGCTGACTTGCACATTGGAGGATTCAATGAAGCATGGTGTGGGAACTTGCAATATGAGAGATCACGAAAAGATCTAGACCGTCGAATCATCGAGATCGTGGACCGTTGATTAGGCATGATGAAGGCCCATGAAGTTGCGAAATCATGATAAGATCTTGACCGTTGATCCAAGAGGGACATGTGGCGAGGGATTAAATTTTCGCTGACTAGAAATTCAAAGGAAGGAAATGCTCTAACCTTGCAACTCGCGATATGCGAAATCGCGATAAGGTCTGGCCCATGGTCATAGACAAGGTCATATTGTCGAAGGCTTAAGGGAAGAAGCTAGCGGTGTTAAGCTCCATCTCAGAGTTTGGACGATCGCGACTTGGAGTATCGAGACCCTTCATCATAGGAATCGCAATATGCGAGATCACGATGAGATCTGGACCGTTGGATCATTGGAGATCTCGACCGTTGATCAGGCTCGATGAAGTTCATAAGTTCACGAAATACGAAGCACCTTTTGGTGTAGCCTGTGGTCACAGCCGGTGGTCACGTGAGGGGAAGAAGCTAGTGATGCTAAGCTCCATCTCTAAGTTTCAGCGATCGCGACTTGGAGTGTCGAGACCCTTCATCACAAGAATGCCAAAATGAGAAATCATGAAATTCAAATTTTGTTTAGCGCTCAGTCACAACTAGTGGGCATATGAGATAAACGTGAAATCTTGCGGATTTAATCCAATGGTGCTAGTTAATTGGACACTTGATCAAAGGGTTATTGTTTCTCTTCACGATTAATTGTTCAGTTATGATTCATTTAGCAGAACCGAATCATGGTTCTTGGATGGTTGGCATTTCAGTTGCTGAAGCGTTGTTGTTCTATGGATTTGAGGGGTAATTGAAGTGGTTGTAGTGTATAAAAGAAACACGCAGTGACTATGCATGGTTGGCTTTTCTGAATGAAAAATGAGTTGACCTGTAAGAAAGGGAAAATTACAATATGCGTAGTGTGAGACCAACAGTATGCGCAGAGCTTGAGATAAAACTCAGAGATGAGTAACAGTTGCTGAACAGACAGAAGCAAAGAGAGGAGATGCATAACTGAGACAGTAAAAGAAGGCTGAGGTGCACTTGTAGATAAAAGAAGAATATCATAAAGTGCAAGAATATGCAGGCAGAGAGGCACTGATACAGGAAAGTAGAGAAGCATAGCAGAACAGTGATAAGCCTGGTAAGCCAATGACAACTATTGAATCACTGTAATAAGTTTCAGTAGAAAATATTTATAATCAGGATGGTAGGGAGGTTATAGGGAGGATTGTTGTCCTCAGAGGTTCAAGTGGGTGCTTGAACTCAGGGATTTGTAGCTTCCATCTAGTTGTGGCTAGAAAATAGGGTGGCGGGGTGGTGCTTGGGAAAACATAGATTTTTCTATATGCAAGTTGGTGCTTGTATATGTGGAAGTAGGTGCTTCCATCCAGTCGGTGCTGAAACACTTAGGGAGTTGGTGCTTCCTTCTAGTGGGTGCCAGAGAAACCAGAGATTTGGTGCTCTCAAACAAGTTGGAGCTTGTAAAACAGAGGAAGTAGCCTCACTTTGAGTTGGTGCTCAAACATAGATGATGTACAAAACTTAAAAGACTACCTATCATTTCGAAGAAGAAGAGGTTTTCTCCCTTTATGGGTTTCCTCGTGAAAATCTATCTCTATGTATATCTTATGCATGATTGATGCTCATTATTTATGTTGTTCATATGATGTATAATAATGATGGTCACTTGATGAAAGATTAAAAATGGTTTAATAGACTTAATTTTGTTTAAGCACAGTAACAACTGATTCACCCCCCCCCCCCTCTCAGTTGTCTTAGTAATTTCAACATGAATGAGATGATATAAATCAAATAGAAGCTAGGAGAGTTGGTTTGGGAAATAAACCAAAAGTTCAAGCGATTGAAAGGTAAGTTGAAATATCTTATAACAGACATGCAACATAGACAACTATTTATAAACTCATTATTGCCACATTTTAAATATCCATTGAGGAAACATAAGTTCCAGACTGAAGAAGAGGCTCTACAAGAAGCCCTATAATTATAAGAGAACCAATATGAACATACAGATCCAGTTGTAGAAGAGCTGAGAGTGGATCTCAATAATATGACATTTTAGTTGAATCAGAACAAAGCTATGGAAAAGAGGGAAGTTGTCTAGTGTACCTTATGCAGAACAAAATGACACCATAAGAATGAGTGTCGAACATTTGCAAAGTAATTGGGAGAAATACTTTCAACTCCCTTACCCATAGTAGGAATATGGTGTGAAATATGTAAAACACATGGACATGATCCCTATCATTGTCCAATGATGTAAAAGTACCAAACAATTCCTAAGAGTACATTCTGTAATTTTTGCAAGTCTTTAGGAAATGATGATAAGGATTGTTGAAACTTGTAAATGATGAAGGAAAGGACCTCAGATGCATATATGATGTAGTATGAACTAATGACAGGTCCCCCTATGAAATAGTATAATAATATGCAATAGTTTACAATGCCACCACAATATAATCAAGTACCATAGTATAATACACTGCATGCAGACAATCAAGGAAATGGAGGAGGATTCAAAAGAGGAGGACATGGAAGAGGAGGATTTGGAAGAGGTAGAGGACCAGTAACCTATCACAATTGTCAGGAACTTGGACATTATGCAAGGGATTGTCCACTTCCAATAGAAATATGCATGTATTGTCACGCAACAAATTACACTACAAAAGATTGTCCTGCACTTTTGACAAAAATACATGAAAAAAGGAATCAGAGTAATCAAATTTTTCAATGGATTGCCACATAAAATAGAAATGATGGGAAAAATATCAACATTGTTACTCGAGGAGGAACCAAAATAAGAGCAGATGCAACAAATCAAAATCAAAACCAACACTAGTGGGTTAGAAAGAATACAACACCTCAACAACATTTTGATGCGCACAAGGAAAAATAATCATTCAAGTAGGCTAGACAAGAAATCTTGTAGGAGAATATCACTTCTACTTCAAATGCACAACTTGGATATGATGGAACAATATATGACATGCCTCATCCATTTGATCATACCAGCAGATATCAATATTAAAAAATAGTAAGTAATCTAAGAAACTTTATAGTGTCTTGCTTGAAGTTATTGAATGATCAAACATCTCTACAAGTATTACAAAGTTTTATATAAAAAAGTAGTCCTAAAGAAGAGATAAAACTAGAACAAAAGACAGTAAATCATGTCCATAGGAAGATAAGAAAAAATAGGGAGTTGAAACTGAATGAAAATATTGGAGACTTTAACATGGGTGACATCGTATTTGATTTTGGATCTGAGGTAAATGTTCTTCCTAAGAAAACATGGCTACACTGGGTTATTCACCTATTCAACTGAAATTAGAAAACCAACATAGAGTAACACCAACTAGTCGATTGAAAGGAATACCAATGGATTTAGATGGTGTGTGCACTATGGAAGACTTTGAGTTAATTGATATAGTGGATAATACTACACCTGATCCGACATTGTTGGGACTAGATTAGGAATTTGATAGTCAAGCCATCATCAATTTGAATACTCAGGAAATTATTTTTGAATCAGGACAATATATATTTATAGCACCATTATATCCTTCATAAGTTGGTAGACATGTTGAACCAATGACATAAAACTTCATCACAGAAGAGATAATCCAAGTCTATAGAACTATTGCATGTGAGGAAGATTACTTTAACGCAACAACAGATGGAATTCTTAGTTGGAGAAGCATCAATTCTTGTGCTTCAGATTCTGATATAGGACTGGATATCTCACAACAATTCTTACATGATATATCTACCAGAAAATGTGTAAGAATGACCCGTGCATTAAGATGGGTTGGCACAGAGGTAAGAGAACCTCCAATTTTTTATGGTCAAAATGATTTGGAAGAATTTTTAACAAAGTTTGAGTTAGAATTTATAGAAAATAAAAGGTTATTAGTTCTAGATATTTCCTTGAAAGAAACACCTACACGTTGGTGGGGTATGCAAAAAGAGAAGATCCAGGATTGGTATCAATGCAAAATATTACTGCACATTATATTTGGTGCAAAATAGGAGAATCAACATAGGGAGAAATATGATGGAATAGGAAAAACCATAGAACATATATCCAGATGCGTAAATCAAGGGAGACTAATATCATTAGAGGAATGACCACATCACTTCATTCATACATTAGAAGGAATCCCAAGAAATTGGTATATAGAGTTGGAACTGCACAAAGGAATTGTAAATTGGGAAGATTTGCAACAGAACTTTGTGATCACGTTTTCATTTGAACATGAGAATACAATGATGTATGCAACACTGAAGTTGATAAAATAAAATATCTTTGGAGAACCTGAAGTCGAAATTGTAACATCTTATTAGAACCAGAATTGACAAAAACTCAGACAATTTCTGCATTGTTACCATGTCGCAGAAGATGACCGAGTAGAAGAAAACCTGTGCGATATTCAAATAATAGAAGTTGAAGGGGAAAGAGAAGTAGAAGGTCCATAGTTATAGTTAGAATAATTTGTTGCACCAATGAAGATAAAGAAAGTCAATATTGGAACAGAAGAGAACCCAAAAATTGCAAGTATTAGTGACTATTGGGACAACCAGACAGTGGAAAGAATAACAGAACTACTCCACGAATATAGTGATTTGTTTCCAACAACGTTTTGAGACATGAAAGGGGTAGCATGAGAACTTGTATAAATGAATATCCCTTTATGAAAGATTCCATACCAATAAGATAGAGACCCTACATTTTGAATCCAGTATATAAACAGAAAGTGAAGGAAGAGATTGATAAAATGTTAGAGGATGGTATAATAGAACATGTTGAAGAATCTCAGTGGATTATCCCTATGGTAGTTCTGGAGAAGAAGGAAGGGGTAATAAGGATTTGTGTAGAATTGAGGAAGTTGAATGATTCTTGTTTGCATGATCCCTTCCCTACTCCATTTACAGATGAGGTATTGGAAAATGTAGGACGACAAGAAGCATACTCCTTCACTGATAGATTTTCAGGGTATCATCAAATCATAATAGCACCATAGGATCGCCATAAGACTACATTTTCCACATAATGGGGGTCATATCAGTACATAGTGATTCTCTTTGGATTGAAGAATGCCACTTCTATTTTTTCAAGAGTAGTGGTAGTTTCATTTAAAGATTTTATAAATAATTTTTTGGAGGTTTATGTGGATGATTGTTCAATATTTAGCTTATTGAAATATCATGTTGAAGTTTTAAGATTAATGATACACAGGTGTAAACAATGCCAAATTTACTTGAACATTAAAAAATGCATATTCAGAGCACCATTTGGAATTCTTCTAGGACATGTGGTTTGTAAACAAGGCATGCTGGTTGACCATGCAAAGATTGATGTCATTGTTAATTTACAACCACCTAAGTCAGTGCGCAAATTAAGAGCTACATTTGGTCATACATGATAATATAGAAATTTCATAAAGATCTATGCATAGATTACTGCGCCCATGGAAAAATTGTTAAAGAAGGATATTAAGTTTCAATGGAATGATTAGTGCCAAAAGAGTTTGGACATATTGAAGGAGAAAATGGTTACAACACTAATTATGTTGTTTCCATATTGGTCAAAATATTTCCATGTTCATGTGGATGCCTCTTCAGTAGCACTTGGAGCAGTATTAACACAACCAAGAGAAGGTGATGTATATCACTCAATAGCATTTTCATGTAGGAAAATCTCAGAGTCAAAACAAAATTATAGTACAACAAAGAGAGAGAAGGGTTGGATATAGTGTATGCACTGAAAAGTTCAGACATTATTTATCAGGCCAACATTTTAAAATGTTCACAGATCACTCTGCTCTCAGATACCTAGTCAACAAGCCAGTGTTGGGAGGGGGAATATGTAGATGGTTGTTGTTATTCCAAGAGTGTGGCTTTTAAGTAGTTGTGAAACCTGTAAGGATGAATGCATGACGAGATCATCTGTCTAGGATAACTAGTGGAGAGGAAAAAAACAACTTGGAGGAAAATTTGCCTGATGCACAACTCTTTTTAGTGCAGATTGTTGATGAATACTTTTCTGATATCATTGATTTTTTTATTACAAGATTTTCCCCAAAGGAATACACCATTGCAAATAAGAAGAATTTGGTGGTTAGAGCTACAGATTACCAAATAATTGCAGGACATTTGTATAAACTAGGTGCAGATAATATTTTAAGGAGACATGTCATGGAGCATGAACGTCCCATCACATTGGAAGAAACACATGGAGGAATAGCTGGAGGAAACTATGCAAGAAAATCCATTGCACAGACGATAATGCACGCAGGACTATGGTGTCCAATAGTTTCTAAAGATGAAAATAAATACTATCAGACTTGTGATGTCTGTTAGAGGGTAGGAAATCCATCCAAGAGGGATGGGATTCCATTAAACCCTCAAGTAACACTTAAAGTGTTTGAAAAATGGGAAGTAGAATTTGTAGGACCAATCAATCCACTAGATAGAAGATTAGGAGAAAGGTACATAATTACATCGATAAAATATCTAACCAGATGGGATGAAGTAGCAATAGTAAAAGATTGCAATGTAGAAAATACAACGCACTGATTGTTTGAACAAGTAATTCAAGATTTGGATGCCCTAGAATTCTCATGAGTGATCAATGAACTCACTTTATCAATAGTACCATATAGGAAATGAATAAATAATTTGAGATACACCATCAGAAGAGAATTCCATACCATCCTTAGGATAATAAAATAATGGAAGCATCTGATAAGATAATGGAGAATTACCTAACTAAACTTTGTAATATAAACATGGATTATTGGGACTTGAATATACCAATAATATTATGGGATTATCTAACCACATCCAAGAAAATTACAGGGAAAACACCTTTCAAATTGGTGTATGGTTAGGAAGCAGTAGTCCCTTTAGAGTATTTGATACCTAGTTTGCACATTGCAGCCATTACTAACATGATAAAAAGAGATGCAACTCAAGAAATATTGTCTCAAAAAAAATCTTGGCGTGATAGACACATTAAGAAGAAAAAATTTAAGGAAGGAGATCAATTTATTCTCTATGAAAACAAATGCTTACAATTCCCAGGAAAATTCAGGATGCATTGGCTAGGGCCATATGAGATAAAATCTATCACAAATGGAGATGTTGTACAGTTACAAGATATAAGAGGAAAATAAATTCAAGGAATGGTTAACGGTAGTCGATTGAAACTGTATAGGGACAATCGACCCAGTAACCCTTAATAGTTGCAGTGTGGAAAGTCATAATTGTACATAGTGTATATAACAAAAGTTGAAAAAGAAAGAAAATTTTGGAAAACCAAGAAAAATACAAAAATATGCAGTAGATAGATAAGTGGTAGACATGTAGTGATATGATATAGTGTGCAGAAGAGAATAAGTAGTATGAAAGAACAATAATACACTGCATGTGATAGAAATGTGACAAGATAGAAGAAACAATGCACTGATACAAAAAACAACCGGAAAAAGAAAAAGCGATGGTCGAAAAAGTGTGATGCAACAAAGCATTTATGACACAACCTATAAAAGGGGAAATCGTGCATGGAAAGACTCATTGTGACTTTGTGCAAATGAGAGCTAAGGAAGAAAACTGAGTGCGAGCAGGTGATTTCGAGGTGACCGGTGAAGATTCAAAGCAACCCTTTCAAGATTTAGCAGAATGGCGCCACCAAATTTTGGAGCTCCTAGTCAGATTGCAAGGAAAACACATAGTGCCTCGAGGTCTCCACAGGACACAGAAGCCGATGGGGAAATTTTGAATCAACAGGAAGGAGTGGTGGATGTGGATACAATTTCATATACATTCATTGAACTGATTAGTCCCACCATTGTAGAAGAGAAGGATCTAGTGATAGAGGAAATGAATGTCGACATGCATGGTGAAACAAAAAACCCTAGCATAGAGAAAAACCCCACACAAAAAATTGGATTAGGAGAAAAAACGAAGTTGGATGAGGAATACAGTGAAAGGAAAGAGACATATGAACCTAGAGAATAGGTCGAAAAAGTGCAACAGCCTATAGTAGAGCCAGTGTAGTAGTCAAAGGAACAAGTACAGGTTAAGGATAATATAGAATAGAAAAAATAAGACACAAAGTAAGATGAGGAAGAGAACCAAGAACTAGGTCCATTAGAAAGAAAAAAGAAAACTAGGGAAAAACATTCCAGGCCAAGAACACTGAGCAAGAAGAAATAAAGAAGACTGTCACTGTCATAGATACCAAAAGGAGTCAAAGTAGTTGGTGACATGTTAGGGTGTGTTAAAAAATTGAAGTATGTTGATCATGATATGGCAAACATAGGGAAGTTCCCTAAGTTTGTGCAACAAGTTTACATGGAGAGAAGAGGAGAGGGTCCATTTGGGGATCCCATTTTGGAGCTGAAATAGTGCATCACTAGAGACTATAATACAGGGATCATGAACCTGTTAGAGATTCCTCATTTTGAGAGAGGAAAATATGTAAATTCATGTGTCAAACAACTACTGGCACTATTACATGGAGGCATATTATGGATGGAGAGGCTTGTATCCATAGATGTATATTTAATTTCATAAATCACAAGATTACCAACAAATGGCGCAAAACCAAAGAAATACATGGATGATAAAATGAAAGAAAAAACCATGGCAAATGAGATAAAAAAAATATGGGACTGACAGGGGATATAGGGGAATGGTCATTCAATAGATAAATGATCCAAAAATGAAGGTTGTGACAAAGATGATGCCATGTAAAATTTTGAGTAAATCTTGCAAAGAGGAATCACCTGCAGGGGTAATAGCATTAGTCGCGCAATGCACAAAGGGGAGTCTACTTATCTAGGCTCCATACTTACTAAATTTGTTTTTGGAGTATTGTAAGAATGCACAAGATTTAGGTATAGAGTTTCATTATTCATGGTTAATTATATTGATATAATTGGTTGGTTGGGGAGAACCAAAATACAACACATTTTACCAGAGGCTAGGGAAGTGTCACACAATGAAATATACAACACTTCAGATCTGAAGAAAAGGAAGGAAAATTCTATCATTTTTTCCATGTTGTTTGATGAGATGCAGGAGAAGTTGGATAATACATGGAGGATACTACTAGAAGTGGTGAGGGAGAATTAAGGAATAGATAACTTCCAATATTCAAGAAACAACATGTGGATCTAGGCTAAGAGGGATCCTAAGAAAGAATGGCTATAGTTGAGGTATTATGTCATAGGAAAAGAAGTGTAGTGGGCCAAGAAAGATTGTACTGAAGAATGGAAGGTTCCAGTGATCCTAAAGAAGGTACCAATATCTAAGAAGCAAGTAGAGGATGGACCTTCAAGACAATCCACTATCCCAACAAAAAATACAAGGAAGGTGATAGGGTGTGTAAAGGAAACAGGGGGTAGTACAACCATTAGAAATCCAAGGAAGAAAATTGTTATCCCCAAGGCTTCAATGCAGGAAAAGGAGCATGTAGTAGAACCAAATGGAGCATAAAAGGAGACAAATATTCATATGCTAGAGGAAATAGGAGATGGAGATATCCCAGACATGGATATACCAATTAAAACTACACAAAGGTATTGTAAAAGAAAATAACTGTGTTTCATAAAGCAAGTCAGCATAATAAAATGAAGGCACATAAGGGCATTCTTGAACTTACACTGATAGAGGATGATGCAGAGTTAGTCACAGAGAAAGTGCAGGATCGCATAGTGGAGGCATGGTATGGTGTTGAGAATTAGAGGGAGGAGATAATAAATAATTTGACAAAGGTAAAGGATACACTAGCACAATTACAACTTACTACAATGCATCAGAAAGAGCAGGCGCAACTACAACAAACTTCCCAAGTAAGAAAAATTACATAACATGAGACAGTACAAATCATAGACATGGGGAGTGAACATTTCCATATCACTCAGGGAATGTTGCAGGTTGATGAGGATACAACACATAAGACACTAAATAACATAGCTCATTTGGACTTGGCACTTCCCAAGATTCCAACTAAGGTGTTGTACAAACCTCAAATAAGTGTCGCGTAGGAAATTTAGTTGAGGGCCTGTGAAGGTGCTACAAGATCACAATTTTCCAAAGAGGTAAGTAAGACACTAACGATGAAAATTAACCAGGTGTAGTTCGAGAGGGATAAACCAAAGCAGTGCACTCGAAGAATAGAGCATCAAGTGGAAGAAGTGTTAAAAACTATTCCTGACAATGTGTGGGTAGATAACATACCAACAAAGGAGAAAATTGAGAAAATATCACATGTTATGGAGACATATAGAATCCAATATACAAAGTTGACATAACTCCTATAACCTAACACCCCACCAGAAGCAAGAACACAAAGGGAGCAGGAGGCTACATGTCATACAATGAGCATTGTGCTAATCATCTAGGAAGTCATAAAAGTTTATAATAAGAGTGCACAGTTGTGGAAAATTATCCAAGAGAATGAGAAACTTTAGGAGTTAGACCAGAAAGAAGAAGGTATAAATACTACCATTCAAGAAGTGAATAAAAATAAAAAAGTAATGATAATACTGGACAGATTGAAAAGTGTGCAAGAAATCAAGAATTTACAGGTAGAGTTGAGGACTATACAAGAAGACAAGAAGTCAAGGAAGGCTATATTAGAACCACTATAGGAAGGCACAGAACAAATGCTTACATAGATTGATGTCGCAAAGGGTCATTTTGAACAAATTATCTTGGAGAGAGGATAATAGTTGAAGGAAATATTACTGCACAAATTGTGGAGACTGTAGTAGAAAAGAGAGCACAAGTAAAATCTCAATTTGAACAAATTTCAGGCAGGTTTCAAGAGCTAGAGAAGTCAGTGCAGGAGGAACACACTACCTGAGTGGCTCAGGATGAGCCATAGGTGAGTATTGGGGGCTTGTTGGCGTAGGCCATTTTGGGGAAAAGTGCACTAATTAATGAAGGAAGTTGGGAAATGAACCAGAAAAGGATCATGCACCAGAAAATAGGGAAAAACAACACCGGGAAAGTAGGAAAGTCAAATGAAGGAATAAGGACGTAGATTGAAAAGGAAAACAGTTGGATTTTGGACCAATGGCGTTCAGGAAGTTAGAATGTGGACAAGCCTAAAACACCTAGGGTTAGTGGGTTATGGTTTTGGTCATTGTTGTAATGGGTACCAACCCATTTTTGTAACGTAAATATATGTGGTGAAATAATAGGTGGAGGTTGTTGTTAGTTAATGAGATTAGTATGAGATATTGTTTTGATGATCTTAGAGTAAATTTTGGATACAAAGAGATGAATTGTAATCGAGGGTAAGGTTTCAATATGTGGAGCTTAGTGTTATCTTGTCATCCTCATATGTAATGTGCACAATGCTATAAACTTGATGAAGAATAATAAAAGAAAGAAGAAAAC
Source organism: Picea engelmannii (assembly GCA_009831015.1). Lineage (NCBI taxonomy): Eukaryota > Viridiplantae > Streptophyta > Pinopsida > Pinales > Pinaceae > Picea > Picea engelmannii. The sequence goes on along the minus strand of ML799492.1, from coordinate 10,973 downwards.
TAGATCTTTGTGGACATAGACCAGGGGGTGAACCAAAGTAAATTTGTGTCTTTGTGTGGAATTTTTGCTTTATTTCTTATTAGTTATGTTGAATGAATCAATCTGTTAGCTATAAAATGAAACACGTAATAGAATATTCAGGATATTTACTGCAGAATGAATCTTAAATGAATGAAAATGATTAAAGAATGGTAGATATGGATATACTAATGTATTAGGATAATATATTTGATGTATGTTGAGGTAGAAAGAATGTCTTGCATCCATAAAGTAGCCTCCCTTCCAAGATTTCATACATCTGGGTCTTGCAGTCACCCACAAGCCATCTTGGGTGAGACTGCATTATGCACTATGTGCATAGTGTTGCCTTTTGGTCTCCATAAGGGCTCATGGTTTGCAGGGTTTTGATGGAAACCTAAAGTAGAACCCAGGTCAGCTTAAAACATCCAAGTTTCAAGGGTAAAATATTGTCTCATGAGTTTATTTTTATGGTTCCTTTGTGTGTTGAGTAGTTGACTAGTTCAAATTCACTTGTGTAGTTTATTGAAATTGTTGACAATCCATTATTTATTTATATTATGCATTTTTTCAAATTTTGTGGGTGAGGAACAGTCAAATGTACAGTTATTTCTATGGGCATACCTACCCATTGGAGAGCCCTCTTTAATTTCTCTCACATTCCTATTTTTTCAATGACATCCCTACTTTTCTTTAACATTCCCTTTTGTGTAGTGTGAACCCTAATGTTTTGAGATCCCCAACCTATGAGAAGTGTACCATGCATTCTCATTGATCTCTAAGTGAAATTTATGAGGAGAGAACCACATGAGTACAACTTTCCTTTCTAGCATGAACCCTAACTTCTGAGGAGAAATTTGGTTTGTTCTTCTTGTTTTACCAAGTTTCTGAGTGTGAAAGATATCTTCAAGAGTATATTCATACTAACAATGCTCTTTGAATATACCTCATTTATGTGTGTGGAAAACTGAATGCTCACATGTTATTAACCTGTTACCTAGTCACTATTGGAATATCATTGATGACAATATGCTTCCTTTTCTCTATTATTCACTTGTAATGGTCTACACCAGTTACGTGCATCCTCAATTAATGTTGGAAATGTATTCTTTAATGTCTCATCCTTCACAAACGTTTTGGGATGAGTAAAGTATGTATTGACTAGAATAGATACATAGAAGAAGAAAATTTTCATTTGGATCTATGTTGAGGAGGTGGTTGGGAAATAATCCTGCCATTTACAGATCATATGGTATCAAAGCACTCAGTTCGAATATCTAGTGTGACCTATATGGTAAGTACTCATTGTGGCTACAAGAGAAGTGGATAATATTTTTTGTTAGGATTAAAGCGAAGTAGATCACCACACATGGCTAGAAAATATCAAGTTGGAAATGAGGTGAAAATCCACGAATGAGGTTGGAATGAATTGAGTATGGAATATCTACACTAACATCAATGATGTCACAACTATTGGTGGAACAATTTAAGGAAACACCATCAATAGATATTGGTCATGGTGAAGCCAAGACGGAAGAAAAGAATCCAAAGGCAGAATGCAAGGCTAAACCAGAGATGGGAGAATGAAACTATAGTAATACATAGGTACCTTTTCGTGTGGAGGCCAAGGTGTACATCAAACCATATGTCAAGGAAGTGGATTCCATCAAATTGAACCAGTTTCTACAATAGACATAGGTATACTTTAGTGTGCATGAAGTAATAGGAAAGAAAAATATTTCATTCACTCGATTGAAGCTTGAAGGCCATGCCTTCTCCTGGTGGGTGAGTGATGTAGTAGGAAGACCACTGAATAATGAACCACTGGTCACATAATGGGAGGTATTCAAGGACATTATAAAATCATAGTTCTACCCAATTAGATATATGGAGAACCAATAGATATCTTGACATTATTTCAGGCAGAGGTAAGGATAGTCAGTGTGAATTCATCACTGATTTCAAGAAGAGATCCATCCAAATGGGATTCTCTCTAAAAGGTATTGAAAAGTTGATCAATTATGTGGGGGAATTTCTACCATAAATTTGACTTCAATTGATTTTATTTCAACCAAAGATAACTGATGAGGCTAGTATTCAGGCACAATACCTTGAAGGAGATAAGCAAAAGCAACAACTAGGCACACTCAAGCAAAAAAAACCAGAAGAGGAGAAGAGGAAGGGAAAGAATAAAAAGAAGTGGAATAAGAATAATATTGTGGAAATGAAATAGGAAGAAACCTCTTCTATGAAGAAATTCAAAGTTTGTGACTGAAAGGGACATATTGTGGAGGATTGTTGGAAATTGCACAATGAAAAGCACCTGGAGCACCTCTAGAAAAAGAAGAAAGTAATTCTATGTGTGGATGCCAAGGAGAGGGTGGACATCACCTTAGACTTGGAAGGGAATATTGGGTGCATCAATTTGAAAAATTAGGTGGCATTATTCAGTAGCAAGCAAAGGGAGGATAAGGTGATGACCAAATTGTTTTGCAATAAATTCCACATAAAAAAAATAGTATGCATTGTTTGTTTGATCCTGGTTCACAATCCAACTTAATATCTATGCAATTGGTTGAGAATATTGGCTTAGAGACATAGGACCATCCACAATGACACCCTTTTTATTGGGTAAGGAAAGATATGGAACTGAAGGTAGGAAAGAAATGCAAATTCAAATTCATCATCAACCAGAACTATGTTGATGAAGTGATTGTATATGTGGTTCCTTTTGATGTACATGTAGTCATCTTGGGAAGCCCATATTTTTATGGTAACGATGGAATATTCATGAGAAGAGATAACCAATATATATTGGTCAAACAGGGAAGAGCATATGCCATAAATTCACACAAGGACAAATCCAAACTCTCTCTAATTGGTGTTCATTAGGTTAGAAGAATCATGGACAGTATAAAGAAATTTATCTCACTATTTTTAAGAGAAGGAAAACAACAAGGAGAAGGTAGCCAATTGGAGATGAAGGTATCCTTGGAAGGATTTAGTGGAAACAAGTTCTAGTAACTATGACAATTGATACTATAGGGAAGTGTTTCGGGAGCCTTGGGGACTACCATCTAAGCACGATATTGAACATGAGATTCATTTTTTTCTAGAGTCACCTCTGTTGAACATAGGTCTATATATGAAGTCCATCATCAAAGAAGACAAATTCAAGAAGCAACTAAAGCATTTGTTGGAGCAAGGAGTTAAAATTAGACCCATTACATCACCTTGCGTCTCACCCATCATCATGGTTCCAAACAAGGATGAAAGTTGGAGAATGTGCATTGAATATCCGGCCCTGAATAATATTACAATCAAGAATTGGTATTCTTTGACAAGGATTGATGACTTGTTGGATCATTTGCAAAAATCCAAATTATTCACCAGATTGGACTTAAAATCAGGCTATCATCAAGTAAGGATCAAAGTGGAGGACGTGTGGAAGACAACATTTAAACATTACAATGTTTGTACAAGTGGTTGGTAATACTTTTCATCTTATGCAATGAACCTACAACTTTTATCAGACTCATGAATGATTTTCTATGCCCTTTAATTGACTCTCTTGTAATAATATATCTAGATGACATACTAATCTTTAGCAACATGTGGAAAGAGCACTTCTCACATGTGACGTAGGTACTAGAGACCTTAAATAATAATTAATTGATTTCCAACTTGCAAAAATGTGAGTCTGGGAAGACATCCTTGATTTATCTTGGACAAATGATCGGAGGATGAGAGTTGAGAGTGGATTTGAAGAAGAATGCAATGATAACACAATGGACTATTCCAACTAGTTTGACAAAGGTAAGGAGTGTTATGGAAGAAACCCAATATTTGAGGAAATTATTCATAAATTTTTCCACAACAACAACACCATTACATGCCTTGATTTCCAATGGGATGATTTTTCATTTGGAAAACAACAACAAATAAGATTTGAATATTTGAATAAGAAAATCAACAATGCTTCGGTCCTAGCTATGCCAAATTTTTAGAAACTGTTTGAGATATAAACTGATGCCAATAGATATGCATTAGGAGAGCTGCTAATGCAAGGAGGGAGGCTTGTATGCTACCATTCAGATCTATTTCATGGAGCGGTTCTTGACTACCCCACATATGATAAAGAACTCTTTTCAATTATGCATGCAGTGAAGATGTGGACACATTACTTACTGAGAAAAGAGATCATTATACACACAGATCACCAACCCCTTATGTATCTATAGATCTGAAACAAGATGCAATAGGCGAGGCACTACAAGTTGTTGGGTTTCTTACAACAATCTCACCTATTGATCAAATGCAATAAAGGGGTCATGAATAAGATAACATACATGCTCTCTCGGACACCACTGAAGAACGTCACAACAATTGGAGAGATAATGCAAATTGAACCATTCACTCATACAATTCTTGGTAAAGACTATGAAGAAGATGAATAATTCAAAGGAATATATAAGTAGTTGAAGGAGAGTTTGGTCACTTCCAAAGAATGGAATTTATACCACCTCCAATATGTACTGGTGTAAAATCTCGACAAACTATGCATACCTCAGGGGATAAGAATTCAATTGATGAAAGAAGCACATACATCTAAAGTTGATAGGAATTTTGGTGTGAAAAATATTGTGGAAAACCAACAACAATATGTGTATTGGAAAAATAAATAGGGGCATGTGGAAATTGTTTTGAGAGGTTGTGTTTCTTGCAGCACTAACAAGCCAAGTAACTAGAAACTTGGCCTATACATTCCCCTACCAGTACCAACTAGGCCTTGGGAGAACATCTCCATGGACTTTGTTGGATATTTTCCTATGACTCATAAGGGCCATGACTACTTGTTTGTTGTAGTAGATCACTTCAGTAAAACATGTGTGCTCATCCCATGTAAGAAGACAATCTCGGGACAAGAGGAAACTGAGCTATCTTTCAGTCATACCTAGGTACATTTCGGGTTTCCAACCTCCATCCAATTTGATCGAGACAACAAGTATTTGGAAAGGTTATGTATAGCACTTTGAGAAATGATGGATACAAATTGAAGTATTCAACATCATTCCATCCTTAGACCGATCGACAAACTGAGGTTGTTAATAGAACATTGGTACAATTGTTGAGAGGATATAATAGCAAGCATCCAAAGACTTGGGAGGAGTAATTATTATACATCAAACATTTGTACAATAGAGCACCCCATACTTATACTAATAGGTGTCCTTTCGAAACATGTCTTGGCTATATACCTCCCTCACCATTTGACAATGTGTGCGGGAAACAACATGATGGAATAAGAGTATAGGAGGATGAACAAAAGGTGAGCGCATTCGTGGAAAATATCATACAGATACATCCAAGGGTTCAAGAGCAGTGTGAGAAGAGTGAGCAACTATATAAATCTAGACATCACCAACATAGGGAGGATCACAAATTCTATCTTGGAGACAAGGTTTGGCTATATCTCCTCAAGGAACAATTGTTGGGAATGAAAAAGAATCTTGAGCCTATCATATATGAACCTTTTGATATCATATAACAAGTGAATGGGAACTCTTTTAGGCTAAGGATTCCTCCCTATATGAAGATCAAATCAATGGTAAATGTGGAATATTTTAAATTATTTGAACCCTACATGCTGGATAAGGAGGAGGAGGAACAATAGGTTCTTCCGACTGTGGAATATTTTTCACCACACCCTTTGGAAGAATTAAAAGAATATACAATCATGTAACACATGGAATGGATCACCCATAGAGGAAAACGAGAGATATGGTAGATTGGTCTCAAAGGATAGACTTCAAGGAAGTAGAAATGGTATGAGAGGAACCAAATTTCGAGCAGGTTCCCTCATCTATCCTTGGCATATTTTGAGGACCAAAAGCCTACTAATGGAGAGGTGTGATTCGAATTAGATTTGAACAATAAATAATTGGCTAAGGAACATGATTTTATAAGGATTGACATGGGCAAGGTTCAATAAATAAGGGATAAATAAAGATAAATAAGGGACCGGTTTGTTGGCATGAAGGGCCTCATACAATCATGAGAAATGTCCAAACTTGCACTCAATCAAATCCTAAGGCAAGTGACAGTAGATGCTTGTAAAATGAAAATACAAAAGAAAATGTAATAAAAAAGAAAAGATAAAGTTTCATACTAATGTTTGTTTGTGGGAGGGTGTCTTGATTGGTGTTGGGTTTTTCCTTTATATTTTTCCATTGATCTCTTTCTTTTTTAGGGTATTGTATAAGAGTTGTATTTTTGCAATCGTTTGCAAATTTCACATATTCATGACATGCTTTGCATTTAAACAACAATTGTTTGTAGTCCAACTTTTTCCAATGGTTATGGTTATCTAGATTTAGAGTTATTTCTTCAGGAAAACATTTTTATAGGTCTACTTCCATGCATATTATTGAGCATGTAAACATTACAAATATAGGTTTATATTTATTAATGAACCTTTTAGAAGTATTACCAATGGCCCTTAGGGACTCATCATTCGAGCAATGTAAAGGTAGATGAGGTACTTTGACCTAAATAGGAACAATTGATGGCACCGTGATGGCACATCAACTTCTAGATTAGAATATGGTGTCCATATATTAATTTACATACCTCTCGACCGTATGAAATATGGCCCATTCCCGAATATGAGATCTTGAACTTCATTAAGCTCAAAGAGAAAAGAATAAAAATCCCTTCCACATAAGTAATAAGTTAGCTTACCTTATATGATATCCATCCAATATTTTGTATCCATGCATCCATAGATTTTGGAAAAGACCATAGACTAGTAAGCTGGCCAATAAGATCTTTTTTAAAAAGGAGAAAATCTTTGAAACATGGATTAGTTTTCGATACCAAGACATCCGAGACCTAATATACTTCACAAATATTGAGACTCATCAATTTCTAGGTAGAATGGCCAAGGGAAGTGACTAGGGCCTAGAACGTCGTTGTTTTAATAGAGGGAGGAGGGTATGACCCCCTCACAAACCAGACCCTTCAAAAAATAAATTAAAATAGCTATCAAAAATATGTTTTACAAAATAATTTTATGTTTTGCATGACTGTTAATTAAAAATTTTAATGATATTTGATGACCAACATAACCAATGATGAGCATTTTGATTGTCAATTTCCAACACTAAAACTTGAATATTTCCCATCTCTCTCATGCTTGTGTAGTACTAAAACAATATTGATGGAATGAGAGCATGGGAGAAATGGAAAATAGTCAAACCGATGCAATGAGGTATGACTAATATTAGGAAAACTTGGGATTTGTTGTGAGTAAGAATGACATTAAAAATCAACAATATGTGTCTTCATAGAGTAATTAATTCATATTATATAAATAAACATGAATCCACCATGTAGTCTGTCACCTTGATACTTTGAGGAAACATGGTTCGACACATATTCTACTTGAAACCTTGAGAACTTGATTGTTCCCACTTTTCCTACCTATCACTTCAAAGTTTTGGGAAGAAAGTATAAATGGTTGATATATGTTTCTTACACAAGCATTTGATACGTGCACTCAAAATGCCCCATTTTTTATCATATTTGTTAGATCTCTCAAAACAAAAAAGTCAAGAGTTTTGATTGCTCATAATGTGTGATCAATCATTTTATGAGGTTCAAAGTCAATTCAAAGATTAGAAAAATACATGGGGGCATGGTTCCACCATGAATGCAACTCTAATCATAGTGGAACTGTGACCATGGTGTGAAATTTTCTCAAAATACAACAAGAATTATTATTGGAAAGAGGGGAAAACTTAGTGTCCTTTATCCTACACTCCAACACATACTTTTCAATGGTTCAAGGAATTAATGGTGTATTGAATGGTGGAGGCATTAAAAATCTCCATCATCTCCCTTAGTTACTACAACCATCGAGGATTGTGCAAGCACACGTGAGGTGCATATGACATGAACTTGCACAATGATATGTTGTCATCTAGACAAAAGTAGCACATAGAAAGATAAATGGTTCATAATATCTATCTTGGTGAAGACCCAATGGTTCTTATTGAATCATTTTTCATACTATAACTCCCTTGTTGATGTTGTTACGAGGAAAATATCTCTATGGCCTGGGGTAAGCCACAACAGACGAAATGAATGCATCAACTCTAATCTCAGGTATGCTATATAAATGAAATGCTAACAAGACAAGGTCAAAATCCTACCTCGTCCTAATGTCCGATGAAGACCATCATTGAGCACACAACTCAAAGCTTTATACCTGCAACTTGTCCTCAAAAAGAAAGATACACAAGCATATGGTGATAATATATAATGTTATCATATAAAATAGAATAATCCATTAACATTCATGACAATACACCCATGGAATAATAATTCAAATATTTGAAAGATATAAATTGGACGAGAAACAAATGTTTCTATTAAAAAAATAAACAAAAATAGATAGGTGACAAACTTCTATGTTGGCACATCTCATAACCGAGAAACTAAGTCCCTCCAATTGGGCCTCCACCACTTCAATCCTCCGCCAAAGGCAAGCTCATATAAAGGAGACAATGAGGTTCTCCATCAAAGAAGGAAGAGCTTGGGGGCTAAACAATGAGTTCAGACTTTCAAGGATAAAGGGATGCAAACTCAATTTGAAGTGAAATTTCTCCAAAGTATATTTTCTCTCAAAAGTTGAATTCTCCTCCTTTCCAAGGCTTGGATATGGCTCAATTTACAGCCTTCAAATGGAACTGAAGGGCCGAGTCAGAGCATTTCTAGTATATGGAAAGTCAAATATCATGGATCTCGTGACGTGACATGGAAACCCGACATGATTTTTAATTTTGAGCACCAAACCCGATGTACACGAGCTGTAGTGGAGCAACTTGCGTATACGCATGTTGTCTAATTGGTAGAGCGCGTATATGTGAAAAAGTGTGTTTTTTTGGCTATGGGAAGTACAAAAGGGGACTTCAAGTCTGGATAGGGAAATGGAAATACCATCCAAGCAAGTTGCATGGGGTGAGGAAAAATTTGCTATAACAAATGTTGTATGCAAAATAAGCATTTAAAGGGATGTTATCATCTAAATAAAA
>ML799491.1:434218-446927 GCA_009831015.1 Picea engelmannii | reverse complement strand
AAGATGATGACCATGGCCACCATCCCAAGAATATATTGAATAAGGTTAGAAAGAAATGTTCCAAGTACCTCTAGTCTAGAAAGAAGGATAAGATCAACATTCCTTTGGTGAAATGGAAAATAATGGCTAAGATAAATTATTTAGGGTGATGGGGTTTAAAATAATTGACTCATTTATCAAAGGCATTAACAACTAGAGGAGTTTGGAGGATGGTAGCAACAAAGGGTCTCTAGTAGGCCTTGATGAGAGAGAAGTACATAACCACTCTCAACACTAAAGAATGGTTTAGAATGCCAAATAAGAGAGTTGGTATGGGGCCCATATGTTTGAGGGAAATTATTAGAGCCTTTCACATTATAGGGGATAACCTATCATGGCTTATTGGGAATGATTAAAAGGTAAGAGAAATATCAGATTCAAGGATAGGGGATCAATGTGCTCTCAACCTATAATAGGGATTGATTAATCAAGGAAGAAAGAGGATTTTGGACAACATGGTGGAGGATTGCATAAAAATTTGGGCCTCAAATATGACCAGGGATATGAGTGGAAGAGGTACAAGACTTATCTTTTAAAGGTCGTGATAATACTCTAAGAGCATCATGACTCAATGGTTTGGTCACGCACCAAACAAAACAAGAGGTGCCTAAAAGGTTAACTTGGGCTACAAATTGTCCATACAACAACTTGATAAGGAAAATGAGGAATGGAAATGGAATCTACTTGGGAAACTAAAAGCTAATATATTTTTGTGGTTAATACTGAAAACCAACTTATGCATTTGGGGTAATGTTTAGAGAAGATCATGGAAAATACCTAGGATTTGTGTTTTGTGTGGATAATAGGAGGAGAGTGTCTTCCACACTTTTACAGAAGATCATGGAAAATACCTAGGATTTGTGTTTTGTGTGGATAATAGGAGGAGAGTGTCTTCCACCTTTTCCTATTATGTCACTTCTTAAAGATATATGGTCAACATTAAAAAGGATCATTGGGTAAAATGTACTTACGAAGATTTGTCTTTACGAGAGGCACATTAGAATTGGTTGGATAATGAGGACACTATAAAGGAGTATTACTCCCTACCATTATTTGTCTTATTGACAATATGGCTAGTCAGAAATGCATCACTCTTCCAAGACAAAAAATTCTTTCATGTGATGGTTTTCTACAAAATTCAAGGTGCATATAAAGCTTATGGGTTGGTTGAGAAGAAGAAGAGGCAAAGGCATGTTAAAGAAATGGAGATACACAAATCAAGACTTTATGGAGCATAAGGAAATCTAGGAGCGAGTGAGGTTGGGGGTATTTGCATATCTTCGAATCACAAGGGTACTTTTTTTTTAATGCAGATAGGGGAAAGAGTCAAATAATGCAACTAAAGTTCAATTGTCTCCCTTTTAATGAGGTTATCATTGGATATGGGAGTTAGGGACATTCAAATGGTCAAATAATACAACTAAAGTTAAATTGTCTCCCTTTTAATGAGGTTATCTTTGGAGATGGGAGTTAGGGACATTCAAGTATTGAGAGACTCAAAATTAGTCATATATTGGCTAGGGAGATGAGAACACCGACTTTACATGGAGTTGTTATGAGAACATGGGAACTTAAATCCTTCTTTCAATCCGTCTCTTTATCTTGCAAACATGTGATGATGGAACATAACCAAGAAGCATATATCATGTCAAGGCAAGGCAAGTTTGTGGAAGACATGAATGGTCATGTAGGTAATTGGTATATTGATAGGACAAATGAAGATATTCCTCCAAGGAATTTTTTTGTTTCATATGGTCTCTCTTTAGCTTATTATGTGATGTACCTTCAAATTGAGAGATCTCTAAAACATAATTACATATTTTTTTATATTTAAATAAATAGAAATTGATATAGTAAAAACAAAATTCATAATTCTAGACCATTTTAATTTTAATTTAACATTTGCACATTATAATATCTCTAATTAATATCATTAACTATTATAGTCAGATTGTGAAGACAAGGTTTTTAATATAAACATAATTTATAGTCCATCGTGAAGTTAAATTTTTATTTTTTTTAATATTTCATGTATAATAATATAGTAATATTTATGAAGAATTTTAGGGGTTAAATTTTGTGATTGAGTTAATTTTTTTTCTTTAAGATTTGTTAGTTTCCATGATATATTAATTTCTAAATTTTTAAAAATATCCACTCAAATTTTATAAAATAAAATTATTTTACTTAAACAATTTTCATTATGTATAAAATCTTTAAAATTTTAAATATTTATACAAAAATATGGCCAAATATTTTATAATTGACATTCTTAAAATTAGTAAAATTTGTTAAGATTTTCACTTTAAGATAAATATGAATCCTTAAAATTTTTCCTTGTAACATTTAACAATAAAAATTATCCATTTGACCTATGTTTTTTTTCCAAATAAACAATTAATGTAATTTTATTTATAGAAACAAAATTACATTGTTAGATGTTTTTTTTTAGAACTAGGGGAATCGGTAACTTGCCCTGATTATCTGGGTGAGGCCTAGGTTCGAATCCAGTTGGATGGCACTATAAACCCTAGGGTAGTGCTAACAACCCGCAAGCCAACACCTAACAGGAAACTTATGACTTAGCAAGAATCGAAACATCCAGAGACACACCCATGAGGAGGTCCCACTCAAGGGGGGAGCCTATCCTTCTAGCCTTATCACAATGGGCCAACATGTCACTTATGGGAATTGAACCCGAGTGGGGAGGAGAACAAAATGTCAGCCCAACCACTCGAGCTATGAACCCTCAACATTATTAGATGTTGTAAAGCATTCTTATTTTTCTCATAAAGCCTATACCATATAATACTTGTAATTGTCTCCTTATATATAAACAACTAAAAACTTCATACATGATGATATTACACCATTCCCTCCAAAAATAAATTGTTTCCTCCCACTTTTTTTGAGAAATTACATCCCTTTTTTTTATCCATGAAAAATATCAACTATCGTTCCCTAATTATTTATTCACCACCCATGAGATATACTAAGAAAGTGACCCATAAAATTATGTTGTATGAATAAAAATTATATCCAAGGATCCTATAAATATTTAGAATTTGTTCCTTGATGATTCTCGAAGACTTTTTAGACTCCTCTATCTAGCTCCAACCCTACTTTTAATAAACCATTTGTTGTCTTGTTATTGTCCATGTAGACATGTTCAAAGGAAATATGTTGGAAGGATTATTGTAAAGACATAACATCAAGAAACAAAATATGGAGCATGCAATTTTGTGGCAATTTCTCAGCATTGAATTTTGTTTCATCCACTGAATTATAAGGAGTGAATCCCAAATATTTGAATATGTGTTACTCCATGTTCCCAAATTAACATCAAAACCAATTTGAGCGACATTAATTCATAGAAGTTGTTTGATACTTTACCAACTCTAGGTTTGAAATATATACTATGGAATGTAGAAAGATGAAAAATTCTCCCTACCCCACCCTTGGGAGGGGTTCCCTAAGAAGCACCATCAAAGAATACCCATGGAATTTTTTTATTAATTACTTCTTTATCCGGTTGTCTTATCTTGTGTTTTTCTTGGAATTGAAGAAATGCAAATAGTATATTTAATCTTTGGACAACACATTTCAGAGGTATAGTATCCATGTTTTCAAACAATTTTGAGTTCTTGGCCAACCATATTCCCCAAGCGAGACTCAAAGAGAGAGTTATATACCTTTTTGTTTCCCTATTAGTGCACCAACTTTCGAGAGTCTCCTCTATAGTGTTCCCATCCCAAGAATTTTTTAATCTTGTCATTCTTTCTACCTCAGTCCAAACCTGCTTTGTAAATTGACATGACATAAATAGGTGCAGGTTTTTTTCTTCCTCTTGTTTGCAAAGGAAACACCATCCAAGTCTCATAAAACTCCTCTTCTACAAAATATCCCAGGTTAAAATTATGTTATATATAGAACATTTAATAATAAAAATTATTTACTTGATTTTTATTTTACATGTAATTTCTCACCCCACCTTTTCCTTAAGCCATAGTGACATATTCCTCATGGCTCATGAAGATCCTCAATCAACAATTGGCTCACGAATAGAAAACATGTCACAAATGAGATTTGAATATGAGTGGGGAGGATAACGATTAATAATTCCTCCTTTCAACCGTCTGAGCTAGACCCAATGGATTTAATTTCTTGAACATCCCATTGCACCTTCAAGCATTTAAGCAAGAGTGAGATTGTTGGTGCCTTGCCAACTCCAATCAATATGCAAGAGGCAAACATGTCATAAGTGGGATTTGAACCTAAGTGGGGAGGATAACAACTTATTCTCTTAACCACCCAAGTTAGACCCAATTGACAAAATTATCCACTTAACCTATGTTATGTATAGTAACACACACACACACACACACACACACATATATGTAAAAAGTTGTTAGAATTATGTTTTTTTTAAATGAGAATTTATTACTTTACTAAACTTAGAAATAAATTATCCTATATTGGGTGAAAGAAATGCATCATAAGGACATATAGGAGGCTCGTACCTTCAACACCCAGGTGTCCATCTACATGTGAAGTGGTAGCTCATTTGAGGTCTTGGGGAAGAACCTCGCCCATTGATTCCCCTCCTCTCATCATGATGTTGTGGTTAGTGAGGTCAAAGCATGTTGCTAGAGTTATTATGGCGATTGTGATATCAATGTTTGTATTTGTTTTGGATAGGAGATGCAATGTTCATGTTGATGCAATAACCGAGACATAGTAGCCTCTTCCCATGGCTCAAACAACGATAACACCTTGATAGAGAGAATTCTAGAGATAGAGCAGGTTTATTCCTTGGTTTGAATGCAATGATAATAACTCCAACGATTCATTTCAAAGTAATCAAATTCTAGTATAGGTATTGTGCATAGTAAATTCGATAAACACTTCTTAGAGATCAATTCCATTGGTAGTTTGGTTAAGCATGGATAGGAAATTCTCTCAGAGGGAGACATAGACTAGGGTGGTTAGGAGAGTTAGACCTTGTGCCTACAACCAACAGACTCAAGGCTCCTCAACCAAGAAGATGACCAAGGAAGATAAGGAGGTTACAGATGCAACCTTCAAATACCATTAGAGGATTCCTCCAAAAATCAGAGAAGAAATTGAAAAAAATTAGCAAAAGGGTATGCAACAGAGAGTACTTTTGGAAACTATGAAGACATAGCATAAAGAAACCATGGAAACAATGGAATTCATGGACACCAAACATGAATCTTTGGTCAAACAACTATGGGACATGAAAGCTATTGTTCAATCCCAAACATAGGGGAATCAATCCACATGGGAAACAACTCTAGAGGAAGCACCACCAAAGGATTAAGCAGAAGCTCCGAGAAATTCCAAACCCCCACTCATTTATGTGGATTCAACTTCGAAGGATCTAAGAATCTAGGTGCCTCTATTCCATGTTATTATGCTTATGTTCATTTTCAATAGGAAGTCTATTAGGTCTGTCAAATATAGTTCAATGAAGCATATGGATATACGTCAGCCAAATGATCATAGGGTTAGTATTTTTTTCTTCAAAAATATCATATGTATTTTTTGTATAAAAACCTTCAAGAAAGCCACAATAGTCCATGTTACATGAAAGTTATTATTCAATCCCAAACACATGGGAATCAATCCACAGGGGCAACAACTCCAGAGGAAGCACCACTAGAGGATCATGCATAAGCCCAACCAATTCCAAACCCCACTCATTTATGTGGATTCAACTTCGAAGACTAGAATCTAGGCGCCTCTCTTCCTTGTTATTATGGTTATGTTAATTTTGAAGGGGAAGCTTGTTAGGTCTATCAAGTATAGTTCAATGAAACATAAAGATATATGTCAATCAAATGCTCATAGGGTCGGCTTTTTTTTCTTCTGAAATATCATATGTGTTTTTTTTAATAAAAACCTACAAGAATGTCACAATAGTTAGATCTAAAGTCATGAACAATATTATTTATTTTAATGAAAAAAATAAACAAAATCATCAACTACTAGTGCCTCAGTAGAACCGAGAAAAATACATCTCTTTTAAAAAATATTAATATAAAAATAACTAACTTTATTAACAAAAAAAAAAATTGAAAAAAATAAGATTTGTTAATACCTTGTCTGGAAATAGGAGAAAAGCATTCCCACGAAAATTCAAACTTGGGTTATGTCACCATAGTCATTGTTGCAAGTTGTCATTAAACCACAACCAAGCAAACTTTTATATAATTAACCCTATATAATATAATAAACAAAAATATTAGATTAATCTTATTAAGATTATTTACATAAGGTGAAAAAGTGCTTGTCACTCATCATTAACATTTAAATATAGTATTATCATAGACAAAATCTTAACCTTAAGAAAATGGGCTTTCCACAACAACATAAAATTCATGAAAACATAAATTATTTTATAAAACTTATTCTTATGTGTAATATAATATGCACACACCCTCCTACCAAATGGGTTTAAAAATGGATTTGGTGTCGAAAAGTGGGTTTGGTGTGTCAAAAGAGATTTGTCATATAGTGATCATTACAATTGTCAACGGTGTTATGGATTACTTCCAAATGTGGATGAGTGGTTGTATCTACCTATGGACCACTATCACTTCAACTAAGTTAGTTAGTTAAGTTGTTGAAATGGAGTAGACATTGTCAATATTTTATTTGTTATGTCAAATTGCCATGAAAGACAATCCCCCACTCAATATTTTATTTGTTATGTCACACCTATAGGTAGTGTTATTAAACAAATAATATAATATAAAAAATTGAAAGAGATAATACAATATAGAAAATTATTATTGAACTTATATGTGTATCTTTGAGATTCGAATCTTCATTATTTGCAGCATATTATTATAAAATTGAAGCTTACTCCTTGTCTCTCACGCATATATAAAATTACAACTTTAACGAATATACAAGTTAAATTTACACATCTTTATTAAGTTAAATTTACACATCTCTATTATGTATAATTAAAAATATTTAATCTTTTAAAAATACCAAACTAGAGTATATAGAATTAAGAGTTTTAATATTAAATTTAAATATAGCAAGTACACATAATTAAGAATCTTCATTTTATTTGCACAATGTGGGTTGAATTTTTTTTTTTGTTTGTTTGTTAATTTGTGAGGGACCTGTTGGCTACGTGATTAACCTGTGGCTTGAGAAACCGCGACTCAGGGGCATCTAAGCCGTCAAAATCACCCGGGGATCGCACCCGGCCTGAGCCACACCAACCCTTAACATGGTTGGATTTTTTGTCCCCGCAGGTTTCGAACCGGTGACTTTAACATCACGGAGTGGCTTAACAACACACTCTGTCACCGACTATCCTACACCTCGAGGACAATGCGGGTTGAATCTTAGGTGATAGAATTTTCTTTTAAAAAAGAATCTAGGAGGAGCAAGGGCACAACCCTTGGTTTAAGACAATAAACTTTCAATACATGCCTTGTAGGAGGCCTAATAAATGTACTAAATGTAGGATATGTTTTAGAAATAGGAAAATAATGCAAGGAGTTGTATTAAGTTAAGAGGTTAATGAGGAATAGGTTAAATAATGGGTGTTTTTTTTGAAAGATTATTATTATTATTATTAATTTTTTTAAGTTAGAAAATTGTTAATGAGAAATAAAAATTGACATAATTTAAATGTTTTATGTTTTTATTTTTATTTTTTTTGGTCATTTTTTTATGATGAGTTTTGTCTAAATTTTGGTTCGAAATTCATAAGGATGGATAGAATAAGAATGGATGGAATTGCAAAATTCAGTGGTTGAGATTACATGTTTGAGGTGTCCTAGAAGTTTTTGAAGGTGCTAAATTGATTTATGTACTCAAAAACACAATTTAAACAATGTAAAATTGTGATTTTACCAATAATTGATTTGTCAAACATAAAATATTTAAACTAAACCCTAAAAAATTGGTTAATGAATTATAGTCTAACTATAATTTTATTGTATTGAAAGAAGTGAAATATATTTTATATTTCAATATTCAAGAGAATATAACATTCATCACATATTTGTAATGTTAACCTCAATATATATTAACCCAATATAATATAAAATATGATACAAAACTAAAAATATAATAATAATAATCTTAATGTAAACTAAATAATACTCATATATAAAAATAATACTATAAAAACTAATTCATATGAATTATTTTTTATCAACCCACATTATTAATTCTGAAGTAGTATAAAATATATTTATATATAATTGTTTTTATCATCTTGATGTTTAACAAATTTGCAAACATAAAATATAGTATGTCCGCACTCAAATGTTCATCATCGTTAAGTGTAATATAAATTTACAATTTTTTTGAGAGTTAAGAAAGCGATGAACATTATTTTGAGTTTTTCACTTTCCTCTCTTGTAAATCAAGATACTCATACACTTATTAAAATGTACATCTCTCAAAGTTAGAGCTTCAATCATAATGATAATTCATGATTAATATTGCATTTAAATCTTTCCAATAATTGTCAATCAACATACTTATACATTTATTATAATGTACATCTCTTAAAGTTAAAGCTTCAATCATAATGATAATTCAGATTGCATTTAAATTTTTTCAATAATGGTTCATCAAGCATTTAAATTTTTTCAATAATGGTTCATCAACATACTCATACATTAAACATTTCTTAAAATTAGAGCTTCAAATCATCATGATTATTATTGCATTTAGAGAAGTGATGTGGATTTTACAATTTAATTTAATATTAAGGAAATTGTAATGTTCATTTTATATCTTAATGTTAATTCAACATAAGTTGATCCTATATAATATGTTATATAAAATTAAAAATGTAGTAATAGTAAATTTATATTAATAATAACTATTTACAATTTTTTAAATATATAAAAATAAAATCAATTTAATTATTAAAAAAAAAAGAATTGAAGTAATTTTATTTGACGTTAATATAGGGTTCCAAGCTTCACTCTTATATCTTAATTAATCAAATGGTGTTCAATCTAATTCACATTAAACAAAAATCAATTACTAGAGCAGCTTAATAAGCAGAAGTAGATCTAGACCCATCAGCAGCAGATCCAGGTCCAACTTATGAATATTCACCCGCGCTTGGAACTGGATCTGCCCCTGCTTCTCTCGTCTTTGGTGCCTCTGCCAATGCTGGAACAACCAAACATTGGGGGAGGGGGACTAAGTTGGACGGGGATGTATTCTTCCTGCATATGAGAGTGGGATATATGGCATGTGGTCTTTGCAGCTCCAACATTTGGCTTATCAATGTTTGCTTGTGGCATTTAAATGCATTTCATTGTGATCTTCTTTGATATATGGAACGATGCAGTACTTGAGGTATCTTTGGTTCTTCTTTATGTTCATATCGTCTTATGTTTTGAGGGTAGGGAGAATAATTTGTGAGTTTGTTTGTGTTCCAAGGGTGAAGTTTCAAAGCGTGAGCAATGATTTTGAGCAGTAGTGTCCATGGAAGGAGAATTCAGATTGTTTCATCTCCTCAATGTAGGTGATTTCCTTCCTCTCAACCAAGCAAGCCCTGGTTCCTCGATTTGTGTTCCCAGCATATGCTACTCTGGAAAATTTGCAATTTTTATATAGGAGCAGTTGGAATAGAGACTTGTTATTTATTTTAGTTTGTCAAAGGGTTGAAAATCAGAATTGTTGTTGGGGGTTTGTCTGGTTTGGGTATTGACTTTTCAGTTTCATTGTAAAAGGTATCCCCCTTACCGTCATGGATAACGTAGAGTGGAAGGAAATATGTAGAATTTTGCATAGGCATGAAGAAATCAACCATGCAAACAACATGCTCTCATGTTAATTTCTTCAAAAAACACGAAGTTGGAGTAGGTCAACGTTGCACATAATTCAAACATAATGAATCTCATTCTCCTTCAAAACAAGTGGATTGAATATTTGGAAGTGGAATGCAACAAACTTCGCTCCTTGGTTGCATTTTCACAACTAGAATATCTCTCTCGCGCGCTTTTAATAACTTAGGCTCTGGAAATTCTCTAAGAGTAGGACCGAGGGAGGATGAAACTGTTTGACAAAAGAGAGACCCTATGGAGAACCAAGTCCCCATCACTCAGAAGAGGGGCAGGAAGCCCAAGGCAGTGTCCACCCCTAAATCTATGAATGTTTTTTCGAATTGCTAGTTTTTTGGGTCAATTTGTTAAGCAAATCACAAGTAGAATCACCTAGAACTCATGTTCGGAAGAAGTTTTAAAGTTTAGCATTGTATGTATAGAAATTAACACAATTTTAGAGTCATTTATGAATTTTAATAAATGTACATGTTGACGCAACCCCTTTGATATGAATATAGATTTTATGTTCTTATTAAAATAAATGAAACTCAATCCAAAGGGGTTCAATCCGATGGTGGAAAACGATGAGTTTTTCACCATTGGGAAAGGCTTAATTCCAATGAGGGTCGCTTAACCTAGAGCCATGGGGACACCTTGAGGTAGTGGTCAAATGTGTGGTTTCAACCAAAGATATTATATTAAATGATATCGTGACCCGTGCACACATAAGTGGATCAAAGCCCATGCCCATGTCCTTCAAAATTTTAGTCAAATCTCGATAGAGCGATTGGTTTCAATGGGCCTCATTCTGCATGGAAAAACAAGTTTGAAACTTGCCGCTATCCGGAGGAGACAAAAAAATCTAGCCATTATAAGGGTTGGTGTGGCCTAGTCCGGGTGCGATCCTTGGGTTATTTTGATGGTTTATATGCCATTGGATCATGGTTTCTCAGCCGCGGACTAATCCTACAGGTCACAAACATGCTAGAAAAAAAAAATCGAAACTTCCACCCACTTCAATTCCTATAAACTAACTTATTAAATTAAAAAAACCAAACTTATTCATGCTCCAAATTATTATTAAAGAAAACCCTTATCTTTAATCATTATAAATAGATCAAGTCAATATCCAACAACTAGCATGCAATATGTGTGTTTAGTTATTTACTCTTAGATAATGAATTTAAAGATCAACATTTAACATTTTTTAGGAAATGAGGTAAGACTCAAATGTCTCTAGTGTGTTTAGAAATTGATTAAATTGATTATTCGAAGGAAACTTGTTCAAAAGTTAAATTTCTAAAATAAGAAATATAAATATAATAAATTTAATGGGTACAGCCTGAGTGGGTCTAATGGTTAAGAACATGTGTTTCCTTCTAAAAGATCAGAAGTTCAAATCTAGAGGAGGGTAGGGTATGTATATCTTCATAGACTGTACCAGACAAATCATTAGGATAACATGAGTAAAGGTTCTTATCCCATGCTTTAAGGAATGGGATGTGAATATAAAATCAATCATATACTTTAAGGAATGTTATGTGAATATAAATTTAATCATATCAAAGGAGTAATCTTTTTTTATTAATTATATCCTGTGACATTTTATCTAAAGAGAACGAGGAGATGATACAAGCTAGATAATCTATTTTATGAGATAATGAAGAAGTGCTTTTAATAAGTTGAAATGAATTAAAGTAGTTGTTATTATTAATAATTGTAGTTTTATTTTAATTTAATTAATTATTAAATTAATTAAATAATTTATCTAAAGAGAACGAGGAGATGATACAAGCTAGATAATCTATTTTATGAGATAATGAAGAAGTGCTTTTAATAAGTTGAAATGAATTAAAGTAGTTGTTATTATTAATAATTGTAATTTTAATTTAATTAATTAATTATATAAAAAAGTTTGTTATTATTTTTAAATATTTTAATATAAATATTATTTTTTTTAATTATAAATATTTAAATTAACTAACATGTAAAATATATTATTAATTATTTATTTTTAAATAAAGAATTTGAATTTGAATATCTAAAGAGAACGAGTAAATGATACCAGCTAGATAATCTATTTTAGGATAGATATTGGAGAAGTGTTTTTAATAAGTTGAAATGAATTAAAGTAGTTGTTATTAATAGTAATTTCATTTTAATTTAACTAAATAATTAGATAAAAAGAGTTTTTTTAATGTTTTAAAATATTTTGATAAAAAATATTTATTTTTTTAAATTGTAAATATTTAAATTAATTAATATGTAAAAAACATGTTAAGAACAGCTTGAGTGGGCCTAATGGTTAAGAACATGTGTTTCATCTTAAGAGGTGACAGGTTCAAATCCAGAGGCGGGTAGGGTATGTATACCTTCGTAGACTTTACCAGTCAAATTGTTGGGCGGAGGGGGGTCCCTTGTCCCACAAACAAGGGGGTCTCATACACCAATTTGGTGTGCGGGCTTGGTCGTGACCTTAAAAATAGATTATTATTATTATTATTATAAAATGTATTATTAATTATTTATTTTTAAATAAAGAATTGGAATTTGAATATCTTTTTTTTTTATAGTTAAATATGATTAATTTTTTTAATAAATATTTAGTGAGAAATATAAAATTACATAATTTCATAAAATCAAAGTCATATAGCTTAATTAAATAAGATGAAAAATACAAGTTGATAATAAGGATAACAATTAAGACCTAATTTTCCCTAGCAAAAAGCATACAACGCGGAGGATTTTTTACACTCTGATGCACATTTCCACAATTCCCCAAAATTAGAACTCTTGGAACTCGCCACTTCCAGCACTTGCAAATCTAGAAC
>ML799491.1:407217-426452 GCA_009831015.1 Picea engelmannii | reverse complement strand
GTGACTTTTCCTAAGTATTTTGGCTTAATTCATCGTTTAGCCGTTAATTCCTCCTTATTTCTCCATCTTGTTCCCTATTTGTGCCTGACTATAGTCTACGGGAACATATAGACTACTAAGTCACTCCTTGTTGGCCTACTCTTAGGGACGGGACATCACAATGACTAGTAGGAAAATGCATGGTAGGAGCAAGAGTTTTGGACCCGATGCCCGAAAATGTTAAACAATATTTTTTTGGCTTGAAATATATCTCTGGCATCATCAACATATCATTGCTTTACACTGAAACTCTTCCGCCCAGAACAAACTAAGTTGGAACTCTGGAATTCCTACTTTCGCAGTGCAAAGTGGTTGTTGCGTTCACCATCAGTTTCTTTTCTGAAACTCCTTTTGGTGTTGTAATGACTGCAATCACCGAGCCGAGAAGGTCCATTCATTATGGTTGATTTCAATTTGGGTGCAGGAGTTGGAAGATTCTCTGCATTGCCATCATCCATTGCCATATCATCGTCCATTAGATCATCTTCTTCCGGCTCGGAATTCATGGCATCAACTTCTGCGATAGCAATGACTGCAACTGGGTAGGTTCTCTGACCACCCAAGGTTGCGATGGAATTCTTTGGCTTGAAATATATCTCTCAGTGTACCAAGGGACCATCTCATTTTTTCCTATTGGGCGGAGGGAGATGAATAGTAACAATATGCCCTGGAATAGTGGAACCTCTAGCCATTATGCCCCAATGTGTTTATTGTGTGTGGAGAGAACTGCTGCCAGAAGTTATTTAGAATTTTCGTTTGGTCGAGATGATGTTTGAAATGAAAATCGAGGAGGGATAATATAAGCCTCCACAATTTATGGTTTAATGCGTATCAATGGAATATCTCCTCGAGCCTTTTGTTGATCAATGACAATTTCTAAGGTTCGTGTGGAATGAGTTGTGACCATCACAAATCACTAATTGCACAATTAGAAAAAAGTGTGAACGTGGTGGTGACAGTGAAAAGAGATTAAGAATCGGAAATTTCTTAAAAGCACCAACCCGTCGGCGCACAAAAAAAATATATTTCATGGCCTTTGAAATGAATACTTGGAAAGGATAACATGCTTCTGGGCAAATATTAGTTTAATTCGTACTAATGACAAATCTTCTCCGGACTTCCGGAATTTAATGACAGTTTTAACGGTTGCTGCAGGATGGCTACTAGCATTAAAGCTTAATTATTGCGTATCTGGAAACAAGTACGAAGGCAGCAACAACGACGAAACTGATTCCAAGAAATACCAAAGTATGAAAAGCAGTCGGGCGAAGATATACCCAGGGCATGTGAACGACCGATGGTTCTTGGCCTGGCGGGCTGAAAATTGAGCCTCTATTGTTCCGTGTCCTACAAATAGCACCTACACTACCGCGATATACAAATTGACAGGTGGACTTGTGGGTTGGTTGGTTCAACATTGCAATTTTTTTGTCCTTAGTGATTCTGTATTAATTCCATAATTAACCACTTTTTTGGATCGGGGGTTCTTGGTTTGGTGGGCAAAAAATTGGGCATCTATTATTCCGCGCTCTACAAATAACAGTGACAATTCCGCGATATACAAATTCAGAACCTGACCTGCGCTAAATTATTACTGTTAAATATTTATATTGCAGAATTTAATTATACGAGAAAGTTTGCACAATCTGGTCGGCCGAGTGATATAAAAGTATTTCGACAAACGAGCCATATAAAAAAGAGTCATTCCATACTTAGGCAGTTTTTTGATCGCGGGTTGGCGGTCTTGCGGGCTAAAAAAAGAGTCTCTATTATTCTGTGTCCTACAAATAACACCCAGATTTCCGCGGTATACAAATTGACAAGAGGACCTATGGGCTACTTGGTTGAACATTGCATTTGATCGCAGGTTCGCAGCCTGGCGGGCTGAAAATTAAGTATCTATTGTTCTGTGTCCTACAAATAACACCTACAGTTCTGTGATATACGAATTCACACACGGACTTGTGGACAATTTCTATATAAAGTATGGAATGAGATTTTATACAACATATGCAGATCCCTCATTCCATACTCAGATAGTTTTTGGATCACAGGCTCAGGGTCTGGCGGGCCGAAAAGAGAATCTCTATTGTTTCGTCTCCTACAAATAGCACCCAGACTTCCGCGATATACAAATTGATAGTGTTCTAGAACATATGCGGATCCCTTATTCCATACTTGGGTACTTTTTGGATCGCGGGTTCGCGACCTGGTGGGTTGAAAATTAAGTATCTATTGTTTTGTGTCCTACAAATACCACCTAGACTTCTGTGTCCTACAAATACCACCTAGAATTTTGTGTCCTACAAATAGCACCTACACTTCTGCGATATACAAATTCACACGCGGACTTGTGGACATAGTCTATATAAAGTATGGAATGAGATTTTATACAGCATATGCAGATCCCTCATTCCATACTTAGGCATTTTTTGGATCGCGGGCTTACGGCTTGGCGGGCCAAAAATAGAGTCTTTATTGTTCTGTCTCCTACAAATAGCACCCATACTTTCGCGATATACAAATTGATAGTGTTTTAGAACATATAAGGATCCCTCATTCCATACTTAAGAACTTTTTGGATCGCGGGTTCGGGACCTGGTGGACTAAAAATTAAGTATTTATTGTTCTGTGTCCTACAAATAACACCTAGGATTCCAAGATATACAAATTGACATGCAAACTTTTGGACATAGTCTCTATATAAAGTATGGAATCAAATTTTATACAACATATGCGGATCCCTCATTCCATACTTAGGCAGTTTTTGGATCGCGGGTTCACGGGTTGGTGTGCTGAAAATAGAGTTTCTATTGTTCTGTCTCCTACAAATAGCACCCTAACTTCTGCAATATACAAATTGATTGGTGGACTCGGGCTGGCTGGCTGAGCATTGCACTTTTATTGTCCCGTAGCGATCCCGTATGAATTTCAAATTTAGCGGTTTTTTTTTTATCGGGGGATCTGGGGTTGGGGAGCTGGAAATTGGGTGTATATTGTTTCGCGCTTTACAAACACATTTTTCTAGAACATATGTGGATCCCTCATTCCATACTTCGACACTTTTTGGATCGCGGGTTCGTGACTTGGCAGGCTTTAATTAAGTATCTATTATTCTGTGTCCCACAAATAGCACCTAGACTTCCACGATATACAAATTGACACGTGGACTTGTGGACATAGTCTCTAAATAAAGTATGGAATGAGATTTTATACAGCATATGCGGAGATCCCATATGAATTCCATATTTAGCGAATTTTTTTTATCGGGAGCTCTGGGGCTGGCGGACTGAAAATTGGGCATCTATTGTTCCGTGCTGTACAAAAACATTGTTCTAGAACATATGCAGACCCCTCATTCAATACGTGGGCACTTTTTGGATCGCAGGTTCACGACCTCGCAGGCTGAAAAGTAAGTATCTATTGTTCCATGTCCTACAAATAACACCTAGACTTTCGTGATATACAAGTTGACACACGAACTTGTGGACATTGTCTCTATATAAACTATGGAATGATATTTTATACAACATATGCAGATCCCTCATTCCATACCTAGGCAGTATTTGGTTCATGGCCTGGTGGGCCGACAATAAAGTCTCCATTGTTTTGTCTCCTACAAATAGCACCCAGACTTCCGCGATATACAAATGGACAGGTGGACTTGGGCTGGTTGGCTGAACATTGCAGTTTTATTGTCCCGTAGCGATCCAGTATGGATTTCATATCTAGCGATTTTTTTTAATCGGGTATGTGGGGCTTGCGGGCTGAAAATTTGGCCTCTATTGTTCCGCGTTGTACAAACACTAGGCACATCTCCACGATTTACAAATTGACAAACGGACCTGTGGGCTGCATCGCTCAACATTGCAATTTTCATTATTCCTTGTCCTCCAAACAACCCTAGGAGTTCTGCGATATATAGATTGACAGATGGACTTGAGGCCATTGTTTACAGATACTAATCTCTATCAACTATCTAACATATCTAAAAAGATGATTTTCAACACTAAATTATTAATAATATTTTTTGTTATTGCAGAATTTAATTAAACGAGAAAGTTTGTACAATCTAGTTGAGCGACTGATATAAAAGTTTTCCGACAAACGAGCAATACATAGAAAACATGTACTTTTAGAAAGTATGGACAAGAGATTTTATAGAGCATATGCGGATCCGTCGTTCCATACTTGGGCACTTTTGGGATTGCGGGTTCTCGGCCTAGCGGGCTGAAATTTGAACCTCTTTTGTTCGGTGTCCTACAAATACAACCCAGACTTCCGTGATATACAAATTGACAGGTGGACTTGTGGATTCCACGATTGGCGGGTGCAAGATTGCAATTGTTTAGCAATGCTCATCCTATCTAACTTCAGCTAAAAACATTATTTTCAAATACTAAAATATTAATATTAACTATTGTTATTGTACAAGTGAACTACATTAAATTATTAAAGGATGTTAAATCGCTTATTTTTAAAAAAATGAAGGAAACACAAGAATTTTTTTGTAAAATTCTATCACCGCAAGCATAACAAGGACCAATTTGAAGTTTAAGGCCCTCTTGTTCATATGATAGCACAATTGAACTCCGCACAATATATATTCGTTGATTTCAAATTATTCCAGGATATTAATTTTACCAAGTTCATCGAATAAGCAAAAATTGCGAAAACAACAATCAATTTGAATTTTAAGAGCCTCTTGTTGGTATGATAGGACAATTGCACTTCACACACTATATATTCGTTGATTTCAAATTATTTCACAACAATAATTTGACCAAGTTCATCGATCAAGGAAATTTGCCAAAACAAGTCACATAGTACATTTGCATCACAACGCCATAGAATTTATCAGGCGGATCTGCATGCCACCTGACCAAAAAAATTCAACTATATTGTTCCTTGTCCTCCAAAGAAGAGTTGGAGTTCCACGGTATACAAATTGAAAGACAAACCATATAACCAAGAACCAACCATAGTTTAAACAACCCAGAAGAAAGTTCCCAGAAGGTTCCATTGAGCAGAACCCATCGACCTTTGCACCAAACAATTTGATATACAAAGAAAAGACGTCGGCACATTCCTTTTCTCTTGAAACGAACATTCATCTGGATGTTGAACAAATATTACAGAGAGACATGAGGTATTTTTCGTTTCCTCCCAAAGTTCGATTTAATTTTTTTTTGCCCTTCTTCAGTCAATATGCAAAATTGCATTGTCCTCATTTAAGGTGAATTTTCTCTATATCCGAAGTTGTCGCAGCATATAGACATTGTTTGCCTTTTTGTGTAAATACGTTTCATACGACAACTCTGCCAATTCAGGAAGCAAATTTTGTAATAGAGGCTGCCTAACTGAACACTACACAATTGTGTTTCCCATGGTTCGAATAACACCATTGACGCAATGTCCATAAATATATGGACATTTTTCATCGCATCACAGACAATCAATCGTATCATCACTTATCAAAGCGGAAGCAGAAGCAACAGAATGACATTTTACACATACGGGCTCAAAGGGGATTGAGTACACATTGGTTGCAACTAAAAGACCTTCAACCTGGCAACACGAGCAAAGGGATTAATACATTGAACAATATAATACACAACTGCATCCCCCCCTCCCTTGTAAAACAAAAAAGAAAAAGTAAACAGGTGCAGAAATTTGTTGAAGGTTATTTCTATAAGAAAAGTGATGATGATTTTGTGGATGTATACGCACAACAATTGTAGAGCTAGCTAGTTTCTCCAAATCCTCTACTATATCTGCTCTCAACTCTGTTACAAATGTTTCCTTGGTTGTCTGAAAGATCCTTTCTTTAGCATCCTTCTTCTTTGTTATATTTTTGAATAACATAAGTAGAATCTTCCCTCTATGCAATTGTTGCTCCATTGATGAAAACAAATCTAAATACGTATCGAACAATTGTAGCTGCAACATGGAACAATGCAATATTTGTGTAACTTATCCCACATATATGCAGACGCGAAAGTTAAGAACAAAATTGAATATGAAAAACAGTACCATTGCCTTGTCATTGTTCGACTGTCCATCCTTTATATGGAGAATGTGTTGCGACCCAAATTTTCTCGCCAGTGTCACATCAACCCCAATCGAATCAGTGCTCTGTGCAAGCTGCCCGATAGTTGAGTCCTGGAGGAATCGATATTCTGAACAAATAGCAGGAATTTTTTCCACAATACTTGTTTCGTTGAGCAAAATAATTCGATCGCAATCACCACGGTCATATAATGTTTTGGGCAATACATTAAAATTTGTAATGGATATCCCATTACGCGGTAATATCTTTTATGCATGTTTCTGGACAAGTTGTGGAGGAACAGTGAGTGTGACTGTCATCATGGCGTCCTTGTTTGTCATATCAACACACATAATGGATCTACTTTTGTTTTCCTTGTCCAAGTAGGTGGTATAGACAACCATTATGTCCCCGACGAACAGTTGTCCAATTTGGCGGTTGTTCAAGCCCTCTATTGACAGTACTTTGGATGTCACAACTCTAGACCTGATGAAATTTTTTGAACAGGAAAACTAAAGTGAACGGTAGTGTGCTACAAGTACACAAATAGTATTGATGAACTATGGAGCCATAGTTTCGCAACCACACCTCTTGGTCTGCAGAACATGCAACATGTTCGACGTTTCGCTTGTACTTGTTGATACTTCTTGCGAGATGGAGACCATGTATTGCAAATGGCATCAACATATCCGCCATGCCATAGATGAATATATATCCCATGAAATTTGTTTAGTAAACGTAGTAAGAGCACAACGTATGCATCTTTGCCTTTGGCCTTGTCGATCTGTTGATGTCTAGGATGACTGACTGCTCATGGCCGTCTCACTAGTCCAACTTTTTATGATGCAAGCATGTGCAGATGAACATCGGGAGTAAACAAATATATGCATTGTATGTTGTCCATCGGAAGGACCAAATAACCGTAAAACTGTATGCATCTTAATTTTTTAACTGGACAAATGTTTAACAGTAAACATGGAGTAACCGTGGGTCACCATGGCCAATGTCTATATCGCGGACCCCTGGAAGCCAGGGGAGCAATATTCAACCTGCCAACCTGGCAGCCGCAATCGATAAAGTGGGTAACTATGGAATAAGGTAGAAGCAGGACCACATATGCCATTTCGTTAGTCCGCCAACCGGTGCAGGAGGGAATTTTTGGAAACAACACTAAGCAGATGAATTAGAAAACAAAAGGGATAATAGAAAATGGAAAAAGTAGAAACAAGGAGCGCAGAAAGGGCCATTACTGCGAATTCATCGTTTCCAAGTCTAATATTATATGCTCCCTCCCGGTTTGTATATTTAATTTACCGGCACACTTGGTATACCTTTTAGAAGATTGTAGCACAGAACCCTCTGCTGTTGCACATAAGAATTCATCTCCCTGTCCAAGCAATCTGTTTTTTCCAAGGCAGCAACGCCGAAGATGAAATCAAGACGAAGGCAAGTTAATATGAAAACATACATCTAAAAGAAAAAGAAAAAGGTCTATTTACCCGCCAAAGAGTCCTTCGTCTTGTCCAATGATTATGTTTCTTTAAATGCAAAAATGCAGCGCAAACACAATAGACATAAACTAGCTTAGTATGCAGGAAGGAACGTATGTAACCAAGATAACTTATCATGTAGGAAGACACACAACTAGTTCAACACATATACAGACCATAAATGAAATACAAAACAACACAATATGAAACAACAGTACAAGCATGCACCTTTCTATATCCTCTTCAGCCGATGCAATCAAGACTCCCTCCTTTTCTCCAGCTACTCCGTTTGTTTCAATGTGGGAACCCACAAAATTCAATGTACATCAATGGAAGCTGGTATTCACTGGAGAACAAGCAATATGTAGATACAACAAAACTGACTCAACGAACAGTTTACAAAGGCAAAAACATGAACCTTTTCTCTTCTCTATCCATGGGTGTAAACGTCTAGCTTTTTTTTCCTTGGCCAAAATATATTACAAGGCAGAAAATATCACGCAATTGCATGGCCGCAGCTAAACAATTTCTGGTTTTCCCTCGCAATTCATCCAGATATGCCCTTTAACCATGTTCTTTATCCTCTACACAGACTGTTGTGCCCACATTACAAGTTCTCAGTTTTCCGTGGCAAACTACCTAGACATGCTTCCAGACATGAAAATATAATCTTGAAGAATCTTTGTTGCACATATCATATCTCAAGCATAACACCAATTGTATTGTGCGCACACCAGTCTATGTAGAGGAGAAAGAACATGTCATGTCATATCCGCACATTTGACCATACATGGTCAATAAATGTAGGTTGCATACATATGCTTTTTCCCAATAAAAAAACAACGGATATTGTAACTTCACATGTAATCCTCCAACAATTTTGTATGCAACTATTTTCTTTCATGGCAGGACTCGAGCACCAGGAAAATCTCACACAAATACAAATAACGGCCTCTACAAAAATGGACAATAACACAACTGCAGATTGACTGGTGGGTGCAGGGGCTGAACACTATAAAGCGCCCCAAAAAAACAATAACAATCCAAAAAAAAAAAGAAAAAAAAAAAAGCTCCAACCACTGCCGTTGCACCCCAACCCTGCAAGGCCGTATCAAAGAAAAGAAACCAGCAAGGACCAAACCAACGAGAAAGCACGAAGAGGCCGAACTACACCCCCAGGGCCCCAAAGCGCAAACCCCAAGCAAACAAACAGAACCAACAACCCAGGAACCAACGAACCAACAAAAGCCACCAACCCAATGAACAACATATGTATCTCCAACGATTACCAAACTGCAGTCGAAGCAAAAAAGGAACCAAAAACATACAAGAAACATGCAACTACAAATAAACAAACATTCTTACTTGCAAACTGCAAACATCGAACAACAAACAAAGAATACAAAATGAAACTATGGCATCGAAACTTACTCTGAAACGATGAAATGCATAAGCGCAGGTCGAATTGCGATCAAAACAACAAAAAACAACAACCGAGAAACCAACGAAGAAGAACCACTCACCGAACCAGTAAACAATGTATCTAGCTTCAACGATTACGAGGATGAAACATACAATGGAAGCACCTGACAAACCAACAAAGAAGAAGCAGTCACCGAACCAGTAAACAATGTATGTAGCTTCAATGGCAGAACAAGGATGAAACATACAATGGTTATTGAACTGGCATGTACTCCGAGAACTGTATTTACATAAACATTTAAGACTCTCAGGTTGTCTAAGGACCTCGCGGTATGCAAACATTTAAGTTGTCAGGGGTGTTGGAGAACGTCGCGTCATGTAAACATTTATGTTGTCAGGCCTATTGAGGCATCTCAGAATAAGTGTTAATAAATTTCAAGAAACATACAAAGCTTGGATATGAAAACATTCCAATATGCTTAGTACATATCAAAATTGACAGATACATTCGGGTAGCAGAAAATGCTAATACAAACATTCAAACTAATGGTAGCATTAATCGACCTTTAAGCAATATACAGGAAAAATATATGATTAAAACATACCGTCTACTAGAAAAAAGTTTGTATATGTTGCCATACACTGCATTGGGAATAGCGAAGCCGACAATAAGACCTCCAATCTCTTAGCCAATCAGATCAATACATGTATGTTACTTTTTAATATATAAAAATATATGCTTTTAATTCCATAGCTCCAACAATAGGTATTATGCAAATATTTTCGATCAAAGGACAAACTAATATGTAGTCAACGCTTTATCGATCGCTATAGTCCCTCTATGCCTACGACAGGGTCTAATAAAGCTTTAAATCATTAAAAATCTTATAATATAGTTGAAAAACCATTTTTCAACAAATATTGGTGCCAACCCCTTTCATCTGGGCTCTTGGTCATATGGAGCATGCCATATGTCCAAGCGCTAAGTGCTGGCCCTAAACCTCCGGTCGAGCCCTTTTCTCCAGGTCGCATGGCATGTGATGTGGCCAGTGGTTAGGCCTCTTGGGCCTAAACCTCCGGTCTTGGCTCCTAGACTATGGCCCCTAGTCGGTCGGGCTAGCCCCTGTCGAATGAGGCTTATCCCAAAACATTTGCACCTACCAATAAAAAAAGGAAAATGTGTCGGTTGGGGGTTAAGTCCCATGGTGTAGTCCGGTCGGTCCACTATAGATTGCGAATTCGTTGGCTATATGTGGAAGTCGGGTGGTCGAATCCGTCTGAGTGCAACAAATTTTTGACCCAACCATTATTTTCCAAATCTGGGGTGCCACGTGGCACCCTATGATTAGGCCACATGTCACATTTGGATTGGCCACCATACACACAGTCAACTTCCCAGTGGACTACCACGTCAACCTACCAATGCATCTACCCAGTCAGCATCGTACGACACGTGTCAAGCCCGGAGCCTGCCACTTGGCGCCACATCACTCTGTTGTATTGTACAGTCAGTCGCTCGATTAGTGCCACATCACTGCCACCTGTCATTTGTACTACCACATGTCATACTATCATTGGGCCATGTCAGTATACATACTTCCACGTCAACGTCTGTACAGTTCACGTGTCAAATCTGTATTGTGCCAACTCAGCCTGAAAACGTAAAAAATGAGTGACATGTGTCACCTCTTGGTGTTGCCACGTGTCATTTTTTACATGATCATGATGTGTCAGGTGACATCATGTAGTACATCAACATGACATCAACCTTCAACAGGTCATATTGCTGACGTCAGCAGTACGACCTGTTGACTTCTTTTTGCCTATTTGGGAAATCGATCAGAACGCGATAACTTTCGCATACGGTGTCCATTTTCGAAAAAAAAATATATGGCCGGAATTGGCACGACGAGCCCGACACAATGGTGCTAGATTCATCTGATTCCAATAACTTTTATTTTTAGGCCTTCCTGGATCTAATTTGGATCATGCCTCCCCACTAAGACCTTTTGGTCCTCCAAAAGGATATTAACCAATCATCAAGTGCAGGATAGGCCTCCCCACTTGTCATTTGTCTTTAAACTTTGTCCTATGCACTTGTCACATCATAATCAATTGCAAAATAATCATGACAACTGAAAGCATATTGTTAGCCACTTGAACTCGTTCACATCTTCCTAGATCCACTACCATCCATGCAGACAACATTAGCAACGATAACATAAAAAATATGACTGCAAATGAACTAATATGTTTGATGTGCTTACACAACATTAACTTATCTTGAAGCAAAGTATGATTGAACTTCCATTATACAACCATCTCATGTTCATGCTTAAGATCAACTACTTTACTTGGCACAATTATAGGTGTGTTGCTTGCATAAGTTGCCTTCCTTATTTGTTCCATTGTTTGAAGAGATTGATTTGCTTTTATGTGATGAGCATGTACAACGTATTCATTGCCTTCTTTAGTTAATTGATATTGATTATGTTCCCTGTAGAAGATTGCTTTGTGATCATATAAATAAGGGCTTCCTAAGACCATTCCACATGTTTCTAGTAGCACCACATCACATGTTACTACATCCACATACTTAGATGTAATTGCAAACTTTTTGATACATTGCTTTATTATGGGCAATTTGTGATATTTGCTTATCTAATTAAGTGAATAGGGTTTGTGATGCATCTTAGTGTTTAATCCCAATTTGTTAACCACTTCCTTTGAAATTTAGATTGAGATCCACTATATATTAATGTATCGATCTTAGTATGTTTCATTATGACCCTTATATGAAATAATTTACTTCTAGAATCACATCCATCATCAATTTTATCGGACAAACCAATTGTTGTGATTTTAGTCTCATCACCTTAATCATACCCCAAGTCTGTTGGTCGTGTTATTGTTGCAACTGTTTGCCTCCCTTTCCTCTCTTTGAACCACTTTGGTCTCTTCTCTGGATGCAATTGCCAACAATGCTCATCATTGTGCCCTTCTTTCTTGCAATGCTTGCAAGAGAGCTTCCCTTCCTTCATTGTCGTTGAATTTGCTTTCTTTCCATTCCCCTTTCTTTTGTCTTCTTTACTTCCCTTGATACACCAACTCCTATTTTCCTTGCTTCAATATACGTTGCTTGAACATAAACCTCATCAACATTAGTAGGTCCAAACATAAATACAGTGTTACAAATATGTGTAGGTAAACCTCCTATATACTTCATAAGATTTTATTGTGTATGTAATGGAATATTTAACATTAATGCCATCTTAAGAAATTCATTTGTGTATTCTTGCACCGTTTGTCCTTTTCTTAGTTGAAGATTTTTCCATTCAATTAAAGCCTTTTCCTTATAGCCCAACGGATAAAACTGTTTTCTAAGTGCAAAAACAAAATCTTGCCATGATGGAAATACATTACCAACTTGCTGAGTATCATTTTGCAACTTACTCTGCCACTAGATGAGTGTTGTGCCTACAAGACGAAGCGATGCCAATTTGATTTGGGTTGCCTCATCTTTGATTTGTTGTACACTGCGATAAACTTCCATCCATCTGACCCAGTTATCAAGCCTCTCAACATTGAATTCCACATCATACATGGGCAATTCTAATTTTACATCAAGCTTAAGTAAGGTCATATCATGCTTATGTCTATGAGAATGTTTTCTTGTGGTAGAAGTTGAATTTTTACTTGAAGGAGAAGAAGACGATGGAGATGAAGGAGGTGAAGGAGGAGGTTTAGGAGGGTCCTTTCCTTCTTCACTTTTGTTTTGTTTTGACGATTCCCCTTGAAAACGCCTCTTCTGTTCCAAGTAATCATCATATAAAACCTTTACCATCTATGACATGGCGAAGAAATTCTTTTGAAACTCTATCTCGTTCTGAGACATTTCTTCTTCAGATGCCATATTCTCATTGCGAGATGTCGTCTTTCTCGATCCAATCTCATGATATCCTTCTACAATATTTCCTTCACCATGAATTAGATTTTCCTTGGTAATCATGCAAACTCAAACAACCAACTATCAACCTGCTCTGATACCACTTGATCCGTAAATGATCTTTAAAAGACTTGATTGAGTTTTAAGCATGTGTTAAATTACCATTCAAAAAATTAAATTAGGGAGGAGATCTTAATGAAATAATGTTGTAGCCATCATAAAGAATACAAAAAATAAAGTAAACATTAAGAACATTAAACCATAACACCAAGATTGTTAATGGAGTTCGGCAAGATTGCCTACGTCTCTGGGTCTTTGTCTAAGTGGGGGAGGCTTTCTTATTAATCTTCAATGCTGCAAAATTACATCAGAAGTATCTCAAATGGATTACAAAATGGTTTGTATGTGTTCTTCTCAACCTCAAGAATCCAACACAACTGACAGCACTAAAAAAGGTTGAGCGTAGCTCCTGGAGATGGCCTCCAAAGTTCGCTTCCTCAATGGCTTCCTTGCATAAAAATGGCTTAGCTTCATGAATACTTCATCATTCTAATGCTTCTAAACCTATTTGGCTATAAATAACCTCTGGTTTATATAGGATTTGAGTTGAGAATCAAATTCCAACTTTTCCCCAAGATCTGGCCTCTTTTTGGGCTCCAAATCCCCCCAAAATGGCCAAAATCCATTAAAAATCAGGCGTTAAATCATTAAAAATCTTATAATATAGTTGAAAAACCACTTTTCAACAAACATTGGTGCCAACCCCCTTCATCCGAGCTCCTGGTCACATGGAGCGCACCATATGGCCAAGCGTTGAGTGCTGGCCCTAAACGTCCGGTTGATCCCTTTGCTCCAGGTGGCATGACATGTCATGTGGCTAGTGGTCTTGGCTCCTAGACTATGGCCCCTGGTCGGTCGGGCTAGCCCTCGTCGACCGGGGCTTATCCCAAACATCCGCACCTACCCATAACAAAAGGAAAATGTTCCAGTTAGGGGTTAAGTCCCATGGTGTAGTTCGATCGGTTCGCCAGTGGTTGCGAAGTCGTTGACTATATGTGGAGGTCGAGTGGTTGAATCCACTGGAGTGCAACAAATTTTTGACCCAATCGTTATTGGCCAAATCTGGGGTGCCACGTGGCACCCTATGATTGGGCCACATGTCACCTCTGGATTGGCCACCGTACACACAGTCAGCTGCCCAATGGACCGCCACATCAACCTGCCAATGCATCTGCCTAGTCAGCGTTGTACGACACGTGTCAAACTTGAAGCTTGCCACGTCACTCTATCATACTGTACAGCTAACCGCTTGGTTAGCACCACGTCACTGCCACCTTTCATCTGTACTGCCACATGTCATAATATCATTGGGCCATGCCAACATACGGACTGCCACATCAGTGCCCGTACAATCCACGTGTCAAATCTGTACTGTGCCAACTCAGCCTGAAAATGCCAAAAATGAGTGACACATGTTGCCTCCTAGTGCTGCCACGTGTCCCTGCTGACATCATCATGATGTCATGCCGACGTCACCTGACATGTCATGTTGACGTACTGCTGACATCAACAATATGACCTGTTGACTATTGACCTTTTCTTGCATGTTTGGGAAATTGATCAGAATGCGATAACTTTCGCATATGGTGTCCATTTTCGGAAAAAATATATGTCCGGAATCGATGCAATGAGCTTGACACAATGGCGCTAGTTTCATCCAATTCCGAGAACTTTGATTTTTAGGTCTTCCTAGATCCAATTTGGATCACATCTGCTAAACCTGCATAATTAAATTGCGTATTCAATTCCTGCCGCCAACCTGACAATAAGATGTTGTTTTGAAGAACCAATTAGAACATGGGAAAAAAATTAGATCGCTCCCAACAAAGTTTAATTTGGAAAACAACACCAACTTTTTGGTCAATGCGAAAAGAAAAACACAGTCAATGAAAAAACAATTACTATAATCCTAGACTGTTAGTAAGGATTAATAAAAAAAAATTAAACAATCTTCATAATCAAAAATAAAAATTAACTTTTATATTTTTTTAACAACTTTGAGTTTCATCAAAAAGAGGAAATTGATGATTTTTTTTTGTTTGCTAGTTTGTCTGTGACCTACAAGACTAGCCCATGGTTGAGAAACTGCGACTCAGGGGCATCTAAGCCATCAAAATCACCCAGGTATCGCACCCGGCTTGAGCCACACCAACCCTTAACATGACTAGATTTTTTTTCCCCGCAGGTTTCAAACCGGTGACTTAACATCACAGAGTGCCTTAACAACACACTCCGTCACCGACCGTCCTACACCTCGGGGACAAGAAATTGATGATTAACATAGAATCAATTTTTATTTTAGTTAAAAAATCTTTTATAGAATAAGTAGTAAAGGAAGTTTTTTAAGAAGGGATTGAAAATAACTTAGTTATTTATGGAGTTGCACCCAATCTTACTCTTAAATGAGAAATTCAACCTATGTTGTTTAGGTTATTTTAAAAAAATTGAAAAAGATAATGATATATCTATTTTATTTCTATAGTAGGTATTATATTATTTATTTTTAATTATGATTATAATAAAATATGATATTTTTTAATTTATAATTATATATAATTATAAACAATAAAAAAATAAGTAGGTCAATTGGGTCTAACTTGTTTGATTTGAGATGGAGTGTTATCTTCCTATCTATGTTATGTTTTATTCTAGTTAATGACGATGTTGATTTCATTATGAATAAAAATATTGAAACATTTTGGTGCCTTGTTGATTTGTATTTTCCCAAAAAATACAAAAACAAGTAGAATTACTTTGTTAGGTAAATAGTAAAATTGTTGAAACCACTTTGTGTCTTGTTGATTTGTATTTTCTCCAAAAATACAAAAAACAAGTAGAATTACTATATTTAGGTAAATATGCTAGAAGTTCTATTTTTGTAAAGTTGTTATTTGAATTGTTATATATATATTATTTTTTTTACGAAAAATTAATCTCACATTGGTTAAAAGGTGTGATCCACAATAATAAGCTCCAATATATCATGATCCTTATGCTAATAGGGTTAGTCACAAGGGAGTGACGTCTTCTAACATAATAGTGTGGTTGTGATGTGAATATGCTTGTTGCTTAGTCTTCCCCTCTTCCTACGCGTAAACATTTTTTTTTCTCTCATTGACAATACTTTATAGTACCCCTTTCACATGCCTTACTAAAAAATGCACTTTACTAAGACATATATACCTAAAAATTGTGCATCTTGGAATCATTTTTTTATCTTTTTTCCAATGGGGGCAACCATAGGGAGTGGTGCCTCCTACTAACATAACGATTGATTGATTACAATGTGAATATACTTGTTGTTTGACCTTCTCCCTCACTTTGTGGAAAAATAAAAAAATTACTCTCATTAGAAATACTTCTTTGTATGCCTTGAACAAGGTTTATAATGACATAATGTGGAATGGAATTCCAATTATAAAATAAATGAAGAGTATTAATATGCAAAGAAATATCAATATAAAGATATGCTATTGTATTAGGAGTAGCTTATATCCATTTTAACTTCGAGTTTATCAAATGTTAAGAGAGATAAAATATTTTAAAATACAAACTTTTTTGATAATGTAAAAAACTTGTGTAACATTGCACCTTGAGGGATTTTATTATTTACACTTGATAATTCTTATATATATATATATATATATATATATATATATATATATATATATATATATATATATTACTAACTTGGTGGGAAGCTAATGGGGTTTAGTTAGCTTGGGTGGTTAATATGAGAAGTTGTTATCCTCCCCACCTAGATTCAAATCTTGCTTGTGAGATATTTACCTCTTGTGGACATATTAGGGTTGACAAGGTGCCAATAATCTCACTTTTGCTTAAGTGCTTGATGTTGGGATGAGATGTTCTATACATTTTTTCTAATTAGGTCTAACTTGGGTGGTTAAGAGGAGAAGTTGTTATCCTCCCCTCCCGGGTTCAAATCCCACTCGTGAAATGTTTGACCCTCCTAGGCCAATTATGGTTAGTAAAGGTACCAACAATCTCATTCTTACTTAAGTGCTTGAGGGTGGGACTAGATGTTTCCAAACATTTAACCCGACGGGCTAGCTTGAGTGGTTGAGTGCTTTGAGCTTCATACATAAGGTCTCAAGGTTGATTCCCTGGGTTGGCTACCTTTGTGGCGTGCCTCACTCAATCTCCCTATTGGGTTAGGCGTTGTAATAAACACTAACAAGTTCGCACTGGGTATCATTTGTGAAGTGGCTAGGAGCTTTCTTGCGAGAATTTCCTTATAAAAAAATATAGCTTGGTGGGCTAGCTCAAGCCTTTGAGTGATTTGAGCTTCATGCAAGGGGTCTTGGGGTTAATCCCCCACATTTGTTGCATCTATTGCATGCTTCACTCGATGCCTCTACTAGGTTAAATGTCATAATCACATTTAACAGGTTTACACTAAGTACCATCTCTGAAATGCAGGGAAGTGCCTCGGGGTTTTCCACAAGATTTTCCTTGGAATATATATATATATATATATATATGGAAAAATTCACAGGATGATATTCTCCCCTATTCCTTGGAATATCTCGAGAGAGAATGATGTCAACCACTTGCTACAAGAGTAGCTGGTAACTTCGAGAGACTTAACTGAACTAGACGCTATAACTTCTCGATGACATGCTTTTGGTGAATGATTTA
The DNA here is from genome assembly GCA_009831015.1 of Picea engelmannii. NCBI lineage: Eukaryota > Viridiplantae > Streptophyta > Pinopsida > Pinales > Pinaceae > Picea > Picea engelmannii. The sequence goes on along the minus strand of ML799491.1, from coordinate 408,787 downwards.
ACTAATTGAACTAACCCTTGAAACTTTATATCTTTTTACCTCCTCTAAATACTTTACTATTCTAAAAAATCACACAATCAAATTCACTTGCTTCCTTCATCTACTACTTATCCTTCATCTACTACTTTGGTTTAGTAAGTAGTAGAAAATAAAAATACTTGATTTTTCTCACCAACTGCCCAACCCCGAAGTCCCTACAAATAAATGATTTATTACAAATAAATAATTTATAACCAGCGAAAAACTAAACTAAAACTATTATAAAGATTATAAAAATTGATCTCCTTTTAAAAAACCATAGGAGTGTGAAAAATGGATCATGTCAAAATGACACTCATTTATTGGGACACATCTTCTCCATCCTACACTCTTAACACAATAATTTACGACATGTCTCTCATATATATAATTATAATGATTTCAAATTATTTAATAAGATATGAAATTGATATTATTATTAAATAAAAACATAGTAATGTGTGCACTCTATTTATTTTAAGTTTTACAAATTGTTAACTTGTAATTTGTAATATTTTATGGGTAATCTTTAACTTATAATTGTTATGGCGCTCTCCTCTTAGAACTAGACGTCCTCCAATTTTATCAATTTTATTAACATTAGTATTTCTCTTTTTCTTCTTTCATTTCATGAGATCCTCGTCTCAACAATGTCACATTACATGTAGCATATAAAATAATTTTCCTTGAGTTTTTCGTCAGAAAGCAAGGCGGCTTACCCAATGACCAAACATAACGTAGCTTCTAAGCTCTGATCTGGCCAACCCCGGCTCACCGGTCAAGCAGGTGATTCAGTCGAACCTACCGCACACCTGCTCTGAGCAGTACAAGGTCTAGTACGTGTACTGCACATGGAAATTCATAGAGGATAGTGCCTCGCACCCAGATTTGTACACATTTTTCATATGGTCAAACGCAGAAACAATAATATTAAATGAAAAATTGCTAATTATGACAACTATAGTCAAGAGGAGGGCATACAATTCATAACCCTGGCTGGATACAAATACGGGCCTGGTAATCATGCGGATCAATAGAGTTTAACCAATGGGTTCTGCTTCTTTTCCCTGTTCTCCTCCATAAATTGCAGCACGGACCCTTTTTTAACACAATTTAGTCGAATCTGGACGGTTTTTCTTTGCTCGATAATTCTATGCAGATTTCCTGTCGTGGGTAGTTGCAGTTTGTTCATATAAGTTGTCGGTATTGGTTTTTTGGGTTGTAATTAGTGGGCATTGTAGGACACAGTAATGGCGCCGGGGATCAGCCTGCAGCTGGCAAGCATTTCAGGTCAGAAAGGCAGTGGATTGAGTGCAGAGGATGAGTCCAGGGACCTGGAAGAAGCTCCCCTCTTGGGGGAAAGGGACGAGCGTTTGGAGAATAGGAAGGGCTTGGAGAAATTGGAGGTTAAGGTTATCGGCATGACATGTGCAGCCTGTTCTAATTCTGTGGAGAAAGCTCTGCTGAATTTGGCTGGGGTTTGCACCGCTTCCGTAGCACTTCTTCAGAACAAGGCCGATGTCACTTATGATCCCTCCAAAGTCAAGGTAAG
>ML799491.1:388736-407117 GCA_009831015.1 Picea engelmannii | reverse complement strand
AACCCCTCAATCATAATTGACAATATATCTTGCTGCCCACTTTGTATTAGTTCTGCATCAAACCCAGCATCTTCAATTGCATTAATTATCTCCACCTTGCCCATTTGATTTGGATCATACTCAACCTCCCCCATTGAAGTCGCCAATGCCACAACTGCTCGTGTCACACCAGGTAGATTTCTCAATATTCCTTCAACAGAGTTCACACAGGCTGCACATGTCATTCCACCTATTCTGAACTTCCCTGTCACAGTTCCCTGATCTTTAGACCTAGAAGAAATCTTTGGTAAAACCTCAGCATCAAAACCTGCATCCTCAATGGCCTCTTTAATGTCTTCCTCCTGCAAGGAAAAGCAACTAGACAATAGTCAAAATGCAGCACCCTATAGAGCAGGTGACAATAGACAATTAATAAAATACACCTTTGGGTAAAATCAGTCAAAAGGACTGTACTTTGAAATAGGAAAGACAACCACCAAATCCTGATAAACACAGTAAAGCATGCCTATGCAAAAGAAGATTAAAGGGTTGTTAAGCTATCATAGACCAAGGGGGGAGCATAGCCATGACCAACTGCACGATTCTTGGAATAAAGTGTTTTGAGAATGGCTATCCCTATGAATAAGAAGATGAGTCATAACTTTAAAAACCCTGACCACTGTGGTAAACTGCAATTTAAAAGATTTAAAACGGACTGAAGTAAAAGGCTTCAAAGAGATAAAACGACAAAGACTTATGACTGAAAGAAATACTTGACATAAAGGTATCAATGGTGTGTGTGTCTGTGTGTATGGATGTATGTATAGTTATTTATAGAGTTCATCCAAGACCAACAAATCATCTAAACCAAACACAAATCATCTAAACCACTCAGAATAATTCTTTTAGTAATAAAAGACAACAATCCTTGTTTTCAAAAGTTTCAAATTTCACGAGTGGCAGGTGCGGGGGGGATAGTTCTTGATCCCAAAGGAAATCAAGAAAACACCTTTGAATGGAGACAAGGTAGAGCATCAAACAACCAAGCAGAGGCAATGGCTATATTCCAGGGGTTGAAGATTGTCAATGACAGTTATATCAAAAGACTTATTGTAATCGGGGACTTGGCATTAATTATCAAATTGATGCTTAGAGCCTCCCCATCAAGTGATGGAAAGCATATAAGAACTATCAAGAGAACCAGAAAATAAGCTGCCAGGTTTGGAAGTGTTGAGTACTTTCATATCCTAAGGGCACTCAATCAAAAGGCAGACCATTTGGCCAACAGGACCGTTCATCTGGGCTGCAGCAGTCTAAGAACAAAATGTGGGGATAAATTCTTCCCCATTCCTCAAGTATTATTCCAAAGTTATGAAGTAGACTTGCATAAGAGACAAATGGTAAGTTAATTCACAAGGGTGGGTTAACTATGAATCACAGAAACCAAGGAGTAATACACTCGTGGTACCCTCACACACTTGGCAATTAATGTGGGAGCAGGCTCATCAATTGCTTTCAATGTTGAGTTTTATTGCAAGTGGGATAATGGATTTAGTTACAGGTTTGAAGTTTGGGGATTTTCAGTGGTTTCTAGACCTGTTGCTCCTTGTTCTGTTTCGTTCTAGTCCGAACTGGGGCTCTGATTTGGACTCTAGAGTTTGGTTCTCTTGGACTGCCTTTGTGGGACTCTGGCCCTGGTTCTCTTGGTTCGAGTTCTATTGGCTCTAGTTCTCTTGGCTGCGGTTCGCATGGCTCTGCTTGTTGGCATGTTTTACAGGAAGAGTGTGCTTGTCATTGATGGCAAGAACAGAAGGCGGACCAAAAGGCGAGAAAGCTCAGGAGGAAGAGCGACAGTGGTCGCTGGATAACCGATCCAAAGGACCTTCAATCGAATACCCGACAACCGTTGGATCATTCTAAGTGGAAGGACAGGATAAGCTAGAAGAGCAGCACCGAAGATAGATCGAGCCATCGATCTAAGAACATGATCGACGAACAACATTTGGTTCACGTCAAAAGTTGCGAGGAGGTTGTTGTTCAGGAATCTCACTTCGGAAGAATTGGCAACTTGAAAGTTGAATTACCCAAAGCCCGAAATCCGAAATGAATAAGGACCATCGGATATGGAGAAAATGCGATGACTGTTAGATCAGGGAGAACCATGTCTACAAGGACATGTGGCAGACCAAGTTGGCAGACCACGTCAATCGTCGGATTGAATTAGTGGAAGGACATGATAAGCAAGGGCTGAGATTTGAGATCTCGATCACCCGAATATCCGTCAGCCATCAGATTGAATTAGTGGAAGGACAGGATAAGCAAGGGCTGAGATTTGAGATCTCGATCACCTGAATATCCGTCAACCATCGAATCAAATTAATTGAAGGATAAGATAAACGGGGCACAAGGTTTGAGAATTCGAGTATCCGAATCTTCGTCAGCCGTCAGATCAAATTAAGTGGAAGGATACGATAAGCAAAGATGGAGAGCCGTTGGATTTAAACCAAGGCAAAACAACATCGCATACAAATCAAGCCATTGATCTAAGACCTTGATCAAACGACTATCATTCATTTCGGGTCTAAAGATGTGAGGAGGTTATGCTCCAGAAAAATCTCACTTCAAGTTTCAAGTTGAGAACTAAAATACCCGAAGCCCGGAGAGCTGGAGAGCCGAAGTAAATTCTCGACCGTCGGATCATCCGAAGAAGATCGCAACCGTCAGATCATCCGAAGAAGACCTCAAGCGTCAGATCGTCCGAAGAGAATATGGGTCGTCTAATCCAGAGCGTCAGTTTGAGATTTGAAATCTCCGAAGTCTAGAGAGCCAAAATATATTCTCGACCGTCGGATCATCCAAAGAAAATCGCAGCCGTCAGATCATCCGAAGAAGACCTCAAGCGTCAGATCGTCCGAAGAGAAACTGGGTCGTCTGATCCAAAGCGTCAGTTTGAGATTTGAAATCTCCGAAGTCCAGAGAGTCGGAGAGCCGAAATACATTCTCGACCGTCGGATCATTCGAAGAAGATCGCAGTCGTCAGATCATCCGAAGAAGATCTCAAGCGTCAAATCGTCCGAAGTGAATCTGGGTCGTCTGATCCAGAGCATCAACTTGAGATTTGAAATCTCTGAAGTCCGAAGAGCCCGAGAGCCGAAATACATTCTCAATCGTCGAATCGTCCAAAGTAAATCTCAGTCGTCAAATCATCTGAAGAAGATCTCAGTCGCCAGATCGTCTGAAGAAGATCTCAAGCATTGGATCGTCCGAAGTGAATCTGGGCCGTCTGATCCAGAGCGTAAGTTTGAGATTTCAGATTTCAGAAGTCCGGAGACCCGAAGGAGATCTTAACCGTTGATCGAGAAAGGGGACGCAGAACCGTTGATCTGGTTGAAAGGTCAAAATCCCGAAGTGGAGGAAGAGTCGTCGATTGAGAAGGACAGGTGTCCGCAGATCATCGACTCCAGAAGATTGGCGTACGGAGAAAAGCAGGGTTTGAGATTTGAAACTCCTGAAGCCCGGATCACGAAGTAAATCACAGCCATTGATTTAGGGAGGTTGGATCTGATCCGCAAATAGTGAAAGAACAAATCTGAACCGTCCGCTCAGGAGCACCATCAAGATTGTAAGATCGACGGTCCCATCGCATTGCGGGGTCAGAACATGCTCGAGTCTTAATTTTTCGTGAGCGGGCCGCAATCTAAACCACGGTATCCCCAAAGGCATACGTGGAGCTCTGTAGTGAATTGCAGGGCGAAAAGCGAGTTGCCCTCAAACCGCCTATGGACGCGCCCGCAATCATGTGGTCACATGAAGTTCATAGCCCAAGGTCATATCAAAAAAAAAGGGGGAGCTAGCGCTCGCTAAACCAAGATCGCGAAGCGCCTTTTTGAATAGGTGCATGGTCACCGTCGGTGGTCACGTGAAGGAAAGAGATTAGAAGCCAAAGAAGCCAAAAACGACTGACTGTAACTGCCAGAGAAGATGAAGAATTGCGACTGACAGAGAAGCCAAAGAACCTCAGGATAACTGCCAGAGAAGCCAAAGAATCTTTGGATAACGGGCACTGATGATGAACAGTTACAGCATAACCACCAGAGAAGACGAAGAGTTTGAATGATGATCAAGCAGAGGACTCGACGTGTGAAAGACATGCAAAACAGAGAAGATAGTGTGCTTTTCGAGCGTGAGGATGTGTGTAGGAAGTGATGTAGTGCATGATTTGTAGGGAAGATCAGAGACGCAGCAAAAAGAATGTAGAGGCAGCAGTGAGCACAGAGCATAAAAGGGACAAGAGAAGCTGAACAAGGCATGCGCAAGAAGATGTGAGCAGCAACAAGACACTGATGCAGGCAGAGCAAAGCAGTGTAGCAGAACAGTGATGAGACTGGTAAGCTATTGATAAATACTGTATCACTGTGATAAATTTCAGAAAGCAAATATTTATATTTCAGGGTGGTAGGGAGGTCCTAGGTTGGACTGTTGTCCTCGAAGTTTCAAGTGGGTGCTTGAACACAGGGAGTTGTAGCTTCCATCTGGTTGCAGCCAGAAAAACGAGAGTGGTAGGGTGGTGCAAGGGAGAACCATTGTTCTTTGTTATACAAGTTGGTGTCTGTGTGACTGGAAGTTGGTGCTTCCATCCAGTTGGTGCTGGAACACTCAAGGAGTTGGTGCTTCCTTCTAGTGGATGCTAGAGAAACCAGAGAGTTGGTGCTCTCAGCAAGTTGCAGCTTGTTAAAAAAGAGGTTTTAGCCTCATTTTGAGTTGGTGCTCAAAGAAAGATGATGTACAGAACATAAAAGATTGTCTATCATTCGAAGAAGAAGAGGTTTTTTCCCTTTATGGGTTTCTTCGTGAATATCTGTCTCTGTGTATACCATATGTGTGATTGATGTTTTACTATTTCTGTTGTTCATGACTTGCATAATCTTGATGATCACTTGGAGAATATTAATAATAGTTTAATAGGCATAAATTGTTTAAGCACAGTAACAACTGATTCACCCCCCCCCTCAATTGTCTTAGTATTTCCAACAATTGGTATCAGAGCCGGTTCCATTTATTTAAAGGTAGATCGGTAAGCTTAAACATGACAAGCCATGAAGGAACTTCAACCAATAAGCCTCCTATGTTTGGAGAAGACTAAAGAAAGGATCAGGCAAGTACCAAGGCAAGTTGTCCTTCAAATGTTTTAACTGTGGAAAAATAGGTCACTTTGCATCTAAGTGTCCACACAAGAAGAAGGACCAGAACGCTGAAGGTGAAGAGAAGTACAAATCCAAGAGATTTGGTAAAAAGAAAAGTTTATGTATAAACAATGATGACTCTTCAGGAGACACAGATAGTGATTATGCTTGTGAAGATAAGATTAATGACTTTATGCTTATGGCCAAAGAGGATTATGATAATAAAAGCACAAGAAGTGATGTTGATGACGAAGAAGTTGTGCTTGACTTGGAAGGAGAACTGATCAGTGCTCTAGGAGAAATTGCTAGACTCGGATTTAAGAAGAAAAAGCAAAAACAATTGTTGATACAGTTCGAGAAAGACAGTAAAAAACCTGATGAAGACTTTGCCCTGCTAAAAGTGGAATTAGAAGAAGCAAAGAAAATAGAGGACATTCTAAAACAACAGTTATCAGAGAATAAGGCAAAATGTGAAGCCTTGGAAAAAGAAGTAGTAAAAACCAGAAAAGAGATGGAGAAGTTTAAAGCATTGTATCTCCAAAATCTTCTAAGCATTAAAGCCTCAACAGAACTAAACGACATTCTGAGCAAACAGAGATCTCCTTTGTTGAAGATTGGTTTAGGCTATGTAAGTGGTTCAATCAGCAAACAACCAGAAATCAAAGAGCCAGTAAAGATGATCAAGTTCCAAGTCAGCAAACAATCAGACCATGTGAATACTCTTCCACCAACAACTAATAAAGACAAGATGATCCCTGATCAAAAACAAAGATATCAGAAGATGGAGCAACAAATGCTAATAAGAAGGCCATCCTTCAAGTACCAAAATTTCTTCCATGGTCACTGTTTTTACTGCTCTAATTTTGGTCATAAGATTGCAAATTGTCAAATTAAGTTTAGAGACATGCAACTGAGGAGATCAAGAAATAAACAATCTTTGCAACATAGAACTAAACAACCAATGAGTAGACAAAGTTGCACCAATCACTTTGACCTATTGAACATTGAGCTCGAATGCTATAACTGTCATAACTTCGGCCACAAAGCTGCAAACTGCCATCTGAAGAATTACAAATCAGATCCAAGGATAAAACCCTTAGCTAAAAATGCCAGCACATGGAAAAAGAAAGATAGTGAAAAATGTGGTCTAGTACTTTCAGCTAAAAAACAAAAAGACCCCTGGTATATAGACAGTGGATGTTCCAAGCACATGACTGGAGACAAGGATAAGTTTCTGTCTATAAGTAAAAGCAAAACAGGAAATGATGAACCAAGTAAAATCAAGGGTAAAGGGATGGTGAGTTTAAGTAATGGCAAAGGAAAAGCCCAGGATGCTCTGTTTGTAGATGGGTTGAAACATAATTTGCTCAGTATAAGTCAAATGTGTGACAGAGGATGTGAAGTGGTGTTCACTTCCAAAGATTGTAAGATAAAGTCTGTAAACTCAGGACAAGTGGTGGCTAAAGGCATAAGGACAGATAATAATGTATATGTGTTGAAAGAAGATAGAGAAGAGTGTCATCTAAGCAAACATGATGAAAGTTGGCTATGGCATAAGAGACTTGGACATCTAAACTTTGACCACTTAATCAAGCTCAAAAATCTTGAGGCAGTAAAAGATCTTCCAAGAATATCAAAGCCACAAGATTCTGTGTGTAAACCCTGCCAAGTAGGAAAGCTAACCAGGACACAGTTTAAATCCAAGAGCTCTACTTCAACAGAGAAACCACTCCAATTAGTTCATATGGATTTATGTGGACCATCTAGACAGGAAGGCACAGGGAAAGAAAACTACTTCATGCTGATCATTGATGATTACTCCAAACTCACTTGGGTTTCTTTTCTCAAAGAAAAAGATGAAGCATTTGAGAAATTTAAAATATTTAAAGCTTTAACTGAGAATCAAACAGGCAACGGATTAAAGGTTGTAAGATCAGACAGAGGAGGAGAATTTATGTCAAGTGATTTCAAGGAATTCTGTGATAAACATGGGATCAAGAGAGAATACACAATCACAGGAACTCCACAGAAAAATGGAGTAGTTGAGAGGCAAAACAGAACAGTTCAGCCAATGGTCAGGTCAATGATGAATGAGAAGAACATTGGTCAAACCTACTGGGTAGAAGCAATACACACAGCAATGCATATTCTTAACAAAGCTCACCTCAGACCACACAGTGACAAGACACCTTATGAACTGTGGTATGGAAGACCTGCTTCAATCAAACACTTCAAAGTCTTTGGGAGTAAGTACTACATAAAGAATAATAATGAAAACCTTGGCAAGTATGATGACAGGATTGATGAAGGTATCTTCTTAGGGTATGCTACAAACAGTAAAAGATACAGATGCTATAATGAGAGGCTGCATAAATTGGTTGATTGCATTGACATAAAAGTTGATGCAGGAGTCCCAGTAAGAGAGGTGAGCAATATTGAATCAACAATAGAGGATATAGTTGAAGTTAAAGATGAACAGGTCCAAGAATCAGAAAAAGAAGACTCTGAGTCAAATGAAGATACAAATACTAAGGCAGACTCAAATCAACAAACAACATCAAATCCTTCCTCCAGAATTACTCAAAAGAATCATCCTGCAAGTCAGATAATTGGTGAGAAAGACGAAGGTGTACAAACCAAGAGAAGGATAATCAAAGACACCAAGCAATCACATATAGCCTTCATATCCATGGTGGAACCCAAGAACTTTGATGAAGCCAGTAAAGATGTAAATTGGTTAAAATCAATGAATGAGGAACTGGATCAGATTGAGAAGAACAATACTTGGGAGCTTGTTCCTAGACCTGCAAATAAGAATGTAATTGGCTCCAAATGGGTGTTTAAGAACAAAATGAATGAACAAGGACAAATTGTTAGGAATAAAGCCAGATTGGTTTGTAAGGGGTATGCACAAGTTGAAGGACAGGATTTTGATGAAACCTTTGCACCAGTGGCAAGATTGGAAGCCATCGGAATGTTTCTTGCCTATGCATGTCATAAGAACTTTAAAGTATATCAGATGGATGTTAAGTCGGCATTTCTTAATGGAGATCTAGAAGAAGATGTATATGTGGAGCAACTTGAAGGATTTTCACTGACAGATAATCCTAACTATGTCTGTAAGTTGAAAAAGGCATTATATGGACTGAAACATGCACCACGAGCCTGGTATCATAGACTAGACAAATTTCTACAAGACAAAGGGTTCAAGAAAGGTATTGTTGACAGTAATCTCTACATTAAGTCTGAACGTGATGATTTATTAGTTGTTTTGGTTTATGTAGATGACATTATTTTTGAATGCACTAATGACCCTTCAGTTTAGTGGTTTGCTAATTCAATATTGACTGAGTTTGAGATGTCCATGATATGAGAACTGTCATATTTTCTTGGTTTACGAATCAATCAGAGTTCTGCAGGGATATTTATCTCTCAAGAACAGTATTTGAAAGAGATGTTAAAGAGGTTTCAGATGGAAGATTCCTCTCCTGTTAGTACACCTATGGTGGTTGGTTGCAAGCTCAGTAAAGATGATATTTCACCTGATGTTGATTAAAGAACATATCGATCAATGATAGGCAGTCTTTTGTACATCACAGCATCCCGTCCTGATATAATGCAAGCTATTGGAATGGTAGGTCATTATTAGTCTGCTCCTAAACAAAGTCATTTAGCAGTTGTCAAGAGGATATTCAAATATTTGAAGGGTACAATGACTTATGGTCTTTGGTATCCTAGAAATCAAAATTTACAATTAACTACATATTCAAATGTTGATTGGGCAAACTGTTTGGATGAGAGAAAGAGCACCAATGGAGGTGCATTCTTCTTAGGTGATTCGTTAGTAGCATGGCTTAGTAAGAAGCAGGGATCTATTTCATTATCAACTACAGAGGCGGAGTACATTGTTGTTGCTACTTGCTGCACTCAGATCTTATGGATGATACAAACTCTTGCAGATTTGAAGGTAACTTATACTGATCCCATTCCACTTCACTGTGATAACACCAATGCCATTAGTGTCTCGAAGAATCTTGTTCTCCATTCAAAGACGAAGCATATACCAATAAAGTATCATTTTCTCAAAGAGCAGGTTACAAACAAAGCTGATCAGCTGAATTATATTCCTTCCACAGAACAAATTGCAAACATCTTTACTAAACCCCTAGCCAAGACACCATTTGAATATCTCCGTTAGAAGTTGGGTGTCATCCCTTCTCTCACCTAAGAGAGTCCATCCTGCCAGGGGGAGTATGTGTTGGTTCAATATCTAATACCTCTGAAAAGTACTGCAACAGCTCAGGGGGAGCACGTTTTCTTTGGCATTGATGTCAAAAGGGGAGAAAAAGGTGTTGTATGTATGCTACAGTTGAAGGTCCAAGCAGAATAGCACAGCCTTTCAAGGTTGCCATCAATGTCAAAGGGGGAGATTGTTGGCATGTTTTACAGGAAGAGTGTGCTTGTCATTGATGGCAAGAACAAAAGGCAGACCATGTCTACAAGGACATGTGGAAGACCAAGTTGGCAGACCACGTCAGCCGTCGAATTGAATTAGTGGAAGGACAGGATAAGCAAGGGCTGAGATCTGAGATCTCGATCACCCGAATATCCGTCAGTCGTCGGATTGAATTAGTGCAAGGACAGGATAAGCAAGGGTTGAGATCTGAGATCTCGATCACCCGAATATCCGTCAATCGTCGAATCAAATTAATTGAAGGATAAGATAAACGGGGCACAAGGTTTGAGAATTCCAGTATCCGAATCTCCGTCAGTCGTCGGATCAAATTAAGTGGAAGGATAGGATAAGCAAAGATGGAGAGTCGTTGGAGTTAAACCAACGCAAAACAACATCGCATACAAATCAAGTCGTTGATCTAAGACCTTGATCAAACGACTATCATTCGTTTCGGGTCTAAAGATGTGAGGAGGTTATGCTCCGGAAAAATCTCACTTCAAGTTTCAAGTTGAGAACTAAAATACTCGAAGCCCGGAGAGCCAGAGAGCCGAAGTAAATTCTCGACCGTCGGATCATCCGAAGAAGATCGCGACCATCAGATCATCCGAAGAAGACCTCAAGCGTCAGATCGTCCGAAGAGAATCTGGGTCGTCTGATCCAGAGCGTCAGTTTGAGATTTGAAATCTCCGACGTCCGGAGAGTCGGAGAGCCGAAATACATTCTCGACCGTCGGATCATCCGAAGAAGATCGCAACCATCAAATCATCCGAAGAAAACCTCAACCGTCAGATCGTTCGAGGAGAATCTGGGTTGTCTGATCCAGAGCGTCGGTTTGAGATTTGAAATCTCCGAAGTCCGGAGAGTCGGAGAGCCGAAATACATTCTCGATCGTCGGATCATTCGAAGAAGATCGCAGTCGTCAAATCATTCGAAGAAGATCTTAAGTGTCAGATCGTCCGAAGTGAATCTGGGCCGTCTGATCCAGAGCGTCAGCTTGAGATTTGAAATCTCCTAAGTCCAGAGAGCTAAAGAGCCGAAATACATTCTCGACCGTCGGATCGTCCGAAGTAAATCTCAATCGCAGATCATCCGAAGAAGATCTCAGTCGTCAGATCGTCTGAAGAAGATCTCAAGCGTTGGATCGTCCGAAGTGAATCTGGGCCGTCTGATCCAAAGCGTAAGTTTGAGATTTGAGATTTCAGAAGTCCGGAGACCCGAAGGAGATCTCGACCGTTGATCGAGAAAGGGGATGCAGAACCATTGATCTGGTTGAAAGGTCAAAATCCCGAAGTGGAGGGAGAGTCGTCGATTGAGAAGGACAAGTGTCCACAGATCATCGACTTCGGAAGATTGGCGTACGAAGAAAAGTAGGGTTTGAGATTTGAAACTCCCGAAGCCCGGATCACGAAGTAAATCACAACCGTTGATTTAGGGAGGTTGGATCTGATCCGCAGATCGTGAAAGAACAAATCTGAACCGTCCGCTCAGGAGCACCGTCAAGATTGTAAGATCGACAGTCCCGTCACATTGCGAGGTCAGAACATGCTCAAGTCTTAATTTTTCATGAGCAGGCCGCAATCTAAACCACGGTATCGCCAAAGGCATACGTGGAGCTATGTAGTGAATTGCGGGGCAAAAAGCGGGTTGCCCTCAAATTGCCTATGGGCGCGCCCGCAATCGCGTGGTCACGTGAAGTTCATAGCCCAAGGTCATATCAAAAAAAAAGGGGGAGCTAGCGCTCACTAGTCCAAGATCGCGAAGCGCCTTTTTGAATAGGCGTATAGTCACCGCCGGTGGTCACGTGAAGGAAGGAGCTTAGAAGCCAAAAACGACTCACTGTAACTGCTAGAGAAGATGAAGAATTGTGACTGACAGAGAAGCCAAAAACGACTGACTATAACTACCAGAGAAGATGAAGAATTGTGACTGACAGAGAAGCCAAAGAACCACAGGATAACTGCCAGAGAAGCCAAAGAATCTTTGGACAACGGGCATTGATGATGAACAGTTACAGCATAACCGCCAGAGAAGATGAAGAGTTTGAATGATGATCAGGAAGAGGACTCGACGTGTGAAAGACATGCAGAACAGAGAAGATAGTGTGTTTTTTCGAGCGTGAGGATGTGTGTAGGAAGTGATGCAGTGCATGATCTGTAGGGAAGATCAAAGATGCAGCGAAAAGAATGTAGAGGCAACACAGAGCATAAAAGGGACAAGAGAAGCTGAACAAGGCATGCGCAAGAAGATGTGAGCAACAGCAAGACACTGATGTAGGCAGAGCAAAGCAATGTAGCAGAACAGTGATGAGACTGGTAAGCCATTGATAAATACTGTATCACTATGATAAATTTCAGAAAGAAAAGATTTATATTTCAGAGTGGTAGGAGAGGTGCTAGGGAGAACTGTTGTCCTCAGAGTTTCAAGTGGGTGTTTGAACACAGGGAGTTGTAGCTTCCATCTGGTTGCAGCCAGAAAAACCAGAGTGGTAGGGTGGTGCAAGGGAGAACCATTGTTCTCTGTTATACAGGTTGGTGCCTGTGTGACTGGAAGTTGGTGCTTCCATCCAGTTGGTGCTGGAACACTCAGGGAGTTGGTGATTCCTTCTAGTGGGTGCTAGAGAAACCAGAGAGTTGGTGCTCTCAGCAAGTTGCAGCTTGTTAAAGAAGAGGTTGTAACCTCATTTTGAGTTGGTGCTCAAACAAAGATGATGTACAGAACATAAAAGACCGCCTATCATTCGAAGAAGAAGAGGTTTTCTCCCTTTATGGGTTTCCTCATGAATATCTGTCTCTGTGTATATCATATGTGTGATTGATGTTTTACTATTTCTGCTGTTCATGACTTGCATAATCTTGATGATCACTTGGAGAAGATTAATAATAGTTTAATAGGCATAAATTGTTTAAGCACAGTAACAACTGATTCACCCCCCCCCCAGTTGTCTTAGTATTCCAACACTGCTTGGCAGGCTGGTGGGTCTCTGGTTCACTTAGCCTCATTTGGTTCTTTGGTTTCAGTGCAGGCATTTTTCTGGTTTGGTGGCTTGGATCTCATCTACACCTCCTAAAGCCTTGTGCTCTGTTATATCTTTTCTGAGGGAATGTTGGAAAGCAAACAAATTGTTGGTTATGCTAAACTGTTAGTTGTGGGTAGGGGTAAGGTGTTTTTTCAAGTGTTATCTAGTGTTATCAGTATGGATCACAGGCATCCTGGGAGATGCCCACTGTATGAGACCACTGACATTCACAGAGCTCTAAGAAGGCAGGAAGATTATTACACTGATAATAGGAACTCAATTTTCTCATTTACTGGTAGGATGCATTCCCAATAAGAAGTCAGAAATTCTGAATATGACTTCATTCTGGAAACCCTACACAGTCAAAAGAGACAAATTGAAGAACTTCAAGCTGAATAAGTTGCTCTTTGACAACTGGTTGTGAGTCTGGTCAGAAATACTACTTCAGCTAATCCAAATGCTAGGCTGTCAACTAGGTCTCTAGTGAAGGAGGTAAAAGAAGATGAGACTGTGCAGCAGCAACAGGAGTATGTGGACATGCTGAATGTGGACCTGAACTTTCTGGCCAACACAGAGAACCAGGAGGAAGCTTACAGTCATCATGTTTTTTTCCAGAAATGATGCATAATGTTCTACAAATTTTGCTTGTTATTAGGAGTTTTTTTCAAAATCTATACTAGTAGTAGTTATCCAAAATCCTCTGTGAAGGATTGTTTTGTCTCTGTAGATAGTAAATTTCAGATTTTGGACAATTTTCAGGAAGTTTTTTTGGACACTTATCATATATTTGTATAATTATGCAGACCAGTGTAGCTGCAGCGAATTTCTAATACAAAATATACCCGTTCTTGTTTAAAAAGAAAGTTTCAAATTTCAAAGGTATATCGGCTGGATAGAAATCTGTCAGAATTATCAAAACCTGCCACTAGTCCACCCCAATTTCCATATTTACAAACTAACGTTTTTATTTTCCTGAATTGAAGGAAACTATGCTGTAAAAAATAAATGAACCAAAGAAATTAGGGTACAAAAAAGGAAAAGTTCAAAGATAAGTTTATTTCCTTTATTTTTTCTTCTCTATATCTCCCTTTAGGATTGGCTACCCCGTGTAGTTCCAGATACACACATTTGGAACAGCAGTAAGAAAGGTAGCCTTTAGAACTAATTCTGCGACAGTTCAAGGAGATAATTGGGATAGAAATTCAAATATACAGCAGTTAGATTCAAGAATCAAGAAAAATTCAGCTGGCGATTGAAAAGAATCCATCATTCAAAAACCATTTAGTTGGTAGGGAGATTGTGGGGCTTGAGAACTAAAATATTCAAGAAATATTTAGCTAAAGAAAGATCTTTGGATTTTTTTGGGGTCCTAATCAAGGTGTAACAAAAATTTTCAGATTTTTGAAACATTTTAACATTGGACAGCAAGACTTTCCTTTTGTTCCACGTACTTACAAAACCTACATCTTCCTTGGAAAAACATAAAATGGAGGTCTGTCTAGTTCCAAACAAGGCCACCACAAGATATCCCTTAAGCAGTTGACCCTAGAAAACCCTTGCTCCTCTGTAAGAAAGTCACAAAGAATAAAAGAAAAAAATGGTATGATTGAATGTGAAATCATTGAAATAGGCCTTTCTTTGGTGGCTACACCTAAGTTTACTAACATCTTTTAATTGTAACTGTTAATGGGGTTTCAGACCACGTCAAGAAAATCAAAAAATTATGAGGTTTCACATGGCTGCCTAAGATAGTTTTGAAGCAGAAGATCATAAATTTCTAAAATTATAATATATAGGTATGAACTTTGAGGCTAACAGCATAAATTGAGCATTTTGTCTTTTCGTGCTATGTACATACTACCTTGCAATTCAAATTTTCATATTGTATGAAGATAAATTTGGGTCATTAATCTTGTCCGCCATGGCACTTTCATTTTTAGAATTGATGGAAACATAAATTATTTTTCTATTATGGTGTATGTGTAATTGTTCCATTTAATATGACAATGTTATTACTTTGTGCATTTACCGCATTTCATTGTTTTAGGCTTTTTACACATCCAATTCTTTACTTTTTCTATATTTCATAATGTTTTATTGGTAATTTCCCCTATGCTATCCTCTGGGATGAGTCCCTTCCCTCCACATCCTTAAATTTTAGCCCCGTACACCCATTCCTTGATCCCTGAAACTTCATGTAACAGAGAAAAGATACAAATTGTGAATTGCAACAACCAATCTAAACCTGCAACTTTTTCTAACCCTTCTTCATATATTTGAAGCCAGTTATACAGTTATACCCGAATTGATCTGTGACAATCACGTGTAGTGTAGGTCAAATCATAAAATGGGAGTAATCCAGGCTCACCGCTTGTCTAAAGATGGCATTTGCAAACCAATGTTTGTAAAATTTGAAGGCAGCTTCCGCCGCAAAAGTTTGATTAATCCAGCGGCCATATGGCAAAATTGATATTCCATCCAATTCAAATCATGCCCTGGTGGTTTCAACTATGTCAATCCACTGCTTAGATTATTTTCTTGATTGGCATGGAATTATAATGATTGGATTTCCATAACTTTGGAATCTGCATGATTCCCGGCATAATTACCATCAGATTGGATCCATTAACACTCACAGCTGACATCAATCCCAAATCCTCAACTCCGACGATCTTGAATCCAAAACTCAGATAAATATGTACGTGGCATTGATTGTGGGCTGGGTTTGAGACAATGGTAACACWGAAGCAAAGTCATCAAAACACGCAACCMAAATCCCAAATTTTCCTTTCTAAATTTAAGCAGACACCCAAAAACTATATTGAGCTCAAATTATTTACTAGCATCCACTGGATATCCGGATCTGCAAAAACAATCCTACAAACGCCATTTTATCGTGTAATTGTAGTTACTAGTATCTTCGAATAACCTCACAAACAACCTCCCCCTATATCTTGCGATTCAACATACCTATTGACTGAATTGAATTGATCTGTGGCAGTCATACTTGCATGACAGATGCATAAACCCCACAACCCTTGACCGGCTGCAGAATGCAAAATTTCTTCAAGAATCCCTAAGAAACTGCACTCTCATATAGAATCCCCTTTGCCCGTGCAAAAACAGAAAGAAAAACAGAGCCAAAACATGAAAACCATAATGAATAAGCCCTTACCTTGACTTTGGAGGGATCATAAGTGACATCGGCCTTGTTCTGAAGAAGTGCTACGGAAGCGGTGCAAACCCCAGCCAAATTCAGCAGAGCTTTCTCCACAGAATTAGAACAGGCTGCACATGTCATGCCGATAACCTTAACCTCCAATTTCTCCAAGCCCTTCCTATTCTCCAAACGCTCGTCCCTTTCCCCCAAGAGGGGAGCTTCTTCCAGGTCCCTGGACTCATCCTCTGCACTCAATCCACTGCCTTTCTGACCTGAAATGCTTGCCAGCTGCAGGCTGATCCCCGGCGCCATTACTGTGTCCTACAATGCCCACTAATTACAACCCAAAAAACCAATACCGACAACTTATATGAACAAACTGCAACTACCCACGACAGGAAATCTGCATAGAATTATCGAGCAAAGAAAAACCGTCCAGATTCGACTAAATTGTGTTAAAAAAGGGTCCGTGCTGCAATTTATGGAGGAGAACAGGGAAAAGAAGCAGAACCCATTGGTTAAACTCTATTGATCCGCATGATTACCAGGCCCGTATTTGTATCCAGCCAGGGTTATGAATTGTATGCCCTCCTCTTGACTATAGTTGTCATAATTAGCAATTTTTCATTTAATATTATTGTTTCTGCGTTTGACCATATGAAAAATGTGTACAAATCTGGGTGCGAGGCACTATCCTCTATGAATTTCCATGTGCAGTACACGTACTAGACCTTGTACTGCTCAGAGCAGGTGTGCGGTAGGTTCGACTGAATCACCTGCTTGACCGGTGAGCCGGGGTTGGCCAGATCAGAGCTTAGAAGCTACGTTATGTTTGGTCATTGGGTAAGCCGCCTTGCTTTCTGACGAAAAACTCAAGGAAAATTATTTTATATGCTACATGTAATGTGACATTGTTGAGACGAGGATCTCATGAAATGAAAGAAGAAAAAGAGAAATACTAATGTTAATAAAATTGGAGGACGTCTAGTTCTAAGAGGAGAGCGCCATAACAATTATAAGTTAAAGATTACCCATAAAATATTACAAATTACAAGTTAAACCATTGTAAAACTTAAAATAAATAGAGTGCACACATTACTATGTTTTTATTTAATAATAATATCAATTTCATATCTTATTAAATAATTTGAAATCATTATAATTATATATATGAGAGACATGTCGTAAATTGTTGTGTTAAGAGTGTAGGATGGAGACGATGTGTCCCAATAAATGAGTGTCATTTTGACATGATCCATTTTTCACAATCCTATTTTTTTAAAAGGAGATCAATTTTTATAATCTTTATAATAGTTTTAGTTTAGTTTTTAGTTGGTTATAAATCATTTATATGTAGGGACTCTGGGTGAGAAAAATCAAGTATTTTTATTCTCTACTACTTACTAAACCAAAGTAGTAGATGAAGGAAGCAAGTGAATTTGATTGTGTGACTTTTTAGAATAGTAAAGTATTTAGAGGAGGTAAGTCACATTTTTTCTTAGTGGGTTATGTTTTCATTATTTTATATGGATATGGATAGATAGATAGATATGTAGAAAGATATAAAGTTTCAAGGATTAGTTCAATTAGTTAAATCATTCACCAAAAGCATGTCATCGAGAGGTTATAACGTCTAGTTCAGTTGAGTCTCTCGAAGTTACCAGCCACTCTTGTAGCAAGTGGTTGACATCATTCTCTCTCGAGATATTCCAGGGAATAGGGGAGAATCTCATTCTATGAATTTTTTCATATATATATATATATATATATATATATATATATATATATATATATATATATATATATATATATTCCAAGGAAAATCTTGTTGAAAACCCCAAGGCACTTCCCTGCATTTCAGAGATGGTACTTAGTGTAAACCTGTTAAATGTGATTATGACATTTAACCTGGTAGAGGCATCGAGTGAAGCATGCAATAGATGCAACAAATGTGGGGGATTAACCCCAAGACCCCTTGCATGAAACTCAAATCACTCAAAGGCTTGAGCTAGCCCACCAAGCTATATTTTTTTTATAAGGAAATTCTCGCAAGAAAGCTCCTAGCCACTTCACAAATGATACCCAGTGCGAACTTGTTAGTGTTTATTACAACGCCTAACCCAATAGAGAGATTAAGTGAGGCACGCCACAAAAGTAGCCAACCCAGGGAATCAACCTTGAGACCTTATGTATGAAGCTCAAAGCACTCAACCACTCAAGCTAGCCCGTCAGGTTAAATGTTTGGAAACATCTAGTCCCACCCTCAAACACTTACGTAAGAATGAGATTGTTGGTACCTTACTAACCATAATTGGCCTAGGAGGGTCAAACATTTCACGAGTGGGATTTGAACCCGGGAAGGGAGGATAACAACTTCTCCTCTTGACCACCCAAGTTAGACCTAATTAGAAAAAATGTATAGAACATCTCATCCCAACATCAAGCACTTAAGCAAAAGTGAGATTGTTGGCACCTTGTCAACCCTAATATGTCCACAAGAGGTAAATATCTCACAAGCAAGATTTGAATCTAGGTGGGGAGGATAACAACTTCTCATATTAACCACCCAAGCTAACTAGACCCCATT
>ML799491.1:369991-388585 GCA_009831015.1 Picea engelmannii | reverse complement strand
TACATTATCAAAAAAGTTTGTATTTTAAAATATTTGATCTCTCTTAACATTTGATAAACTCACAGTTAAAATGGATATAAGCTACTCCTAATACAATAGCATATCTTTATATTGATATTTCTTTGTATATTAATGCTCTTCATTTATTTTATAATTGGAATTCCATTCCACATTAATATTCGCTTTTATCTTCCCTTACCCATCTTTGAAATTCCACAATCTTTTCCTCTTACTTACTTGTGTTATATTTTTATTTTTATACATTCTAAAGATGTCATTATAAACATTGTTCAAGGCATACAAAGAAGTATTTCTAATGAGAGTATTTTTATTTGATTTCCACAAAGTGAGGGAGAAGGTCAAACAACAAGTATATTCATGTTGTAATCAATCAAACATTATGTTAGTAGGAGGCACCACTCCCTATGGTTGCCCCCTCGAAAAAAGGATAAAAAATGATTCCAAGATGCATAATTTTTAGGCATATATGTCTTAGTAAAGTGCATTTTTAGTCCCTGCCAAAGGCTTGGGACTATAGCAATGAGTTGCCCTTTGACTCTGTATTAGTTCATTGTTGACTTTAAATTTTTGTGCTATATCCAATGTGTGACATAGGAAATCAATATATGTATTTTTTTTAATAATAGAAAAAATATTTTTCTAAAATTTAATTGGCTGATATTTTTGATGTGTTATTGCAGGCTTCACGTCATTCAATGTATAAAATTCATTACAAAATTAATGGATTTGATAGTTTGACAAAGATGTTGAGTGATAAAAATAATAAGACTATAATTTCTTTCTCCTATCCACTACAACCTTCACAACAGAGCGTCTCTTCTAATCCACATCCGTTGACAAGGAGTAGGTGAGTGGTCAATTCAAACGTGCTCCACACGCACGCAATAACCATTGTTGACTCTCTCGACGGTTACAACTCCTTGGGTTGGGATACAACACCATAACTGTAGAATTCATCACTGCTTTGTTTTCAATATATTTTTAAATTTCCATCTTCTACGCATCTTCTTTAATTAAAATTGTTAATTTAATATTAAATATCAATACTCGTTTTAAGTTTATATTAAATATCTTCACCTATTAAATTAAATTGAAATTATTGATAAACATCAAAGTCTATATATCTAGTTTATAAGCTCTCATGATTCATATCTCTTTCTTTGAAATTTAATTCTCCCAACTTCCGAATGGCATGTTTTCTTCTTAAAATAAGTTTACATTTATATTAATTACTTAATCATTTTTAAAACTTGTAACATGCAACAATTTTCTGACCAAGAAAGTTGTATTTATATTGTATTTAGAAGATTTCAATTTTTTTTATATTACCCGTAACTCGTTTGCCCAAGTAGCTCATCCTAACTCGGTAGAATTTTTAGTTAAAAGCATTCCTAAATTTATTATGTAATATTTCACAAATTTTTTATTCTTAGATATTGTTGTGAATGTAATGGGTTTATGTTTTCTTTATGAATATGGTTTCTTAATATTAATATATGATTTATCTTTACTTGTTTAGTAAGGCATGCGAAAGGGGTACTATAAAGTATTGTCAATGAGAGAAAAAGAATGTTTACACGTAGGAAGAGGGGAAGACTAAGCAACAAGCATATTCACATCACAACCACACTATTATGTTAAAAGACATCACTCCCTTGTGGCTAGCCCTATTAACATAAGGATCATGGTATATTGGAGCTTATTATTGTGGGTCACATCTCTTAACCAATGTGAGATTAATTATATATATATATATATATATATATATATATATATATATTAAAAACAATTCAAATAACAACTTTACAAAAATAGAACTTCTAGCATATTTACCTAAACATAGTAATTCTACTTGTTTTTGTATTTTTGGAAAAAATACAAATCAACAAAGCACAAAGTGGTTTCAACAATTTTACTATTTACCTAACAAAGTAATTCTACTTGTTTTTTTGTATTTTTGGGGAAAATAAAAATCAACAAGGCACCAAAATGTTTCAATAATTTTATTCATAATGAAATCAACATCGTCATTAACTAGAATAAAACATAACATGGATAGGAAAATAACACTCCATCTCAAATCAAACAAGACCCAATTGACCTACTTATTTTTTTATTGTTTATAATTATATATAATTATAAATTAAAAAATATCATATTTTACTATAACCATAATTAAAAATAAATAATATAATATCCACTATGAAAACAAAATAGATATATCATTATCTTTTTCAATTTTTTTAAAATAACCTAAACAACATAGGTTGAATTCCTCATTTAAGAGTAAGATTGGGTGCAACTCCATAAATAACTAAGTTATTTTCAATCCCCTCTTAAAAAACTTCCTTTACTACTTATTCTATAAAAGTTTTTTTAACTAAAATAAAAATTGATTCTATGTTAATCATCAATTTCTTGTCCCCGAGGTGTAGGACAGTCGGTGATAGAGTGTGTTGTTAAGGCATTATGTGATGTTAAGTCACCGGTTCGAAACCTGTAGGGAAAAAAAATCTAGTCATGTTAAGGGTTGGTGTGGCTCAGGCCGGGTGCGATACCCAAGTGATTTTGATGGCTTAGATGCCCCTGAGTCACAGTTTCTTAGCCACGGGCTAGTCCTGTAGGTCACAAACAAACTAGCAAACAAAAAAAAATCATCAATTTCCTCTTTTTGATGAAACTCAAAGTTGTTAAAAAAAAATATAAGTTAATTTTTATTTTTGATTATGAAGATTGTTTAATTTTTTTTTATTAATCCTTACTAACGGTCTAGGATTATAGTAATTGTTTTTTCGTTGACTCTGTTTTTCTTTTCGCATTGACCAAAAATTTGGTGTTGTTTTCCAAAATTAAACTTTGTTGGGAGCGATCTAATTTTTTCCCCATGTTCTGATTGGTCCTTCAAAACAACATCTTATTGTCAGGTTGGCGGCAGGAATTGAATAAGCAATTTAATTATGCAGGTTTAGCAGATGTGATCCAAATTGGATCAAGGAAGGCCTAAAAATCAAAGTTCTCAGAATCAGACGAAACTAGTGCCATTGTGTCAAGCTCGTCGCATCAATTCCGGCCACATATTTTTTCCGAAAATGGACACCATATGCGAAAGTTATCGCATCCTGATCAATTTCCCAAACAGGAAAAAAAAGGTCAACAGTCAACATGTCATATTGTTGACGTCAGCAGTACGTCAACATGACATGTCAGGTGACGTCGGCATGACATCATGATGATGTCAGCAGGGACACGTGGCAACACCAGGAGGCAACATGTGTCACTCATTTTTGGCGTTTTCAGGCTGAGTTGGCATAGTACAGATTTGACACGTGGATTGTATGGGCACTAACGTGGCAGTCTGTATGCTGGCATGGCCCAATGATATTATGACATGTGGCACTACAGATGAAAGGTGGCAGTGACGTGGCGCTAATCGAGCGGTTGGTTGTATAGTATGACAGAGTGACGTGGAAAGCTCTGGGCTTGACACGTGACGTACGACACTGACTGGGCAAATGCATTGGCAAGTTGACATGGCGGTCCATTGGGTAGTTGACTGTGTGTACGGTGGCCAATCCAGAGGTGACATGTGGCCCAATCATAGGGTGCCATGTGGCACCCCGGATTTGGCCAATAACAACTGGGTCAAAAATTTGTTGCACTCTGACGGATTCAACCACCTGACCTCCACATATAGTCAACGACTTCGCAACCACCGACGAACCGATCGAACTACACCATGGGACTTAACCCCTAACTGGAACATTTTCCTTTTGTTATGGGTAGGTGCAGATGTTTGGGATAAGCCCCGGTCGGCGAGAGCTAGCCCGACCGACCAAGGGCCATAGTCTAGGAGCCAAGACCAGAGGTTTAGGCGTGGGAGGCCTAACCACTAGCCACATGACATGCCATGCCACCTGGAGCAAAGGGCTCGACCAGAGGTTTAGGGCCAACACTCAACGCTTGGCCATATGGCGCGCTCCATGTGACCAGGAGCTCGGATGAAGGGGGTTGGCACCAATGTTTGTTGAAAAATGGTTTTTCAACTATATTATCAGATTTTTAATGATTTAACACCTGCTTTTTAATGGATTTTGGCCATTTTTGGGGGATTTGGAGCCCAAAAAAAGGCCAGATCTTGGGGAAAAGTTGGAATTTGATTCTCAACTCAAATCCTATATAAACCAGAGGTTCTTTATAGCCAAATAGGTTCATAAGCAGTAGAATGATGAAGTATTCATGAAGCTAAGCCATTTTTATGCAGGGAAACCATTGAGGAGGCGAACTTTGGAGGCCATCTCCAGGAGCTACGCTCAACCTTTTTTAGTGTCGTCGGTTGTGTTGGATTCTTGAGGCCGAGAAGAACACATACAGACCAGTTTGTAATCCATTTGAGATACTTCTATTGTAATTTTGTAGCATTGAAGATTAATAAGAAAGCCTCCCCCACTGAGACAAAGGCCCAGAGACGTAGGCAATCTTGCTGAACTCTGTTAACAATCTTGGCGTTATGGTTTGATGTTATTAATGTTTACTTTATGTTTTGTATTCTTTATGATGGCTGCAAAATTCTTTCATTAAGATCTCCTCCCTAATTTAATTTTTTGAATGGTAATTTAACACATGCTTAAAACTCAATCAAGTCTTTTAAAGATCATTTACAGATCAAGTGGTATCAGAGCAGGTTGATAGTTGGTTGTTTGAGTTTGCATGATTACCAAGGAAAAGCTAATTTGTGGTGAAGGAAATATTGTAGAAGGATATCATGAGATTGGATCGAGAAAGACGACATCTCGCAGTGAGAAGATGGCATCTAAAGAAGGAATGTCTCAGAACGAGATACAGTTTCAAAAGACTTTCTTCTCCATGTTAGAGATGGTAAAGGAATTATATGATGATTACTTGGAACGGACAAGGCCTTTTCAAGGGGAATCGTCAAAACAAGACAAAAGTGAAGAAGGAAAGGACCCTCCTAAACCTCCTCCTTCACCTCCTTCATCTCCATCATCTTCTTCTCCTTCAAGTACAAATTCAACTTCTACCTCAAGAAAACATTCTCATAGACATAAGCATGATATGACATTACTTAAGCTTGATGTAAAATTAGAATTTCCCATGTATGATGTGGAATTCAATATTAAGAGGCTTGATAACTGGGTCAGACGGATGGAAGTTTATCGCAGTGTACAACAAATAAAAGATGAGGCAACCCAAATCAAATTGGCATCGCTTCGTCTTGTAGGCACAACACTCATCTGGTGGCAGAGTAAGTTGCAAAATGCTACTCAGCAAGTTGGTAATGTATTTCCATCATGGCAAGATTTTGTTTTTGCACTTAGAAAGCAATTTTATCCTTTGGGATATAAGGAAAAGGCTTTAATTGAATGGAAAAATCTTCAACTAAGAAAAGGACAAACGGTGCAAGAATACACAGATGAATTTCTTAAGATGACATTAACGTTAAATATTCCATTACATACACAATAAAATCTTATGAAGTATATAGGAGGTTTACCTGCACATATTCGTAACACTGTATTTATGTTTGGACCTACTAATCTTGATGAGGTTTATGTTCAAGCAACGTATATTGAAGCAAAGAAAATAGGAGTTGGTGTATCAAGGGAATCGTCTTCAAGGAAAGAAGACAAAAGAAAGGGGAATGGAAAGAAAGCAAATTCATCGACAATGAAGGAAGGGAAGCTCTCTTGCAAGCATTGCAAGAAAGAAGGGCACAATGATGAGCATTGTTGGCAATTGCATCCAGAGAAGAGACCAAAGTGGTTCAAAGAGAGGAAAGGGAGGCAAACAACAGTTGCAAAAATAACACGACCAACAGACTTGGGGTATGATTCAGGTGATGAGACTAAGATCACAACAGTTGGTTTGTTCGGTAAAATTGATGATGGATATGATTCTAGAAGTAAATTGTTTCATATAAGGGTCATAATGAAACATACTAAGATCGATACATTGATATATAGTGGATCTCAATCTAACTTAATTTCAAAGGAAGTGGTTAAGAAATTGAGATTAAACACTAAGATAAATCACAAACCCTATTCACTTAATTGGATAAGCAAATATCACAAATTGCCCATAACAAAACAATGTATCAAAAAGTTTGCAATTACATCTAAGTATGTGGATGTAGTAGCATGTGATGTGGTGCTACTAGAAACATGTGGAATGGTCTTAGGAAGCCCTTATTTATATGATCGCAAAGCAATCTTCTACAGGGAACATAATCAATATCACTTAACTAAAGAAGGCAATGAATACGTTGTACATGCTCATCACATAAAAGCAAATCAATCTCTTCAAACAATGGAACAAATAAGGAAGGCAACTTATGCAAACAACACACCTATAATTGTGTCAAGTAAAGTAGTTGATCTTAAGCATGAACATGAGATGGTTGTAGAATGGAAGTTCAATCATACTTTGCTTCAAGATAAGTTAATGTCGTGCAAGCACATCAAACATATTAGTTCATTTGCAGTCATATTTTTGATGTTATCATTGCTAATGTTGTCTGCATGGATGGTAGTGGATCCAGGAAGATGTGAACGAGTTCAAGTGGCTAACAATACGCTTTCATTTGTCATGATTGTTTTTCAATTGATTATGATGTGACAAGTGCACGGGACAAAGTTTAAAGACAAATGACAAGTGGGGAGGCCTATCTCGCACTTGATGACTGGTTAATATCCTTTTGGAGGACCAAAAGGTCTTAGTGGGGAGGCATGATCCAAATTAGATCCAGGAAGGCCTAAAAATAAAAGTTATCAGAATCAGACAAAACTAGCACCATTGTGTCGAGCTCGTCGTGCAGATTCCGGCCATATATTTTATTTTTTTAAATTGACACCGTATGCGAAAGTTATCGCGTTCTGATCGATTTCCCAAACAGGAAAAAAGAAGTCAAAAGTCAATAGGTCGTACTGCTAATGTGAGCAGTACGACCTGTTGAATGTTGATGTACTACATGACGTCACCTGACACATCATGATGATGTAAAAAAGGACACGTGGAAACACCAAGAGGTGACACATATCACTCATTTTTTACGTTTTCAGGCTGAGTTGGCACAATACGGATTTGACACGTGGATTGTACGGATGATGACATGGAAGTATGTACAATGACGTGGCCCAATGACAGTATGAAACATGGTAGTACAAATGACAGGTGGCAGTGATGTGGCACTGATCGAGCGATTGACTATACAGTACAATAGAGTGACGTGGTGCCAAGTGGCAGGCTCCGGGCTTGACACGTGTTGTACAATGTTGATTGGGTAGATGCATTGGTAGGTTGACGTGGCAGTCCACTGGGAAGTTGAATGTGTGTACGGTGGCCAATCCAAAGGTGACATGTGGCCTAATCATAGGGTGCCACGTGGCACCCCAGATTTGGAAAATAACGGTTGGGTCAAAAATTTGTTGCACTTCGACGGATTCGACCACCCGACCTCCACATATAGCCAACGAATTCACAACCACTAGCGGACAGACTGGACTACACCATGGGACTTAACCCCTAACTGACACATTTTCCTTTTTTTATGGGTAGGTGCAAATGTTTTGGGATAAGCCTCAGTCGACAGGGGCTAGCCCGACCGACTAAGGGCCATAGTCCAGGAGCCAAGACCGGAGGTTTAGGTGCAAGAGGCCTAACCACTGGCCACATCACATGCCATGCGACCTGGAGAAAAGGGCTCGACCGGAGGTTTAGGGCCAGCACTCAGCGCTTGGCCA
The DNA here is from genome assembly GCA_009831015.1 of Picea engelmannii. Taxonomy (NCBI): domain Eukaryota; kingdom Viridiplantae; phylum Streptophyta; class Pinopsida; order Pinales; family Pinaceae; genus Picea; species Picea engelmannii. Next base: position 380,807 of record ML799491.1, on the reverse strand, counting down.
TATGGCACGCTCCATATGACCAAGAGTCCAGATGAAAGGGGTTGGCACTAATATTTGTTGAAAAATGGTTTTTCAACTATATTATAATATTTTTAATGATTTAAAGCCTTATTAGTCCCTGTCGTAGGCATAGAAGGACTATAGCGATCGATAAGGCGTTGACTACATATTAGTTTGTCCTTTGACCGAAAATATTTGCACAATACCTATTGTTGGAGCTATGGAATTAAAAGCATATATTTTTATATATTAAAAAGTAACATATATGTACTGATCTGATTGGCTAAGAGATTGGAGGTCTTATTGTCGGCTTCGCCATTCCCAATGCAGTGTATGGCAACATATCCAAAAAAATTTCTAGTAGACAGTATGTTTTAATCATATATTTTTCATGTATATTGCTTGAAGGTCGATTAATGCTACCATTAGTTCAAATGTTTGTATTAGCATTTTCTGCTACCCGAATATATCTGTCAGTTTTGATATGTACTAAGAATATTGAAATGTTTTCATATCCAAGCTTTGTATATTTCTTGAAATTTATTGACACTTATTCTGAGATGCCTCAATAGGCCTGACAACGTAAATGTTTACATGACGCGATGTTCTCCAACACCCCTGACAACTTAAATGTTTGCATACCGCGAGGTCCTTAGACAGCCTGAGAGTCTTAAATGTTTATGTAAATATAGTTCTCGGAGTACATGTCAGTTCAATAGCCATTGTATGTTTCATCCTTGTTCTGCCATTGAAGCTACATACATTGTTTATTGGTTCGGTGACTGCTTCTTCTTTGTTGGTTTGTCGGGTGTTGCCATTGTATGTTTCATCCTCGTCATCATTGAAGCTAGATACATTGTTTACTGGTTCGGTGAGTGGTTCTTCTTCGTTGGTTTCTCGGTTGCTATTTTTTGTTGTTTTGCTCGCAATTTGACCTGCGCTTCTGCATTTCATCGTTTTGGAGTAAGTTTCGATGCCATAGTTTCATTTTTTATTCGTTGTTTGTTGTTCATTGTTTGCAGTTTGCAAGTAAGAATGTTTTCTTATTTGTAGTCGCATGTTCCTTGTATGTTTCTAGTTCCTTTTCTGGTTCAGCTGCAGTTTGATAATCGTTGGAGATACATATGTTGTTCACTGGGTCAGTGGCTTTTGTTGGTTCTGTTTGTTTGCCTGGGGTTTGCACTTTGGGGCCCTGGGGGTGTAGTTCGGCCTCTTCGTGCTTTCTCGTTGGTTTGGTCCTTGTTGGTTTCTTTTCTTTGATTCGACCTTGTAGGGTTGGGGCGCAGCGACGGTGGTTGGAGATTTATTTTTTTTGGATTGTTATTGTTTTTGGGGGGCGCTTTACAGTGTTCAGCCCTTGCACCCACCAGTCAATCTGCAGTTGTGTTATTTTCCATTTTTGCAGAGGCCGTTATCTGTATTTGTGTGGGATTTTATTGGTGCTCGAGTCCTGCCATGAAAGAAAATAGTTGTGTACAAAATTGTTGGAGGATTACATGTGAAGTTACAATATCCATTGTTTTTTTGTGGGGATAAAGCATATGTATGCAGCCTACATTTATAGACCATGTATGGTCAGATGTGCGGATATGACATGCCATGTTCTTTCTCCTCTACATAGACTGGTGTGCGCACGATACAATTGGTGTTGTGCTTGAGATATGATATGTGCAACAAAGATTCTTCAAGATTATATTTTCATGTCTGGAAGCATGTCTGGGTAGTTTGCCACGGAAAACTGAGAACTTGTAATGTGGGCACAATAGTCTGTGTAGAGGATAAAGAACATGGTTAAAGGGCATATCTGGATGAATTGCCAGGAAAAACCAGAAATTGTTTAGCTGTGGTCATGCAATTGCATGGTATTTTCTGCCTTGTAATATATTTTGGCTAGGGAAAAAAAAGCTAGACGTTTACACCCATGGATAGAGAAGAGAAAAGGTTCATGTTTCTGCCTTTGTAAACTGTTCGTTGAGTCAGTTTTGTTGTATCTACATATTGCTTGTTCTCCAGTGAATACCAGCTTCCATTGATGTACATTGAATTTTGTGGGTTCCCACATTGAAAYAAACRRAGTAGCTGGAGAAAAGGAGGGAGTCTTGAYTGCATCGGCTGAAGAGGATATAGAAAGGTGCATGCTTGTACTGTTGTTTCATATTGCATTGTTTTGTATTTCATTTATGGTCTGTATATGTGTTAAACTAGTTGTGTGCCTTCCTACATGGTAAGTTATCTTGGTTACATATGTTCCTTCCTGCATACTAAGCTAGTTTATGTCCGTTGTGTTTGCGTTGCATTGCTGCATTTAAAGAAACATAATCGTTGCACATGATGAAGGACTCTTTGGTAGGTAAATAGACCTTTTTCTTTTTCTTTTAGATGTTTGTTTTCATATTAACTTGCCTTCGTCTCGATTGCATCTTCGACGTTGTTTCCTTGGAAAAAACAGGTTGCTTAAACAAGGAGATGAATTCTTTTGTGCAGCAGCAGAAGGTTATGTGGTACATTCTTCTAAAAGGTATACCAAGTGTGCCGGTAAATTAAATATACAAACCGGGAGAGAGAATATAATATTAGACTTGAAAACAATGAATTCGCAGTAATGGCCCTTTCTACACTCCCTGTTTCTACTTTTTCCATTTTCTATTATCCCTTTTGTTTTATAATTCATCTACTTAGTGTGGTTTCCGAAAATTCCCTCGTGCGCCAGTTGGCGGACTAACGAAATGACATATGTGGTACTGCTTCTACCTTATTCCATAGTTACCCACTTTGTCGATTGCAGCTGCCAGGTTGGCAGGTTGAATATTGTTCCCCTGGCTTCAGGGGGTCCGCGATATACACATTGGCCATGGTGACCCGCAGTTACTCCATGTTTACTATTAAACATTTGTCCAGTTAAAAAATTAAGATGCATATAGTTTTACGGTTATTTGGTCCTTCCGATGGAAAATATACAATGCATATATTTGTTTACTCCTGATGTTCATCTGCACATGCTTGCATCATAAAAAGTTGGACTAGTGAGACGGCCATGAACAGTCAGTCATCCCAGACATCAGCAGACTGACAAGGCCAAAGGAAAAGATGCATACGTTGTGCTCTTACTATGTTTACTAAACAAATTTCGTGGACTATATATTCATCTATGGCATGGCGGATGGATAGTCGGACAACAACAAGGCAATGGTACCACTTTTCATATTCAATTTTGTTCTTAACTTTCGCATATATGTGGGATAAGTTACACAAATATTGCATTGTTCCATGTTGCAGCTACAATTGTTCGATATGTATTTAGATTTGTTTTCGTCAATGGAACAACAATTGCATAGAGGACATATTCCACTTATGTTGTTCAAAAATATAACAAAGAAGAAGGATGCTAAATAAAGGATCTTTCGGACAACCCAAGCAACGTTTGTAACAGAGTTGCGAGCAGATATAGTAGAGGATCTCGAGAAACTAGCTAGCTCTACAATTGTTGTGCGTATACATCCACAAAATCATCCTCACTTTGCTTATAGAAATAACCTTCAACAAATTTCTGCACCTGTTTACTTTTTCTTTTTTGTTTTACAGGGGAGGGGGGGATGCAGTTGTGTATTATATTGTTCAATGTATTAATCCCTTTGCTTGCATTGTCAGGTTGAAGGTCTTTTAGTTGCAGCCAATGTATACTCGACCCTCTTTGAGCCTGTATGTGAAAAATGCCATTATGTTGCTCCTGCTTCCGCTTTGATAAGTGATGATACGATTGATTGTCTGCGATGTGATGAAAAATGTCCATATATTTATGGACATTGCGTCAATGGTGTTATCTGAACCGTAGGCAACACAATTGTGCAGTGTTCGATTAGGCAACCTCTGTTACAAAATGTGCTTCCTAAATTGGCAGAGTTGTCATATGAAACGTATTTACACAAAAAGGCAAACAATGTCTATATGTTGCGGCAACTTCAGATACAGAGAAAATTCACCTTAAATGAGGACAATGCAATTTTGCATATCGGCTGAAGAAGGGCAAAAAAAAATTAAATCAAACTTTGCGAGGAAACGAAAAATACCTCATGTCTCTCTGTAATATTTGTTCAACATCCAGATGAATGTTCGTTTCAAGAGAAAAGGAATGCGCTGACGTATTTTCTTTGTATATCAAATTTTTTGGTGCAAAGGTCGATGGGTTCTGCTCAATGGAACCTTCTGGGAACTTTCTTCTGGGTTGTTTAAACTATGGTTGGTTCTTGGTTATCTGGTTTGTCTGTCAATTTGTATACTGTGGAACTCCAACCCTTCTTTGGAGGACAAGGAACAATATAGTTGATTTTTTTTGGCCAGGTGGCACGCATATCTGCCTGATCATTTCTATGGCGTTGTGACGCAAATGTACTATGTGACTTGTTTTGGCAAATTTCCTTGATCGATGAACTTGGTCAAATTATTGTTGTGAAATAATTTGAAATCAACGAATATATAGTGTGCAAAGTGCAAATGTCCTATCATACCAACAAGAGGCTCTTAAAATTCAAATTGATCGTTGTTTTCGCAATTTTTGCTTATTCGATGAACTTGGTAAAATTAATATCCTTGAATAATTTGAAATCAACGAATATATACTGTGCAGAGTTCAATTGTGCTATCATATGAACAAGAGGGCCTTAAACTTCAAATTGGTCCTTGTTATGCTTGCGATGATAGAATTTTACAAAAAAATTCTTGTGTTTCCTTCATTTTTTTTAAAATAAGCGATTTAACATCCTTTAATAATTTAATGTAGTTCACTTGTACAATAACAATAGTTAATATTAATATTTTAGTATCTGAAAATAATGTTTTTAGCTGAAGTTAGATAGGATGAGCATTGCTAAACAATTGCGATCTTGCACCCGCCAAACGTGGAATTCGCAAGTCCACCTGTCAATTTGTATATCATGGAAGTCTGGGTGGTATTTGCAGGACACCAAACAAAAGAGGTTCAAATTTCAGCCCGCCAGGCCGAGAACCCACGATCCAAAAAGTGCCCAAGTATGGAATGACGGATCCGCATATGCTCTATAAAATCTCTTGTCCATACTTTCTAAAAGTACATGTTTGCTATGTATTGTTCGTTTGTCGGAAAACTTTTATATCAGTCGCCCGACCAAATTGTACAAACTTTCTCGTTTAATTAAATTCTGCAATAACAAAAATTATTATTAATAATTTAGTGTTGAAAATCATGTTTTTAGATATGTTAGATAATTGATAGGGATTAGTATCTGTAAACAATGGCCTCAAGTCCATCTGTCAATTTGTATATCGCGGAACTCCGAGGGCTATTCGGAGAACAAGGAATAATGAAAATTGCAATGTTGAGCGACACAACCCACAGGTTTGTTTGTCAATTTGTAAATCGTGGAGATGTGCCTGGTGTTTGTACAACACGAAACAATAGAGGCCCAATTTTCAACCCGCGAGCCCCACAGACCCGATAAAAAAAAAGCGCTAGATATGAAATCCATACCGGATTGCTACGGGACAATAAAACTGCAATGTTCAGCCAACCAACCCGAGTCCACCTGTCCATTTGTATATCGCGGAAGTCTAGGTGCTATTTGTAGGAGACAGAACAATGGAGACTCTATTGTCAGCCCGCCAGGCCGCGAACCAAAAACTGCCTAGGTATGGAATGAGGGATCTGCATATGTTGTATAAAATCTCTTTCCATAGTTTATATAGAGATCCACAAGTTCGCTTGTCAACTTGTATATCGCGGAAGTTTAGGTGCTATTTGTAGGACACAGAACAATAGATACTTACTTTTCAACCTGCGAGGTCACGAACCCGTGATCCAAAAAGTGCCCAAGTATGGAATGAGGGGTCTGCATATGTTCTACAACAATGTTTTTGTACAACGCAGAACAATAGATGCCCAATTTTCAGTCCGCCAACCCCAGAGCTCTCGATAAAAAAAAATCGCTAAATATGGAATTCATACGGGATCTTCGCATATGTTGTATAAAATCTCATCCCATACTTTATTTAGAGACTATGTCCACAAGTCCACGTGTCAATTTGTATATCGCGGAAGTCTAGGTGCTATTTGTGGGACACAAAACAATAGATACTTAATTAAAGCCTGCCAGGTTGCGAACCCACGATCCAAAAAGTGTCGAAGTATGGAATGAGGGATCTGCATATGTTCTAGAAAAATGTGTTTGTAAAGCGCAGAACAATAGACCCCAATTTCCATCTCCCCAACCCCATATCCCTCGATAAAAAAAAATGCTAAATTTGAAATTCATACGGGATCGCTACGGGACAATAAAAGTGCAATGTTCAACCAGCCAGCCCGAGTCCACTAATCAATTTGTATATCGCGGAAGTCAGGGTGCTATTTGTAGGAGACAGAACAATGGAGACTATATTTTCGGCGCACCAACCTGCGATCCAAAAACTACCTAAGTATGGAATGAGGGATCCGCATATGCTATATAAAATTTGATTATGTGCTTCATATAGAGACTATGTCCAAAAGTCTGTGTGTCAATTTGTATATCTCAGAAGTTTAGGTGTTATTTGTAGGACACAGAATAATAGATACTTAATTTTCAGTCCACCAGGTCCCAACCCGCGATCCAAAAAGTGCTCAAGTATGGAATGAGGGATCCTTATATGTTCTAAAACACTATCAATTTGTATATCACGAAAGTCTGGGTGCTATTTGTAGGAGACGGAACAATAAAGACTCTATTTTTGGCCCACCAGGCCGCGAGCTTGCGATCCAAAAAAATGCCTAAGTATGGAATGAGAGATTTGCATATGCTGTATAAAATCTCATTCCATACTTTATATAGACTATGTCCACAAGTCCACGTGTGAATTTGTATATCGTGGAAGTGTAGGTGCTATTTGTAGGACACAGAAGTTTAGGTGGTATTTGTAGGACACAGAACAATAGATACTTAATTTTCAGCCCGCCAGGTCGCGAACCTGGGATCCAAAAAGTACCCAAGTATGGAATAAGGGATGCGCATATGTTCTAGAACACTATCAATTTGTATATCACAGAAGTCTGGGTGCTATTTGTAGGAGACAGAACAATAGAGACCCTTTTTTCAGCCCGCCAGACCGCGATCCAAAAACTTCCTAAGTATGGAATGAGGGATCCGCATATGTTGTATAAAATCTCATTCCATACTTTATATAGAAACTGTCCACAAGTCTGCGTGTGAATTTGTATATCGCGGAACTGTAGGTGTTATTTGTAGGACACAGAACAATAGATACTTAATTTTCAGCCTGCCAGGCCGTGAACCCGCGATCAAATGCAATGTTCAGCCAAGCAGCCTATAGGTCCTCCTGTCAATTTGTATACCGCAGAAATCTGGATGTTATTTGTAGGACACAGAACAATAGAGACTCTTTTTTCAGCCCGCGAGGCCGCCAACCCGCGATAAAAAAACTGTCTAAGTATGGAATGACTCTTTTTTATATGGCTCGTTTGTCGAAATACTTTTATATCACCCGGCTGACCAGATTGTGCAAACTTTCTCGTATAATTAAATTCTACATTATAAATACTTAACAATAATAATTTAGCACAGGTTAGGTTCTGAATTTGTATATCGTTGAATTGTCACTGCTATTTGTAGAGCGCGGAATAATAGATGCCCAATTTTTTGCCCGCCAGACCGAGAATCCCCGATCCAAAAAAGTGGCTAATTATGGAATTAATATGGAATCGCTAAGGACAAAAAAAATGCAATGTTGAACCAACCAACCCGCAAGTCCACCTGTCAATTTGTATATCGAGGAAGTGTAGGTCTTATTAGTAGGACACAGAACAATAAAGGCTCAATTTCCAGCCCCCCAGGTTGAGAACCATCGACCGTTCACATGCCCTGGGTATATCTTCGTCCGACCGCTTTTCATACTTTGGTATTTCTTGGAATCAGTTTCTCCATTGTTGTTGCCTTTGTACTTGTTTCCAAATACGCAATAATTAAGCTTTAATTCTAGTAGCCATCCTACAACAACCGTTAAAACTGTCATTAAATTTCGGAAGTCCAGAGAAGATTTGTCATTAGTACGAATTAAACTAATATTTGCCCAGGAGCATGTTATCCTTTCCAAGTATTCATTTCAAAGGCCATGCAATATTTTTTTTTTGTGCACCAGCGGGTTGGTGCTTTTAAGAAATTTCCGATTCTTAATCTCTTTTCGCTGTCACTGCCACGTTCGCACTTTTTTCTAATTGTGCAATTAGTGAGTTGTGATGATCATAGCTCATTCCGCATGAACCCTAGAAATTGTCATTGATCAGCGAAAGGCTCGAGGAGATATTCCATTGATACACATTAAACCATAATTTGTGGAGGCTTATATTATCCCTCCCCGATATTCATTTCAAACATCATCTCGACCAAACAAAAATTCTAAATAACTTCTGGCAGCAGTTCTCTCCACACACAGTAAACACATTGGGGCATAATGGCTAGAGGTTCCACTATTCCAGGGCATATTGTTACTATTCATCTCCCTCCACCCAGTAGGAAAAAACGAGATGGTCCCTTGGTACACCGAGAGATATATTTCAAGCCAAAGAATTCCATCGCAACCCTGGTTGGTCAGAGAACCTGCCCAGTTGTAGTCATTTCTATCGCAGAAGTTGATGCCATGAATTCTGAGCCGGAAGAAGATGATCTGATGGACAATGATACATCAATGGATGATGGCAATGCAGAGAATATTCCCACTCCTGCACCCAAATTGAAATCAACCATAACGAACAGACCTTCTCAACTCGGTGATCATAGTCATGACAACACCAAAAGGAGTTTCAGAAAAGAAATTGACGGTGAATGCAATAGCCACTTTGCACCGCGAAAGTAGGAATTCCAGAGTTCCAAATTAGTCTGTTCTGGGCAGAAGAGTTTCAGTGTAAAGCAATGATATGTTGATGCTCCCAAAGATATATTTCAAGCCAAAAAAATATTGTTTAACATTTTCGGGCATCATGTCCAAAACTCTCACTCCTACCATGCATTTTCCTACTAGTCATCTCCTTCTTCCTAGAATGGACTAATTTGGGCCTCTGCAATTGCACGTGCAAGTTGTGCTACTGAATTTTTTTGGACTATGCAGAGGCAGTTTCAACTACGGGCTATTCCACTTGCCCTGCATCCATTTTCGTCTTCTTTCTGAGGAAAATCTTCTGAAAAATATCAATTTCAGCAGAGGATGATTCATGGACGAGAAAACTCCAAGAATATTGCATACTGTATACCTATGCCCGTGTTTGTCGCAGATACCTTCAATGTTTCAGCTCGAAGAACTGGGTCCAATTTCTAAGCATAGAGGCATAGTACTCGGTGTTTTTCTTATTTTTTTATTTTAAATGGATTTGCTATTAAAAAAAATATTCCTTGCACTCTTCGTTGCTGCCTCTTTTTTGGGTTTAATGCATGTTCTAATTGGAATGGTTCGATTCTCTCGTACTTCTTTGATCTTCTGTTTACTAATACCAATGTACAATGTTGCAGCAAAATCGTTGTTCTTGTTTCTAGACATGCAATTATTAAGTTTTAATGCTAACAACTCATAATGCAATAAGTTTAATACTTGAGTTAATATGTTGCACTGATGGTAGAATGTATGAAGAACACAGTTACACACACACGTTCCAATAAAATCTAATCTTCCACAAAGCATTTGTTGGCAATTAGTAGAAAAGGAAATTTAGTGGTTAAGTTGATATGTTACAGTCATGGAATAATGTATCGAGAACATAGTTGCAGGCATATGTAGCAATAAAATGTAATCTTCAACAATGCATTTGTTGACAATTAGTAGATCATGGTTTTGCAACGATGGCGCTTCTTTGAAACCAATTCGCGCTTACGAAAACTACCTTCCGCCTCTCTATTTTCCCACTCTTTTATTCCCTCTAGTTTCTCTTTCTGGTTACTTAATCATTTTTTTCCTGACAATGCGTTGGTCCACAGCTTCGTGGATTCACGCGTTTGCGTTTCCAACGACCGCTTCCCCTTTCTTTAAATTGACCGTCTATTGTTCCTTGTCCCACAACTGGCACCCATAGTTCCACCATATACAAATTGACATGCGGACTTGCGCGCTGGTCAGGTCAACATTGCAATTCTACTTTTTCGTGACCTCCAAACAGCATTCGGAGCTCCGGTATATACAAATTGACAGATATTCAAAATTGCAACCGTTCTTACATCATACACTTTTCCGTATTACGGTCCACCTATCATGCCCTTTTCTGTGCTGCACATTTTTCCACTGAAAACTTTCGAGAAATACAATTTAACCGTCGGTCCTCACATATTTAGTAGAACTATTGTCACCCCATTTTGAAGCCCGTCTGTCCGCTTTTCATACTTCGCCATTTGTTCGAATTTCTTTGGCGAATCGTCGATTTGGCGGGTTGAAGAAATATTCAGTTCGTAGTCGTTGTTTCTTGTATCCGTGCCCCTTTGCAATTAGCAGTTGGCAATTATATATAAGATCTTATTTCCACGTATGCAATTAGCAATTTCCCTATTCCATACTTAGCCACTTTGGCGGAATTCCGCAAATATACAAACCGATCACTCAACTGCCCCATCATGATCTCTTTCGTTTTACACATTTTGCACTCAAAAATTCCGAAACATGAAATTTCATCGTGCAACACTTGGTTGTCCTGAGTATCCCCGTAACCCTTTTTTCAATCCCGTCCAACCGCTTTTCAAATATTTCCATTCTTTCCTTGCTCTCTGCCCTCTCCATCACCTTCGCACTTGTCTATAATAAAAGAAAATAAAAAGTT
>ML799491.1:327192-344691 GCA_009831015.1 Picea engelmannii | reverse complement strand
AATAGAAAACCACTTGTTGCACCAAACATCAATTCTCTTTTCAACCCTCTCATACATTTACATCCAATCCATCATAGAATATCAGACATTTACATCCAATCCATCATAGAATATCGATTTCCCTTCATATGGAAGCCTAAATATTTCATGTTGTCTTCAAACATTTTTAATTGAAAGGGTGAAATGGTTTGAATAGGTTTTGTATGAGGCTCCTCTAACTTGTGACAAACTAAGGTGGACTATGAAAATTTATTTGCATACCTAACTGCATTGATCATAAAAGGTGAAGAGAAACATCCAACATTGTAGCTTCCCTCACAATTTCATTCCCGAAGAGTATCACATCATCAACAAACAATAAATGTGTGATTGTGAAATCCTTGGAGACCTAGACATCCTGAAGTTGACCTTCCCCTTTCAAACTCCTTAACAGTCTAATTAGACCCTCAACCACTAGGAGAAACAATAGGGGGAAAGAGGGCATTAAACCCTCAACCACTAAGAAAAACAATAGGGGTGGATAGGGAATCCTTTCTAAATCCCCCTTGTAGGTTTCAATAATTCAAAATATGTCCCATTTATTAACATTGCAAAGGTCGTAATGATGTAACATTCATCAATCCAATTTACCACCAGTATGTTAAAGAAAATATGAATCATGCATAATCTCATGTATGAGGTATGTCTAGATCACTATATTATATGCATTGGATTAGTCCAATCTGATAGTGAACTAAGGTATCATTTTATTTTTGATGGAATGTAAAGACTCTAGAGCTACTTCCATGACATCAAAAATCAATCTACCTCCTAAAAGTCCAAACTTGTTTGTTGGCAATGTTATTTTATAAAATTGGATTTAGTCTCCTAGAAATTACCTTGGCTATAATCTTGTAGATACTATCATATAAAGAGATCAGTTTGAAGAAATCAAATGAAGGAGTTCCATCTTCCTTTGGAATGTTGGTGATGAACGTTGAGTTGAAAGGGCCACACATTTTTCTTGTTGTCCTAAATTCATTGATTGCATGTAGGAGGTCCTTCCACAATTTTTTTTTTTAAATCTCAATTGCCATCCATCTAGCCATAGAGCCTTATCGTAATAAAATGAGCTAAGGATGTAACTAATTCATCTTCATCAATCAAGGCATGTTGGGTTGTTGTGTTCTTTGCAGTGAAAGTCTAGTCGAGGTGGATCAACTGACAGTTGAAGTCGAGGTGGATAGACAACAGGTCGAGGGTCGAGGTAGATCGACAACAAGTCGAAGGTCAAGGTAAGTCGACTAAGTAAATTTGAAGTCGAAGGTCAAGGTAAGTCAACTAAGTAAATTTGAAGCCGAAGGTCGAGGCAATTTTACATGGTAAAAGAATCGACCGCAAGTCGAATAGTTCAACCAACAAGAGGTCGACAAGCAGGAATGTGGCGACCAACTGAAGACTGAATGACGTTCGACTGGTAGTCGACCGGTAATCCGACTTGGAGTCGACTGTAAAAGAATCCCGAGATTTGCAGGATTTGTAGTCAATGGTCTGCACAGATCTATATCCATTTTTGGGCACTAAGTCTTTAAGGTTTTTCCTATTGTAAAGCATATAAAGAGGCGTGTAGTAAGGCTGTAAAGGTTAATAATAATCAATGAACCATAGGATAGCCAATCTTTAGATGTAGATTGTTGGACATGCAAATGTAAGCCATATTGGCTACAGGGTTGTTCTTGCACAGGCAAGAGGGTATGATGTTGATTGTGTCTTAGGTGTGGACCAAGGTTATAAATGTAACCATTTATTCAGATTGAATAAGACAACACGAGAGAAGGACGCTCAAGGAATGTTGTTTTTCCTGGTTTGGGTTTCCAGGGTAAAATATCTATGTATTGTGTGATTGCTTTGCCATTTGTGTTCTTGATTAAATTCTTCTTCTCTTCTGTCAGGCTTAGTGTGGAAGTGTATCTCATTTCCTGACAAGTAGTATCAGAGTGAAGTTCAACTTTGAAAAGTGGTATCATAGTTGTGTTATGCTTTGACTTGTGTATCGGATCTTGATTTACCAATCTTGAATATGAGAGTTAAACCCTAGGTACATTAAGAGTTGTAAGTCATAAATTGTGTTAAAGAACATGGTAAAGAATGGCGAGCACTTCAAGAATAGAGACAGAAAATTCAATGGCCATAATTTTGAGCTTTGGAATCTTAAAATGGAAGATCTTCTTGTAGATCGAGAAGAATGGACAATGGTATGTCCAGGTATCCAGCCAGCAGGCATGTCAATGAAAGAATGGAAGAAACTCGAAAGAAGAGAAAGAAGTACGATTCAACTTTGTCTTGCAAATTTGGTACCGATGAATGTCTCAGGTGAAGATTCAGACAAGAAACTATGGGACAAGCTGGGAAGCTTATACCAATCAAAATCTCTGGTAAATAAGTTGTTTCTTAGAAATAAATAGTATCTTCTGAGAATGAGCGATGGCAGTTCGATGATTGAGCATTTAAATGTGTTTAATACCATTTTAAGCCAGTTATTGTCTCTGGATATTAAAATCATTGAGGAGGAGAAGTGTATAAGCCTATTATGTTCTTTTCCAGAATCCTGGGATAGCTTAGTCATGGATATAGGGAGCAATATAACCACACTAGCACTAGAATATGTGGTTGTTTCTCTGCTGCCAGAAAAAATGAGAAGAAAGAACATGGAAGGATTGAAGAAAGATGCTTTAGTGGTGAGAGGTCGACCGATTGAAAGAGATAAAGGAAAATTATCTGGCAGAAAGTCTAAGTCGAAGGGTAGATATAAATCCTTGGTTCAGTCAACAAGAAGATGTTGGAAATGCGGTAAAGCTGGGCATTACAAAAAGGACTGTAAGTCGAGGGCGATGGAAGTCAGTACGTGATCCGATGAGAAGTAGTCGACTGAGAGAAAGACGACCCCAGATAAGGTAGGTGATGTGTACCTGGCATCGACTAGTACACAGTCGGATCAAGGTGTTTGGTTGATCAAATCAGGAGAATCTTATCATATGACACCACATAGAGAATGGTTATGTGAGTATGAACAATATGATGGAGGTGATGTGTTCTTAGGGGACGATTCAACAACCAAAATTGTCAGATGAGGAAGAGTTCGATTGATAATGCAATATGTGAGGAAAAAAACCCTTATAGGTGTGCTACACATTCCAGTTTTGGAAAGAAAGTTGATATCTATCAGAAAGATGAGTGATGTGTTGGATTACTGAGAGGGGGGGTGAATAAGTAATAACGTAATTATAATCCTTTTTATCCAAATAATCCAAGTGTTATATCAATGTAGAATTATTATCCAATAATGAGCAATAAGAAATGAACAATCACACACATACACAGTACACCAATGTTTTACGTGGAAACCCAAATCGAGAGAAAACCACATAATGCTTTATCTTATATGTCTTGAAGAATTACATTCATTGGAAGCACCAACTTCCTTTTTTTTCCAGCTGCAACAGGAAGGAGGCTCCAACCCCCTAGTTTCTCAGGCTACAACCCAAGGGAAGCTCCAACTCCCCAATTAACCAGAAGGAGGTTACAACCCCCTATGTTCTCCGAATACAACCAGAAGGTGGATACAACCACCTGTCCTTGCCCCATCCAACTGCCCTGAAGTAAAATAAGAATGATGGAACCACTGTCACACTATCACTATGAGATATACCGCTGTAAACATGTACTAATAAACCTGAACCATGCATCAACCTGTACCTCAACCTGTAATCAACCTGTACCATAAACAAGTGCATCAACCATGCACCAACCTGTAATCAACCTGTACCATAAACAAGTGCAACCAACCATGTACCAAGTATGTACCAATCATGTGTCAAGTACTCATCAACTATGACTCATCAATATGTACCAACATCATCAACTATACACCTCACGTATGTGCCAACTCATCAACTACTTGTCTCAACCATGTACCCAAATTGTACCTCAACCAAAAGCCCTAATCAATTTCATCATCCAAATATGATTTGTAACTCTGTAATAGACCTGGTGTATATGATCACATACCTGCAAACCTTCCTTAACTTAGAAAGCATCATCAAAAGAATTTATACTTCCTTGAAGTCCGACCTTCTTTTCTTCACTTTCCTCAGAAATTCGGCTTAGATATCCTTTGGTTACCTCAGACACATATAGGTATTCAATATGCTCAAGTGTGTCTTAAATGAGAGAGCCTTGCCTCTTATTTACTCTCCAAGTAGCTTCCTTAAAAACATCTTCTAGGTCACTTTGCCCACTTTCCTTATTTTAGGGTTAACCCACTTCTAATTTCTCCATTAAAATTATTATTGAATTAATTTATTTTGTATTCACTTTGAATTATAGTACACTCATCACTTCAATTTATTATTTACTTTTTAAAATCTCTTAAACCACTTTGACTACTTTGACCTTTTGGGGCTTCTAGATGACATATGAAGGTCCTCCAACTTCGTAAGGCCATAACTCTCAAACCGTGAGGAGTTATGTGACGTTCCACATACCACTAGAAATGGAATGACATTTACTATTCATATAGAATATTATTACCTGAAAATATATCAAAACTCATACCTTTATCCATCAAACAAACTTGGGTCCATTACCCAAACCTGGGTTCTCCAACTTCTCATGGCTATAACTCTCTAACCGTGAGGATTTATGTGACGATCCACATACCACTGGAAATGGCATGACAAGCACTATCAATCTAGGATAGTTTCACTGACAAATTCACTGGTGTTCACCTTATTATTTGACAAATAAGCATGGGTTCTCTAACCATACTTCTAGGAATAATTCAATCCGCAAAGCGTCTTCCCGTGAGGGATTTCACCATAAGGGGACCACTTTGGAGTTCATCCATTTATACTTATTATAAACCATGACAAGACAATAACGAGTCATCTTTACATCAAACAATATTGGGTCCATTACCCAACCTTTGTGCTACGAGGCTTTCTTCAAGGGTTGACATCAATGACAACCAACCTTAATTAACAATCTCCCCCTTTAGCATTGATGGAAACACTCTGATGCAATACTGAAATCATATCACTCATGCTCCCTCTAGAACCATGCCTCTGTCCTCTGCATATGATAAACATCTCCCCCTTTGTCATCAATGGCAAGGGTATCTTTCCATTCGGGGTTCCCCCCCTGACTGAACTGTCCTCTTATGGTGCTTCCTCGTGTAAATATAAGACATATAAGATAAGCATTCAAAAAACATTCATTTTGGAGTAGAAATAACTCCAAGTCTTTGGTGAAGATATTCAAAGGATTCTCGTGGAAGTGGTTTTGTGAAGATATCTACCACTTGTTCTTTTGTGCCCACATACTCAACTCTGATGTTCTTTTCTGCAACCTGCTCCTGTAGAAAGTGATACTTTATTGGAATGTGCTTCGTCTTGGAGTGCATCACCCGGTTCTTCGAGATACTGATGGCGCTTGTATTATCACAATAGATTGGAATGGGCTCATCATACTCAACCTGTATATCTGTCAGAGTTTGTTTCATCCAATGAACCTGTGTACAACATGATGTTGTTGCAATATACTATGCCTAGGCTGTAGATAAAGATACTGATGATTGTTTCTTGCTTATCCATGATACTAAACACTCACCCAAGTAGAACGCTACTCCATTGGTGCTTCATCGGTCATCAATACAACCTGTCCAATCTGCATTTGTGTAGGCAATAAGTGATAGATCCTTTTTGGATACCATAATCCAAACTCTTATGTTCCTTTGAGATATCTGAAATTTCTCTTCACTTCTAACACATGTGACTCCTTTGGTGTTGCTTGGAATCATACCACCTGTCCAACTGCATGCATTACATCTAGTCTAGATGATGTCACATATAGTAGGCTGCCAATCATTGACCTGTATTGCCTCTAATCTATAGACTTCGAATCATCATCTTTACTCAACTTGCAACTGGTTTGCATGGGAGTGATAACTAGTTTGAAATCTTCCATCCCGAACCTCTTTAGAATTTTTACGATATACTTGGTTTGAGAAATAAAGATTCCTTGGTTGCTTTGACGTATTTGAAGTCCCAAAAAGAAGGATAGTTCTCCAAGTAATGACATTTCAAATTCATTCTGCATATCTTTTTCACATTTCTGGCTTAACCTGTCATCATCACTACCAAAAATAATATCATCAACATAAACTTCAATTAATAAAATATTACCTTCACTTACCTTGATGTAGAGATTGTTGTCTGCACTTCCTTTTCTGAACCCTACATGTTGCAGATACATATCCAGTGTAAAGTACCATGCTCTAGGAGCATGTTTTAGACCATACAAGGCCTTCTTTGATTTACACACATAATCTGCGTTCTCTGACAACTGAAATCCTTCTGGTTTGTTCAATGTAGACTTCTTCTTCAAGTTCCCCATTCAGAAAAGCTGATTTTACATCCATCTGATATACTTTGACATTTTTGGAGCATGCATAGGCTAAAAGCAACCGGATTGCTTCCATTCTGGCAATTGGAGCAAATGTCTCTTTAAAGTCGATTCCTTCAATCTGTGCATATCCTTTACATACCAATGTATCTTTGTTCCTTGTAACTTGTCCATCTTCATTTAATTTATTCATGAAAACCCATTTTGTGCCAATCACATTCTTATTCTTTGGTCTTGGAACCAGTTCCCAAGTGTCATTTTTCTCTAATTGATCCAATTCTTTATTCATGGCCTTATTCCAAAATTCATCCTTGTTGGCTTCTTCAAAACAGTTTGGTTCAATTGTAGATAAGAGTGCTAGGTGTGTTTGTTGTGGTGAACGGATTTTTCTTCTAGTCTCAACTCCTGCATCTTTGTTTCCAATAATCTGATCTGAAGGATGATTCTTCTGTACTCGTTTGCTAGGTGTCTTTGTGTTAGAAAAACAGGACCGTGGAGCAATAAAATAAAACAAATGCGGAAACAAAACACAAAAGATACACTATACAATAGAGACACAGATTTACGTGGTTCACCCAGTGTGGGCTACGTCCACCAGAGAAATTGCCAGGTCCTTCCTTTATTATTATCCAACATATGAAGAGATACAACCTACAACAAACCCGCTGTAACTTCCTCTTCTTTCTCTCACAGTCTCCTATCTTAGAATACAATATTCACCATCAACCATAGCCGCAATACATTTCCCTCATAAAAGAGGGTTGCCTTCTAGGGAAAAAAACCCTAACATAATCTCTGTTGTTAGATTTGTGACCTTATAATGAACGGTCCATATTTACAATGAAATTACAATATACATTTACAAGGCAATTTTTCCTTTGGGGGCTCCGCCCCCGAACCCCGGCTTTCCTTCAGACGGACCCCGCAGAGGAGGTAACCCCCTCTGCACTCCCTTGCGTGGAAGAGTGTACATACCTCTGGGGTGTAAATACTTCATGGGGTATAAACACGGCTGAAAGCAAGGACCTCTGAATCAGGAAGATAATCATGCTCCACAACCAACACTTTGGAGATACTTGTTGAACTTGCTCTTTTGTTTCTGTCGGATTCTCTTCATCTTCCTCTTCTACTTCATCTTTTGATTCTACTTCTTCTAAAAGTTGTTCCATTGATTTATTTTCTTCTTCCTTTGATTCTGGTCTGCCTGTTTCATCAATTGTTACGTTGATGCTTTCCACAAATTTGTTCAATCTTAGATTGTAACACTTGTATGCTTTCCTTGTACTTGAGTAACCAACAAGTACTCCTTTGTCCACATGATATTCATCCATAGCTCGTAGGAAGTTTTATCAGTGTTGTTTCTGAGAATTACTCTATTTTGAATGTGAATTGTTGTATGCATTGCCTGTGTCCAAAATATATCTGTCAATTTGGAATCCATTAGCATTGTTCGAGCCATTTCCTGTACTGTCTCGTTCTTTCCTTCAACAACTGCATTTTGTTGAGGTGTCCTAGCAATGGAGAATTGCCTTTTTATTCCATGACTGCTACAATAGTCCATAAATTCCTTTGAAGTGAACTCTCCTCCATTATCAGATCTCAAGCATTTGATTCTTGAATCCATTTCATTTTCAACAATTTCCTTGTAGATCTTGAAGTTTTCAAAATCTTCTGACCTGTTCTTGAGAAAGCAAACTGCAGTCATTCTTGTATAATCATCAATTAATAACATAAAATATCTCTCACCTTTTAAGCCCTTTGTTGTAGTTGGTCCAACTAGATCAGTATGCACAATTTCCACTGGTCTTGTTGTTGAATATTCCTTTGATTTGAACCTGATTTTTGTTTGTTTTCTTTGTTGACAATGCTTGTATAAAGTGTTGGTTGGTTTCGTGATATGGGACATTTCTCTAACTGCTTCTCTTTTGTTAGACAACACTTTTCATTTTCAATTTCACTTAACACATATATGTTGTTTGAAGTTCTTGCAGTTGTACCGACCAATTTCCCTGAACCTTCTCTTCTTATCTCACACTTTTGCAAATCGAAAGTAACTTTATGACCTTGGTCACACATTTGACTCACACTTAGAAGATTATGTTTCATGTCTTCTACCAATAGAACATTTTGTGCCTTTTTATTCTTGTTCCCAATTCGGACCGTGCTTTTTCCAATGATTTTGGCTGAATTATCATTTCTGAAGGAGACTGATCCGTTTCTTTCCTTTTGCAATGTAAGAAATTTGTCTCCATCACCTGTCATGTGTTTTGAAAACCCACTGTCAACATACCAACCGTGTTTCTTCTGCTTAGCTTATAGAACAACTGTGCATTCTTCATTACTATACTGATCTTGCTTTCTTATCCATGTCATTTTCTGAGGTTCTTGTTTGTGATTGTTGTTATTATGTTGAGGTTCTTTAGGAGGGACTGTCATTCTGCATTTTATGGCCACATGTTCAAAATGGTTACATTTGTAACATTCCACTTTAGTGCTCAAAGATTCAAACTTGTTGTAACTTCTTCTTTGTGTTTCATTAGGTCTTCATGAGTAACCCCTTTGTGTATGACTCTCAAAGTTGTTATTGTTCCTGTTGTTAGCTCTGCAATTCACAACTTTATGTCCAAAATTATTACATGCATAACATAAACCAAAAAATATAGTTTGATACATGGGAGTTGAAGATCTTCTGAAAGAATGTGCTCTTATGAATCCTTCTTCTTCTTGAGGCCTATCTGTCTGTTGTTGATTCTGAAATCTGAATCTTCTCAGTGGAGGAGTGTCCTTGTAATCTTCCTTGTACATATTCCTATCCCCTTTGATTGTTTCTACATAGCTTTTTAGATTTGTTTCTTGCTCTGTTGTTTTGGAGCTTGATCCCTTTTCTGTCTGATTGTATCCAAGTCCAGACTTGTCAAGATGAGATTTTTGACTGCCGATAATGTTATCCAGAACTTTTTAGCTATTCTGCATATTTTTCTTTTGAATATCCTTTCTTAGTGTGACAATCTTTTCTTCCAAGTTTCCAATGATCTTGTTCTTTTCTTCTAGTTGTTCTTTGACTGCTTCTTCAATTCTTTTATCTTCTTCTATTTGAACCTTCAATCTTGTGATCATTTGTTCTAGTTCTCGAGTGTCATTTTTCTTGTCTAGTTCTGCTTGTAATTTCTTGTTTTTCTTCTTTTCTATTCTGATAACTTCTATGGTACACATTAATTCTTCTCGATAGTCAACTTTTGCCTCTTCAATTTCGTCTTCGACTTCTTCATATCCTTCTTCGTCTTTTTCATATTCTTCTTCGTAGTTTTCTTTGTCAGAATCTTTTACTACCATGAATATAACTCTTCATGTCTCACTGTCACTGATTTCATCTTCATCTGATGATGAGATGTCTTCTTTGATGCATAAGATTTTCTTGAAATTTTTCTTTGTAGTTCTTTTCCCTTTATATGTGTGTTTTCCTTTTGAGTAACCTTCATCATTTCTCTTTTTTTTATGAGGACATTTGTTAGAAAAATGACCAATACCATCACAATTAAAACAAATTAAAAGAATCTTACCTCTATACCTACCATTGGTTCCCTTGTTCAGTATTTTGACGAAGTTGGCCACTTCTTCAAAATCTTCCGAGACGCCGCTGCTGCCGCTATATTCTTCTTGTTTATTTTTCTTTTGCTTTGATCATTTGGATGCTTTGAAGGCTGCTTCTTTTACATCTGGATTTTCCTGTTCAGTTCTCATTTCATATGCTGTGAAGATTCCATGCAGTTCGTCCATGCTTATTGAGTTCAAATCCAATCTTTCTTCTAGTGCTGATATCTTAGGGTTGAATCCCATAGGAAGAGATCTTATTACCTTTTGAACAATTACAGATTCTTCGATTTCTTCTCCCAATCCTATGATTGCATTCACCATTTTGTCAACTTTTAAGAAGTAGGCTGCAATATTCTCATCTTCCTTCAATTTTAGTTGTTTGACCTGACCTCTGTAAGTTTGAAGTTTTGTTGCTTTGACTTTTGTATCTACTTCATAAATATTTCAAAGCTTGTCCCAAATATCTTTGGTGGATTTACAATGTGCAACTTTGGTGAATATTGTTTCACTGAGACCATTAAAAAGTGCATTTGTAGCTTTGGAATTATTCTGACCAAGTTTCACTACTTTTTCATTTGTTGGTGGAACTGTTGGTACTGTGTATCCATCTACAATTGATTGCCAAATTCCAAACCCCTGTGCTTGTATATATGTCTTCATCCTTATGCTCCAAAAGCATACTTCTGTCCATCAAAGTGTGGCATTCTATTTTTATATGAGTTGGTACTCTCCATGATCTACCTTTCAGTGGTTAAACTGATTTCTGAAGGAACCTTCTTTGATACCAATTGTTGGATTACTGAGAGGGGGGGTGAATCAATAATAGCGTAATTATAATTTTTTTTCTCCAAATAATCCAAGTGTTTTATCAATGTAGAATTATTATCCAATAATGAGCAATAAGAAATGAACAATCAGACACATACACAGTACACTAATGTTTTACATGGAAACCCAAATCGAGAGAAAACCACATAATGTTTTATCTTATATGTCTTGAAGAATAACATTCATTGGAAGCACCAAATTCCTTTGTTTTCCAGCTGCAACTGGAAGGAGGCTCCAACCCCCTAGTTTCTCAAGCTACAATCTAAGGAAAGCTCCAACTCCCCAATTCTCTGGATACAACTAGGAGGAGGCTACAACCCCCTGTGTTCTCCGGCTACAACCAGAAGGTGGCTACAACCACCTGTCCTTGCCCCGTCCAACCACCCTAAAGTAAAAGTAGAATGATGGAACCACTATCACACTATCACTGTGAGATATACCAGTGTAAACATGTACCAATAAACCCGAACCATGCATCAACCTGTACCTCAACCTGTAATCAACCTGTACCATAAACAAGTGCATCAACGATGCACCAACCTGTACCAAACAATCAGTAATCAACTTGTACCATAAACAAGTGAAACCAACCATGCACCAAGTATGTACCAATTATGTGTCAAGTACCCATCAACTGTGACTCATCAATATGTACCAATATCATCAACTATACACCTCATGTATGTGCCAACTCATCAACTACATGTCTCAACCATGTACCCAACTTGTACCTCAACCAAAATCCCTCATCAATTTCATCATCCAAATATGATTTGTAACTCTGTAATAGACCTGGTGTATATGATCACATACCTGCAAACCTTCCTTAACTTAGAAAACATCATCAAAAGAATTTATCCTTCCTTGAATTCTGGCCTTATTTTCTTCACTTTCCTTAGAAATTCTGCTTGGATATCCTTTGGTTACCTTAGACACCTATAAGTATTCAATATGCTCAAGTGTGTCTTAAATAAGAGAGCCTTGCCTCTTATTTATACTCTCCAAGTAGCTTCCTTAAATACATCTTCTAGGTCACTTTGCCCGCTTTCCTTATTTTAGGGTTAACCCACTTCTAATTTCTCCATTAAATTTATTATTGAATTAATTTATTTTGTGTTCACTTTGAATTACAGTACACTCATCACTTCAATTTATTATTTACCTTTTAAAATCTCTTAAACCACTTTGACTACTTTGACCTTTTGGGGCTTCTAGATGACATATGAGGGTCCTCCAACTTCGTAAGGCCATAAATCTCAAACCGTGAGGAGTTATGTGACGTTCCACATACCACCAGAAATGGAATGACATGTACTATCCATATAAAATAGTATTACCTGAAAATATATCAAAACTCATATCGTTATCCATCAAACAAACTTGGTTCCATTACCCAAACCTGGGTTCTCCAATTTCTCATGGCCATAACTCTCTAACCGTGAGGAGTTATGTGACGTTCCACATACCACCAAAAATGGCATGACAAGCACTATCCATCTAGGATATTTTAACTGACAAATTCACTGGCGCTCATCTCATTATTCCATAAATAAGCGTGGGTTATCTAACCATACTTCTAGGATAATTCAATCTGCAAAGCGTCTTCCCGTGAGGGCTTTCACCATAAGGGAACCACTTTGGAGTTCATCCATTTCTACTTATTATCAACCATGACAAGACAATAACGAGTCATATTTACATCAAAATTTTTTGGGTCCATTACCCAGCCTTTGTGCTACGTGGCTTTCTTCAAGGGTTGACATCAATGACAACCAACCTTAATCAACATGATGATGGAGTGCACACTCTGTTTCAGAATGATTCGTGCAAGATGGTATGAGGTGAGATGGTATTAATGAAAGGAGTTCAGATTGAAACCCTATAAAAGTTGTTAGAGAATGTCGACTCGACTGGATGCAACAATATCGTTGCTCCTGAAGCCAACTCGACTTTCACTCAACTTGACCCAACTCAGGCTGAGTCGGTTCAAATCGACTTAACAAGATATGATGAAATTGACCTGACCATGGTATGGCATAAGAGGATGGGACACATTGGAGAAAAAATACTTCGGCTATGCAAAACAAAGGTATGGTCGAAGGTTTTCCTGAATGTGGTTTAATCGACTTTTGTGAACATTGCATATATGGATAACAAAGTCGAGTGAGGTTCCCATCTGGAGCGACAAGGGAAAATGGGATTCTAGAATTGGTGCATAGTGATGTGTTTGGCTCGGTTATAGTGCCTTCACTTGGTGGATCCTTGTATTATGTCTCCTTAATAGATGATTTTTCCAGAAAGACGTGGATATATTTCCTAAGGAATAAATCAGAGGTTTTCGAGAAATTTAAAGAGTTTGAAGCTCGTGTAGAAAACAGACACATATGAAGATTAAGGTGATGAGAACTGACAACGGTGGTGAATTATGTGGAAAATAATTTGATAAGTTATGTAAGCTGTGTGGCATAGCACACCAAAATACCACACCATATACCCCACAACAAAATGGAGTTGCCAAGAGAATGAATAGAACGTTGATGGACAAGGTAAGGAACATGCTCAGTGGTGTTGGGCTCGCACAAGAATTATGGGTGGAGGAAGTCGAAACTACAAGATATTTGGTGAATAAGTCTCCTTCATCGATGCTAGTCGAAAAGAATCCGCATGAGTTATGGTCAGGTAAGAAGCCTTCGGTTGCACATCTAAGAGTATTTGGTTGTGATGCATTTGTGCATGTTCCCAAGGAAAAGAGGAGCAAGTTGGACAAGAAGGTAGTCAAATGTATTTTCATTGGATATAAAGAAGGAATGAAAGGATATAAGCTCTAGGATCCTGCATCAAGGAGAAAAGTGTACAGTCGAGATGTGGTCTTTAGAGAAGTCGAAGGTAAGTCTGAGCCTAAGGAACTTGTTCAGAATGACAATAATCCTAAGATGATGTGGCTTGAACTGAGGAACGAAGCAGATGATTCATATGAGTCGATTGAATCAGAGAAAGAGGTGGAACAACAGACTTCAGTGGTAAGGAGGTTAGAAAGAGTAAGAAAACCAGTCAAAAGGTATAGTTAACTTGACTTTTGTTCCACATTCATGCTAATTTCCATCGACAATGAGCCCAAGTCGGTCGACTTGGAAGTCGACTTGGCAGAGGGTAAACTTTGGAAGGGTTCCATGGTTGAAGAGATGGAATCCTTGCACAAGAATGAGACATGGGATTTAGTCAAGTTACCTAGTGGAAGAAATCCCATCGGTAGAAAGTGGGTATTGAAGAAGAAGATGAATGTCGCAGGTCAAGTCGAGAAGTTCAAATCTCGACTAGTAGCAAAAGGTTATTCCCAAGTCGAGGGAGTCGACTTCGGTGAGATTTTTTCCCCTGTTGCAAAATTAACTTCCATTAGAGTACTAATGTCTCTAGCTACAACATTCGATATGGAAATAGAACAAATGGATGTAAAAACAATGTTACTACATGGGGACATGGAAGAAGAAATCTACATGAAACAACTTGAAGGATTTGTAGTAAAGGGAAAGCAAGAGTTGGTGTGCATATTGAAAATATCCCTTTATGGTCTAAAGCAATCGCCATGGATGTGGTACCATAATTTCGACACATACATCCTTAGTTTGGGATTTGTGAGAAGCAAAGTTGATCACTGCATATATTCCAAGGAAGAAGGAGGTTATTTCATATATGTAGCTTTGTATGTCGATGACATGTTTTTGATTGGAAACAAAATGGATGCAATAAAGGAGGTGAATAATCAACTATCCTCCAAGTTCAACATGGAGGATATCGGTTGAACTAAATTCATTATGGGAATGGAGATTAATAAAGATCAAGCCGATAGAAAGCTCTGGTTGAATCATATGAAGTTTATTGAAATAGTTCTAAAACGTTTCAACATGCAGGATTGCAAACCACTAAAGGTGCCAATTCCTGTGGGAGAAAGGCTAACTCTTGAACAATGTCCAAAGACACAGGAAGAAATGGAGGACATGGCATGCGTTCCCTATGAAAGTGTCATTGGTAGTCTAATGTATGCAATGGTATACACTTGACCAGACATTGCCCATGCAGTGGGAGTGTTGAGTAGGTACATGTCAACACCTAGAAAGGAGCACTATACATCTTTCAAGAGAGTATCCAGGTATTTGTGTGGCATGAAAGACTATGCTATATGCTACCAAGGAATACCTAGAGGTGACAATGGTAAATTAAATGTACATGGCTTTTTCGATGCCAAGAAGGCTGGAGATATGGATCGACGAAGGTCAACCGACATATATGTCTTCAGGATGTTCGGTGGAGCAATAAGCTAAATGAGTAAGCGACAGGAGGTCGTAGCCTTGTCAAAAACAGAAGTTGAATACATGTCGGCCACTCATGGAAGTAAAGAAGCAGTATAGTTGCAAAGGTTGTTTTCATGAATTGGGTTTGAGCAGAGAGTTAGGAAGGTAAGTTGCGACAGTCAAAGCGCAATATTTCTGGCAAAGAACCCTGCTTATCATTCGAAGACTAAGCACATTGATGTACAATACCATTTCGTAAGAGATATGGTGGAAAGTAACAAGGTGATACTAAAGAAAGTAGACACAATGGAAAACATAGCACACTCATTGACCAAGTCTATGAGTGTTGTGAAGTTCTCTTGGTGTAGAGAGGAAATGGGCAATGTTTCCCTGGGCCTGTCAACGAAAGTTCATGAATCTCTTGTTTTCATCAAAGAATACAACAAGTGGGAGAATGTTGGGTTGTTATATTCTTTGCAGTGAAAGTCTAGTTGAGGTGGATCGACTGATGGTCAAAATTGAGGTGGACCAACAACAGGTTGAGGGTCGAGGTAGATCGATAGTAAGTCGAAGGTGGAGGTAAGTCGACCGGGTAAAGTCGAAGTCGAAGGTTGAGGTGGTTCGACATGGTAAAGGTATTGACAAAAAGTCGAAGAGGTCGACAGGTGAACATGTGGCGACCAACTGAAGATCGAATGAAGGTCGACTGGCAATCTGACTTGGAGTTGATTATAACAAAATCATGATTTTTTGCAGTATTTGTAGCCAATGTTCTGCATGGATCTATAACCATTTTTGGGCGCTAAGTATTTAGGGTTTTGCCTATTGTAAAGCCTATAAAGAGCCATGTTGTAAGGCCATAAAGGCTAATAATAATCAATGAATCATAGGATAACCAGTATTTGGAGAAATCTTTAGATGTAGGTTGTTGGTCATGTAGATGTAAGCCAAATTGGCTACATGGTTGTTCTTACACAGAAAAGAGGGTATGATGTCGATTGTGTCTTAGGTGTGGACCAAGGTTAGACATGTAACCTTTTATTCAAATTGAATAAGACAATAAGAGAGCATAATGCTCAAGGAATGTTGGTTTTCTCGGTTTGGATTTCCAGGGAAAAATCTTTGCGTATTGTGTGATTACTTTTTCATTTACGTTCTTGATTAAATTCTTCTTCTCTTATGCTAGGTTTAGTATGGAAGTGTATCTCATTTCCTGACAAGGTCATGATGTTATCATTTGGTATAGGGATTACTAGTCTATGAAGTGTGATAGGATGGACACATTTTTGCGATGTTTCATGTGTGTTTCCCTTTTAGGCTTAGAATACATGTCATTGTAATAGGATATTGCCTCATTTTCTATCTCCTTAAATGAAATCCCATTAGAATATTTAATCCCTCAAATAGTATTATGAGCATTTATTGACTAAGAAAATTGATGAAAAAGTTGGTATTTTCATATCTGTCAATCCAAGAAGCACAATTTTTATGTCTCCAAAATGCTTCTTCCCATCCAACAAGTTATTCCTTTCCACGAGTCCAAATTTTCCATTTGTTTTTGTAAATATTCTAACATATTATCCCCTTCAATTTATAATATAACACCTCCAGTTAGGATTTAGTCTCCTCTGGTCTTTCCCTTTCTTAGGTATTATGGTTGCTAACCCCTTACTTTGTTAGTATTTTTATTATGTTCAAGTTTTACTCAAAGGATTTCATAGAAAAATCTCATGAACTCATGTGAAAATGATGATATTCCTTAGAAACGAAATCTCTATAATCCTTTTTATCCAACTAGTAAGGATTGAAGAAGGGGGAGATGAAGGGGGTTACTTCACAACATAATCCAACTTAAAAATGATAGGAAAATGTTTGTGTGTTCCTGCCACCCCTACCCAAGATATGTATCTTCTTGAACCAATCAATAAGTCATTTGAGACTAGGAATGTATCCAAAATTTCTACCAAAGCTTCTCATCCCAATTACTTGTTCCTCTAAGTGGGTTTGATCTCAATGGGCTCCACATCCACTAGGCCTTTCTCCCTAAAGAGATGAGTAAAAAATATTGTCAAAGCATATGGCCTGTAACATCCTTCTCCACATAAGTCACTTCTTTTCAAAATTAGATTCATGTCCCTCCACACACCACTTCTTGAGAAGAAGAGGACCTGTCATTAAGTACTTTCAACAAGTGTTCTATGTTGTTGTGATTAGGGCCACAATTTTTACAAAATTTACATTCCTAATGAGATATTATATCTATAAGGTGCATATTATGGTTGATTCCAAGAAAAAAATGTTTTCAAGTCTACAAGAAGAGTTTCACCCTACCACTAGCCCCCCTTGA
>ML799491.1:299985-314817 GCA_009831015.1 Picea engelmannii | reverse complement strand
CCCTTGAGGAACTTCTTTTGGGGTTCCCTCATACTCATTATATTTATAGAAAGACAAGTCATTTCTTCCTCTTTTGTGAGGCCATCCTTGCTCTAAGGACCTCCTTTATTGATTGATGTTTGCTAAGTGAACCTCTTCCTCTTATTTTTCCTTTTCCATTGTAAGTATGTCATCCTCCTATAGTGGGGGCTTCACTTGCCTAACCTTAGGATCTAGATTCATACCTCCTCATTGGACTCTCAAGTTTGATTTTCATACTCGAGTTGGTAATGTTTGTATGGGAATGATAGAATAGTGTCATATCCTATTGAGCCACGTTCAAAGGTATAGCTTCCCTCTAAGTCCTTCCAAGTAACAATTGTCTTTCCATTTTTCCTTAATGCTTGAATAGGAGGATGGACCACCTTTTACTCAACCTAGTCCCCTCCCATTTCTAGACCTTGTTGTCCAACCTTAAGAGAAGAAGAAGATATTCTTGTCCCTTCCCATATCGTATAGGCCTCCTTAATTTCCAAATATTCCTTCCCATGGCTTCTTAATGGCTCTAGCTCTTGAATTTCATAAGGATAGTAGTTCAGACCATCCTCTACCTCCTTTATTTTATTTGTCATTTTTTGTGTATATCCCATTACCAAATTCAATTCCCCCTTTAGCACTATGATTTCCTCAATCAATTCTACACCTTAGCACCTCTCAACACCGACTATGTCTTTAAATCCTCTTATGACTTTATCAAGTTGGTTCTTCACCCTACTATTTTCACTTTTTGAACTTAGATATTTTTTTCCATAATTACCTTGGAGATCATGGACCTGTAAATTTTGAACCCCATAATTCTTGAGTGTACTCTTACCATATCCTCCAAGGAGCCCTCCTTTATTCTCTTGGGGTACATGCATTTTAAATGCCTATATTGCATACAACATCCACTTCTAAGAGGGATGTTTACATCATCTAATGGCTACCTAAAAGACTAGCCTTCCACCTATAAATCAATTTCATTCAAAATATCATCACCTAAATCAAATTCTACTAAGATATCATCCATGGAGGTAAGGCTCCATCATTCTATTTTTTTAATCTGTAGAAATGAATCTTCCAATTCAATATATTATGGCCCTATAACCATTTTCATGCCAAAACTCCAAGATAGGTAGGGGGACCTGTAAAATTTGAGCCCTGCAATTCTTGAGTGTACTCTTACCATATCCTTCGAGCTCAACATTAAATGCATATCCTCCAAGGAGCCCTCCTTTATTCGCTTGGGATACATGCATTTTAAATGTCCATATTTCATACACCATCCACTTCTAAAAGGGATGTTTACATCATCTAGTGACTACATGAAAGACTAGCCTTCCACCTCTAAATCAATTTCATTCAAAATATCATCACCTAAATCAAATTCTACTAAAATCTTATCCATGGAGCTAATGCTCCATCATTCTATTTTTTTCATCTATAGAAATGAATCTTCTAATTTAATATATTATGGCCCTAAAACCCTTTTCATGCCAAAACCCCAACGTAGGTGGGGGGATATTTTCCACATGGGGGATTTGTTGATCATTTCCCTCAGAATGTTGATGCATGGGCTCCAACAGTTCAAAGAGAGGGAATAATCTTCCTGGAACCATAAACATTATATTGTAATGTCTTTGTCCTCTCTACTCCTAAAATGAAAGGTAATGAAGCCTCATGCACCCAACTTATTCTTCCAAACCTTTTCCATCCATTATTTCAAAGTTTTCTGTGTGATTTCCCTCTTTGGAATCTACCTATCTAAGTAGTCTCTAAATGAAGTACAATTTTCTCATTTATGATCTCAAGGTCATTGGATAACTTCATCTTCTCCTTCCCAAGTCTAACACAAGTGGCCCTCTTTTTTTAACCCTGACTCTTTCTTCTAATGAGATGGGATTCATTTCTTCTATTAGTCTTACTTCTAGACCAATATCATCACCCAAGCTATCTTTCTTCCCATTTATGATTTTTGTCTCGTTCAGTGCAATATTCATTGTAAACTAAATTACCACTTTTTGCAATAGAAAGATCAATGATTCAGATAATTTTTTAGATTGTACTTACCTACCACCATAAGATCATTCACACAAGAGAGATCTTTAGCAAGCTTTTTGTCTTATTTAAAAGATCATGTCTACACTAATCTATTGTCTTAATGAACTTTGAATGAGGTTTTGAGACCTACTAATCCCTCAGTCTATTGACCCTTCCAAATCTCCATTTCGACCACCTCATCGCAAAGACTATATCCATTCATTATTTAGAACGTTATTTAGAAAAGGCTTTCCCCCTCATGATTGTCATTTTCTCGAGTGATGGTTGTTTGAAGTAAAACATTCTCCATCATGATGTTTCCAAGTAGATCACATCAATCGTGGGATACCACAAGGACATGCCCCCTTTTGAAATGAGTAATCTACCACATCGAATCTTCCCACCCCATTGTTGAATCCCCTCCTTGATTTGATTTCACCAAAACCCAAAGGGATATACTTTTCCATAAGTAACCCCTCATTATCTTGCTATGCAAATCCATCCACAAAATATTTATTCCTGGGGAGGAAGATGCTCCCCCTTTGAATGTGTTGCAACAACCCTTTGTCTCCCTCGTCAAACCTATCAAAGTTGTCCAATCATCATAGTAACATGCCCCTTAAATTCCTTTCCATTCTTTGAATACTTCTTCTTATGATAGAAAAATGTAACATTTATATATCAATTATGTTTAGCTTGAGTGATTAAAAGAAATTGTTATTCTTTCCACTCAACACTCTTATACACTAAAAAGTTAAAAGTGAAACAAAAATTATATATATATATAAACTAAAAAAATATAACAAAAAATTATTAATTTGTGTCTTCCATCAAATTTTAATCAAACAAACCCTATTTATTAAAAATATAGATCATACATATATAAATATGAATATCTGTTGATTATTCCAAGTAACATGGTTTTTGCATGTGATTTTCGGATAATCCACAGTTGGTATCATTTCGTGGTCGACGTTTCGAATCTGAATCAAGATTCATCATCAACACTAATCGTCCTGATGATTAGTCCTGATGATGAATCCTGATTCGGATTCGAAATATACAAAATGATACCAACTGTGAATTATCCGAAAAATACATACGAAACTCCTCACCACAGACACTTAAAAACAACATGGTTTTCATTAAAAAAAAAAAAAAATATATATATATATATATATATATATATATAATTTTGAACAACATTTCCAAATAAAAGCATATGAAAGTATCTCGTTCCACGTGGAAGGCGTGTTTTATCGCACGGAAGCCCTCCGACAGGCTCGCGAAACCTGTAATCTATGGAGTTTTTTAATTTCATCTTGGACACCACACTCCATCTTCTTCACCCTTTTCACGTGTACATTTCTTTTCAAATCCTTTTCCGAATTATTTTTCTCTGACTGTGCTTCAAAAATCGTCCAAAAATTGCACTCTCTGCGTAAGCTCTCCTTCGCCTCTTCACCGTNGACACCACACTCCATCTTCTTCACCCTTTTCACGTGTACATTTCTTTTCAAATCCTTTTCCGAATTATTTTTCTCTGACTGTGCTTCAAAAATCGTCCAAAAATTGCACTCTCTGCGTAAGCTCTCCTTCGCCTCTTCACCGTACAGACCCGCGAACACTTTAGGGCAACCAGAAATAGTATCCGTAGTGTCATCACAGGGAAATTATATTATCCTCAACCTGTATGTGCCAACTACCCTTCAGGGTGCAATAGTTGTTCCAGAAATAATTCATAATTAGAAACTGCATTTTGGATTTCCTTTGCTTTTGAAAACTCAAACTCATATAGAAGTGGTCAAAACCATCAAATTTTACTTTGCTTTTGAAAACTCATATCGAAGTTCTCAAAACCATCCAATTTAACAAGCTGGTTGGTTATGAAATTTCTACCCTATTAACACATACCCAATTCAATTCAATGAAAAGAACATCGTAAATTCATGACACCAAAATATATTCACCAATGATCTCAACAAACTAATTATATCTACATCCACCTCATCAAACAATGAATGAATGCATGCTTTTCCTAGATTAGAGGACCCATACACTTTTATTTATATTCACTATACATGTTTTCTAAGGTGTTTCAAGGTTATGGAGGATGTGTTGAGAGTCGATTCTTTGTTAATTGTAACATTCCACATGTGGACATGCAGATTTTGTCCTGAACATGTATCCCAAACATGATGATGGCCCTCCTAATCTAATAGTTCTTGGGAGATTATGTTTATATATCATCATTGTTCTTGTAACCATCAAGATTTTGTTTCGATTTCAATCTTACCTCATCTTCATTAGAACCCCCGATTATTATGGACTTGAGGATCTCTTAGCAATTTAATGATGATAAGGATCTCAAGACCTCCTCCACCACATGCTTCCATTGTGCATCAATTACCACTAAATCTGCATCCTTTTACTTATTTTTATATCGTGTTCAATTGATCCTCTATTAGTTATTTATGTACCATAAAAAAAACACTTCTCCCACATAGCCACCCAAAATTACTGAACAACGTTCCCTTTTGAAAAATTATGGGCATGGCAAGAGAAGTAACATAAATAAGAAGCACAAGACAAACATATGCACAAGAGATTTACCTTGGAAACCTTTTACCCAGAAAACCAACAAATAGAGTTCTTCAATCTTGTAATAGAATTTGTTACAAGCCAATACCATCATTGTGAGATACCATGAGCCACCCAATACCATGGACCAATAAACTACCTATGGTAAACCCATTAATAAATGAATACAAGTTAACTTGATTACTAAAATACAACATGCCCCCTTAAGTATGTCACTTAGGTCTATGTCTATACCTTACACTAGTACTTCATTTCCTACATCCCTCGTGCTCCTAATACATTTATTCTTATATCCATACTTATAATGAATATATATTTCATCATTATCCTCTTGTCAAAGATGGAATATTGTCAACATCAAAATTTCCTTACCATTGCAACTTATTAGACAGACTTGATCCCATTCAATCTACAAATAAATCATTTTCCTTTTTACAAATATTCTTCTTTGTTTAACATGATAACATATAGTCATGATAATTGTCACAACATTCACCCTAAGATCTAAATCTTAGTCGAGTCATGAAGATATGGCTACGACACCTCCAAAACATGCATTGACTTCCAAATGCAGTTTTAGAGTACCAATGTCAACCATCGATGTGGCTATGAACAATTCTACATGGGCATCTCAGTCCAACACATTCATAGCAATGCACAATTCATAAAATTCCATACCCAACAAGCCTTTCGAACCAACGACCTCCACATCACAACACTGACCCTTTTAGTGGCTTTACACAACTTTTATGAAAAAACCAAAATTCACCACCAGTGAAGTGAGCATTAGGTTGGCCCTAAAAAATGAAGTGGCATGGGTCATGTCACAACCCACCACCTTCAAGATATTTCCATCTTCACCATGGATCAAATTTTATTTGATGGCTTCCAGAACAACATACGCGAACACAAGTTGCATCAATCAACACACAATTGGCTCAAACATGTAGCTTCTTTTCTTGTACCAGGTCATCTGCTCACACACATCTTCACACATATCTACCATCCATGGAAAAGAGGATTCCTTAGTGTGGCGTTGACATGAAATTTTGGTTATGGACAAGAAGATTCCTTAGTCCAAGTTTGATCCCTCACGGTTTATCCTTTACATGCATGAGGAAGACCCAAATAACATGTCAACACCAACACCAATATCACATGATTTTGGGTTTCATATCTCCAACAGATTTAATGAACCACATACAACAATTGGTCCATTATTTGTGTTGATATGTGACTTGCCTCTCACTCACGTAGCCATGTAGACACGAGTAGGATCAACTCACACAATAACAGATTCAGAAATGCACTTACATTCCAAGACATCAACAATAGCATCAATACCACTGATCTAGATTGCATCATTATATTATTTGGCATATATCTCGATGCTTTCCAAGTGGAAAAAAATGGAGGAATCAACTTGCAAGGTCGTTTTAATGGCGGGTCCCAATTTGGAAAATTGGGGTTAGAAACCTTCTAAATCCATTTTGAGGCATCAAATGACATTTTTTGGTGTCAAAACTTTCTCATCTTTGGTGTAGACCCCTTGATGCTATTATACACATCGAGACCTCTCCAATTGTGCAAAAATTACATCAATCAGAGCTCATATGCACAAATTATGCCTCCCACAAGTTGACCTATTGTGTTGGCCACCATGGGATAAGTGGATGCCACGTCACCCCCATTACTCACACATATGGGGTTATTCACACACGAAATTTCAAGAAGATTCTAGAAGGTCCAAAACCTTATCACAATTTAGGGTTGAGGAAGTCAAAACCTAACCCCTAGATGGCTATAAGGAAATGTTAAATATTGGGTTGCCAATAGGAGAAGGGGTTCCATTCTTTAGCATTATATTTGTTCCATAGTTAAGTAGATCACATGGGAGTGGTATTTTGAGAGCACAATAGAGGAGGAGAGATTATGTAGCAACCGTACATGCCACAATGTCAAAGGAAACTCCACATAGAGTGTCTCTTTCTTTGTACTTGAGTTTGAAGAAAAGAGAGCATAGTGACCTCACCTTCTAGTTGGGTTTTCTCCCGTATTGGGTTTCCTAGGTTATATCTTGTGTTTATTAGTGGATGGTGTGTGAGCATTTATTTATGTTCTCTATTTTTTTCATTTCATCTATTTCAAACATTTTAAGCAAAAAACTAGTAATTAAAGAATATGATATCTAAAGGAAATTAACATTAAAGATTTCAATATTTTATTAGATTTGTTGTGACAATATGTCCAGAGGAATATCCACGGCTGTTTACAGATCATATTGGTATCCAATCAAGTTTTTTGGGGGTACTTGTGGAAAGTTGCAGGGATCCAGGAATCGGTTTAAGAAGAAATTCGCAGAACCCTAGCCATGGCAGACGAGTTTGTTCATAATCACCCTCAAGATCCAGTAGAGGAGAAATTTGTGAGGCTAGAAGAGCAATTCAATGACATATCTCACAATATGTCCCTCCTCTTGGTGGCTCTAACAAGCAAGCTCAGACCATTCAAAGAAGTTGGAGGCTCGACCTCGGATTTTGGATCAGATGGAAAATGAGGGGAAAACGAAGAACCATAAAAGGAGTCATGGAAAGAACCTGAGAAAGACCAATCAAGTTCCAATACCATAAACCATTCATAGTATTTATTTAAGATGGAAGCAAAAGTGGACATAAATCCATACCAAGGTGATATTGATGCATTAAAACTGAATTATTGGTTGCAACAACTATAAGTTTATTTCATCATTCACCATATCAGGGGTGATCTGCCAGTAACTAGGTGGGACAACTTCAAAGCCCTCAATAAGCCCCAATTCAACCCTATCAGGTATGTAGAGGACCAATGGATCTGGTGGCACTACTTTAGGCAGAAGCAAGGGAAGAGTGTACAAGAGTACACCACTTAGTTAAGAAAGATGGCCATCATGTTGGGTATCTCTCCCAAGAACCCAGATGTACTCCTCAATTATATGGGGGGTCTACATAGCTATCTATGAAAACAAGTGATGCTTTTCAAGCCAACAACATTGGATGAGACATGTGTATAGGAACAATATCTAGAAAACATATGCCATAAGAAAGAATAACCAAGCGGTTCCAAGCAGAAAGAGCACCGTGAAGCTTCCAAGGAGGGGACGAAGAAGTGGAAAAGAGGAAAGGATAAGAAGACAACAACCACTACACATCAATGCAAGGATCCTAGAAACCATTGTAACCATTGCAATATTGATAGGAACACTAAGGAAAAGTGTTGGAAACCACATCTAGAGTTGAACTCAAAGAACCGTAAGAAGGATGCAAAGAAAAATAATCTTCTAGCCACAAATTTGAGCAATCAAGTTGAAAGAAACTTCGACATGGATGAGAATATTGTTTGCACATCAGTGCATAAGGAGGCGAATCTAAGTATCCTTCATCACCGGGAAGAGAAGGATATGACCAAACTCTTCTACATCAAGACCTAGGTCAAGAAGACCAAGATAGACACTCTATTCGACTCTGGTTCACAGACTAATCTCATAGCAGCGGATCTGGTCAACAATATTGGATTGGAGGTTCGTGATCATCCTATTCCATATCCATTGGGATGGGTAAACAAGGATGCAAAGATCAAGGTAATGAAACAGTGTAAGATTAATTTTTTTGTAAGTGTTTATTTTATTGATGAAATGGAATTGGATGTACTACCCCTTGACGTTGTGGAGTAGTGTTTGGAAGCCTCTACATGTATATGAGGGATGCAATCTTCATGCAAAAAGTCAAATAAAGGATGGGAAGTCCTACATCATCAATGTGCATAAATGCAAGTCACATATCTCATTGGTAAGTGTCAACCAAGCCAAGAAGTTGATTAGTTCTAGTAAGAAATATGTTTTACTTTTCTTAAGATAAAATGAGACCGAGGATGAGTTGATAAGAGTAAAGGAATCCCTGGAGGGGTGTACTAAAGAGCAGAAACATCAATTGAAGGAGTTTCTATAGGCATATAGAAGAGTGTTCTAGGAGCCTAAAAGGCGACCACCCAAGAGGGAAGTGGAACACATAATACAATTATTGTCAGTCTCCCCATTGTCGAATATTGGGTTATATAGATCGTCCGTTCTGGAAGAAAATGAAGTGAAGAAGCAGTTGTAATAATTGTTGGATCAAGGTGTGATTTGACCAAGCACCTCACCTTGTGGGTCACCTATCATAATTGTACCAAAGAAGGATGGGATTTGGTGAATGTGTATTGACTACAGAGCATTGAACAAGATAACACTAAAAAATCAATACCTTCTTCCCATGATCGATGATTTGTTAGATCAGTTGCAACATGCAAAATATTTCACCAAGTTGGATCTCAAATCAGGATACCACCAGGTACACATCAAGGAAGAAGACACCCGAAAGACTTCCTTCAAGACAAGGCAAGGTTTGTATGAATGTTGGTCATGCCATTTGGTTTATGTAATGAACTAACTACATTTATGAGACTAATTAATTATGTATTATGTTCATATCTAGATTCATTTGTTATGGTCTATTTGGATGATATATTGGTTTATAGTTTTACCTGGGAGGAGCACATCTCACATCTCATGCAGGTGTTAGAGACTCTGAAGAAGCACCAATTGTTGGCTAACCTCAAGAAATGCGGGTTTTCTCAACAATATTTGGTGTATTTGGGGTATGTGATCGATGGAGGGGAGCTCAAGATAGATCCCACAAAGATGGAGGCCATCATGAAATGGCCAACTCCTACAAATGTAATTGATTTTGTGATTTTTGTTGGGGCATCGCAGTACTTGCAGAAGTTCATAGCTTCATTTTCAATGGTAGTTGCACCACTCCACAACATAATAATGAGTGGCAAGAGTTTCTAGTGGGGGAAGAAACAACAAAAGGATTTCAATGAGCTGAAAAGAAATACCAGTCAAGCACCATTTATCGCATTACCAAACTTGTAAAATCCTTTTGAAGTGGAGACATATGCAAGTAGGTATGCCATGGGAGCAATTTTTATGCAAGGAGGAAGGCTTGTATGCTATCATTCTGAAATATTTCAAGGGGAAATTCTCAACTACCCTACTATGACAAGGAACTCTATGCCCTGCTTCAAGTTGTCAAGAAGTGGAAGAACTATTTGATGGGAAAGGATACCATCATCCACATAGATCACCAACTACTACAATATTTGCAGGCCCAAAGCAAGCTACAACAAACCAAACATTACGAGTGGATGGGGTTTTTAAAACAATTTCATCTAGTCATCAAGTATAAGAAGGGAAACACAAACAAGTTGGCAGACATGCTTTCAAGGCCACCCACATCCAAGATTACAACTTTGGGAACTCTGATGCACATGGATCCTTTTACCCATGATGGATACAAAGAGGCATGCACATAATATGAGGACTTCAAGGAGGTGTTTTATAGGACCGAATTCATATAAAAGGTGACGAAAAGGGTGACTCTCATTTCCAGAATGGGTTACTCTACAAACTTGGAAATGTCTGTGTCTCTAAAGGTGAACAACTACAGCTTATCAAAGAGGCTCACACCTCCAAGGTTGCAGGACATTTTGGTGTGAGGAAGACAATTTCCAACTTATAGAGGTATCTGTGTTGGCCTAGAATAAAAGAAGATGTAGCATGGTATATTAGAGGATGTATACTTTGTACCAACAAGCCTAGTAACATGAAGCAAGGTCTATACCATTCCTTACATGTACCCACTCGACCTTGGGATAACATTTCCATGTATTTTGTGGGGGGTTTACCAACAACCAGGAAGGGGCATGACTATCTATTTATGGTAGTTGACAGGTTCAACAAGATGTGCAATCTTATGCCATGTAAAAATACCATCAAAGGACAAGAAGCAACAAATATGTTTTGGGTGCACTTTGGGATACCAAGGAACATCATCTCAGATAGGGATACCAGATTTCTCAGTACACTTTGGACTATATTATGGGAGAATAGGGACACTAAGTTGAAGATATCTACAAAATTCCATCCACAAATAGATGCCCAGATAGAAGTAGTCAACCGGACGTTGGTGTAACTTTTGAAGGGTTACGATCTGAAGCATCCAAAGAGATGGGATGAAAATATGATTTACATACAACACTCTTGATGCAGGAGCATCTCAAGCGAGCCAGCGCGGAGACACCGGATAGCTGGACAAGTGCCAACACAAATTAGGAAATCACCTTGAAGTTGTTGCGCGATCTTAAATGAAGTCATTAAGAAGAAGCGCACATGTATAATGTAAATGGACCTTGAGCGATTTGCTCTCGTCCTTAGTAGGTAGAAGGCATTTATAGTAGTTAATGCAGGTAGATAGAATTTAATTCTAGATTTGACAGTTTTAGAGCGCAAGAGGGAAACAAGATATAGACACCCTCATTGTGTATTGTAACATTATTGCAAGAGAGAGCATAGAAGAGAAGTAGATAGTTGTGTAGCAGACTCCATGTATAGAAGCTCTGAATTAATACAAAGAAAGTTGTGATTCAGACTCATGGTGTTCATATATTCTTTGTGTATGCATCTTTGAATGTTATGCTCATGAATGTTTTTACTCTTTCTGTCATGCAATTGCTTTTATGCTATGTATGAATGATTTCTTGTTGAATGTCTGAAATCTGAGAGGAAAGGGTAATGGAATGAGTTTCAATTGTTTCTCTATCTGAGCAAGAGTTCCTGCAAGGAGTGTAGTTGAATTGTCCGCAAGGAGTGCATCGACAGGGTGTTCAGAGGTTTGTCTCTGAAAGCTCAGGAGAGAAAGCTTTGTTCTCATCTTCATAGAGGTGCAGTTGGGCACAGGAGCCGTGCAAGGAGTGCGTAGGCCAAGTAAAGTATCAGAGTTGTGGACCTGAGTGAAGAATTTAGAGACTACTACTGCAGGTGTGCGCAGAGTCGAAGGACTTCAACACCTAGGAAGTGCTTGAAAGTATGTCGCAAGGAGTGCGTGCAGGGATCTTCTGAAAGGTTCAGAATTGGAAAAAGTTCGAAGGGATT
The DNA here is from genome assembly GCA_009831015.1 of Picea engelmannii. Taxonomy (NCBI): domain Eukaryota; kingdom Viridiplantae; phylum Streptophyta; class Pinopsida; order Pinales; family Pinaceae; genus Picea; species Picea engelmannii. The sequence goes on along the minus strand of ML799491.1, from coordinate 303,149 downwards.
TCGAGGCCTTCAAAGTGGTCGAAGAAGAGCATAGCAACGTCAGACCGTAGGAGGACGATCTCTCATAGGAAGAGACGGACGGTCGGAATTCTTGGTGGAGAATCCGCGAAGTCCTGTGAACCGTTGGATCTTACAGAGAAGCAGGAGAGTTGAGGTGAAAGCGTCGAAGGGTTCCAAGCTCAGGAGGAGTAGGACCGTATATCCAAGCTACAAGGGTCGTTGGATTTACACGTACATACTTGTATCGGGTTTTCGTGGGTGGAAGTCCCGCAAACCTTGCAACGGGAATCGCAAAATCACGAAACGCGATATCCCGAAAGCTAAGGGATTGTGTGGGCCACGGAGGAGTCAGCGAGCGGACATGTGGCACACTATTTCGGAGTTTTGCAGAGTAAAATCCCGAATTCATTGCATTAGGATTCACGATATCGTGAAGTCCGAAGTGCCGATGAAGTGAAGTGGCATTGAAAGGTCAAAGCGCACGAGTGTATCAGAGTTTCGGCAAATCAGGATTCGGGAATCATGGAGACAAGTTCCTTGACATCGCGAGCGCTGAAATCGCGATAGGGAAAATCCCGAAAGGCAAAAGGAAAGGTCAGCGTTGACTGTTTCGGGTTTCGGGGATTCGAGAGATGATGCTTGACCACTGGATTCACGAAGTTGCGAGATCCGATCTCCTAAGTGCAAAGAGGGGATCCCGTGAGAGTTGTTGTGGGTGCAGATTTCCCGATAGGGAAATAGGAGAACCGTTTAGAGTTCTTCGGGCCAGTGGTGAAGGAACGATCCTGTGCTGACGTGGACCTTCCGACTTGCGGGTTGTGGAGGGAGCGTGCGTCGGCATCAAATTTGGTATCAGAGCTCAGAAAGGTTCTTTGCTTTCTGTAGCAGAGAAGAAGAAGAATTCACCATGCCGCCAAGGAGAAGGGACATGAAAACACCCGATCCACCCGAGGATAGGGAAATGCCGAGAAGAAGAGGCAGGCAGATGGTAGATCCAACTATGGAGAGAGATATGCGTGATCTACGAGCTAGACTCGAAGACATGGATACAACACAAAGGCGTACAGTTAGTGTTGGGGATCTTAGTGATTCTGAAAGTGAGATTGAGGTTGAACGTGAAGAAGAAGTTGTAGCTGAAGATGCATCAAACGAACGTTTGATCAGAGCTATTGCAAGGATGGGTGCAAGAGTGAAGATGGACATTCCAGGTTATGAGGGAAACTTGGATGCAGAGGAGCTTCTAGACTGGATTATAACTCTAGACACATACTTTGACTATGAAGATGTCGAAGAGGACAAAAAAGTCAAGCATGTTGTCACGAGATTGAAGGGACATGCAACATTGTGGTGGGATGAACTACAAGCTGACAGATGCTGCAAGGACAAGCAGAAGATCAAGAGATGGGACAGAATGATCGCAAAGATGAAGGCGAAATTCATCCCCAGGGATTATCAAATTACTCTGTTCAGGAGAATGCAGAACCTGAGACAGAAGTTGATGACAGTGAAATAATACACTGAGGAATTATATAATTTGAACATTAGGGAAGGTCATCGGGAGAGCGATGATGAAAAAGTTTCCAGATACATGAATGGCCTAAGATATGTATCCAGGATGAGATGAGCATGGTAACCATCCGAACAGTGGAAGATGCTTATTAGATGGCTCTAAAAGCTGAAGAGAAGCTGAGCCTAAAGCAGGGTCAGAGAGGCCAAGGCAGAAGTCATCCCAGAGGAAAATCAGTTTCCCAGGATAAATATCAGAAGCCCAAGGAGGACTGGAAGAAACCTCAGACTTGAACTGAGAGAGGTGGAACCTCGCAGAGAGGGAAATATGCTGAATAGAGAGGGCAACATACTGAGCAGAGAGGATATTATGCTGACAATAATACTTTTCCTCGTACTAGAGGCAGAGGAAGAGGAAGAGGTGGAGTAATAACATGCTTCACATGTGGAAAGAATGGGCACAAGTCTTACGAGTGTCCAGATAAAAATAAGGAAAGTGGAAAATCTCACATCGCCGAAGCACAGAGGTGGGATGTTGAGGCAGAAGACGCTGAAGGCAGAAGATAGCTGATGATGCGAAAAGATCTTTTGACACCAGAGAAGGAGGTGGAGAGTTCAGTCCAAAGGACCAGACTTTTCCGGACTACTTGCAAGACCAAGGACAAGGTATGCAAGGTCATTGTGGATAGTGGTAGCACGGATAATCTCGTTTCTACAGAGATGGTAGAGAAGCTGGAGCTGGAGATGACTGATCATCCAAGCCCATATAGAGTTTCATGGCTGCAGAAAGGACACCAGGTAACTGTCACTAAATAATGTTTGGTTGAGTTTAAGATAGGAGGATATAATGATAAGATATTGTGTGATGTCATTCCTATGGATGTTTGTCATCTATTGCTGGGTAGACCATGGCAATATGACAGGAATGTGATTCATGATGGGAGAATGAACACATACACCCTAGAGAAGAATGGGAGGACACACATGTTACTTCCAATTAAGGATAAGGAGGTGAAGTTGGAAGTAAGCAACACTGTACTTCTCATGAGTGGGAAGGAACTTCTTACAGAGCTTAAGAAGAAGGAAGATCCACAGTTCATTGTGTTCAGGAAATCGAGAATTGTTTTTACCATCACAAGAGTGGATGATTTACCAGAGGAAGTTCAGGAACTGCTGGAAGAGTTCACTGACATAGTAGTGGACGAATTACCTCGTTCGTTTCCACCGATTAGAAGTGTGAGTCATCATATTGATCTCATACCAGGAGCCAGTTTGCCAAACAAAGTCGCGTACAGATTGACGCCGCAAGAGAATGAAGAAGTTAAAAGGCAAGTCCATGAGTTGTTGGACAAAGGTTTGGTCAGGGAAAGCTTGAGTCCATGTGTTGTTCCAACAATACTCAGTCCAAAGAAAAACGGAGGCTGGAGGATGTGTACTGACTCGAGGGCGATTAACAAGATAACCATCAGGTATAGATTTCCATTGCCAAGGATGGATGATCTGATGGATTGCTTTAGTGGAGCAAAGTTCTTTTCAAAGATTGATTTGAAAAGCGGTTATCATCAAATCCGCATGAGAGAAGGTGATGAGTGGAAGACAACATTCAAAACCAACGAAGGGTTGTATGAATGGCTTGTTATGCCGTTTGGCTTAACAAA